>JAQFVV010012999.1:0-336444 GCA_028023455.1 Epiperipatus broadwayi | reverse complement strand
TGTGTGTGTGTGAGTGAGTGAGTGAGTGAGGAGTGAGTGAGTGAGTGAGTGAGTAGAGAGAGAGAGAGAGAGAGAGTGAGAGAGAGAGAGAGAGAGAGAGAGAGAGAGAGAGAGAGAGAGAGAGAGAGAGAGAGAGAGAGAGAGAGAGAGAGAGAGAGAGAGAGAGAGAGAGAGAGAGAGAGAGAGAGAGAGAGAGAGAGAGAGAGAGAGAGAGAGAGAGAGAGAGAGAGAGAGAGAGAGAGAGAGAGAGAGAGAGAGAGAGAGAGAGAGAGAGAGAGAGAGAGAGAGAGAGAGAGAGAGAGAGAGAGAGAGAGAGAGAGAGAGAGAGAGAGAGAGAGAGAGAGAGAGAGAGAGAGAGAGAGAGAGAGAGAGAGAGAGAGAGAGAGAGAGAGAGAGAGAGAGAGAGAGAGAGAGAGAGAGAGAGAGAGAGAGAGAGAGAGAGAGAGAGAGAGAGAGAGAGAGAGAGAGAGAGAGAGAGAGAGAGAGAGAGAGAGAGAGAGAGAGAGAGAGAGAGAGAGAGAGAGAGAGAGAGAGAGAGAGAGAGAGAGAGAGAGAGAGAGAGAGAGAGAGAGAGAGAGAGAGAGAGAGAGAGAGAGAGAGAGAGAGAGAGAGAGAGAGAGAGAGAGAGAGAGAGAGAGAGAGAGAGAGAGAGAGAGAGAGAGAGAGAGAGAGAGAGAGAGAGAGAGAGAGAGAGAGAGAGAGAGAGAGAGAGAGAGAGAGAGAGAGAGAGAGAGAGAGAGAGAGAGAGAGAGAGAGAGAGAGAGAGAGAGAGAGAGAGAGAGAGAGAGAGAGAGAGAGAGAGAGAGAGAGAGAGAGAGAGAGAGAGAGAGAGAGAGAGAGAGAGAGAGAGAGAGAGAGAGAGAGAGAGAGAGAGAGAGAGAGAGAGAGAGAGAGAGAGAGAGAGAGAGAGAGAGAGAGAGAGAGAGAGAGAGAGAGAGAGAGAGAGAGAGAGAGAGAGAGAGAGAGAGAGAGAGAGAGAGAGAGAGAGAGAGAGAGAGAGAGAGAGAGAGAGAGAGAGAGAGAGAGAGAGAGAGAGAGAGAGAGAGAGAGAGAGAGAGAGAGAGAGAGAGAGAGAGAGAGAGAGAGAGAGAGAGAGAGAGAGAGAGAGAGAGAGAGAGAGAGAGAGAGAGAGAGAGAGAGAGAGAGAGAGAGAGAGAGAGAGAGAGAGAGAGAGAGAGAGAGAGAGAGAGAGAGAGAGAGAGAGAGAGAGAGAGAGAGAGAGAGAGAGAGAGAGAGAGAGAGAGAGAGAGAGAGAGAGAGAGAGAGAGAGAGAGAGAGAGAGAGAGAGAGAGAGAGAGAGAGAGAGAGAGAGAGAGAGAGAGAGAGAGAGAGAGAGAGAGAGAGAGAGAGAGAGAGAGAGAGAGAGAGAGAGAGAGAGAGAGAGAGAGAGAGAGAGAGAGAGAGAGAGAGAGAGAGAGAGAGAGAGAGAGAGAGAGAGAGAGAGAGAGAGAGAGAGAGAGAGAGAGAGAGAGAGAGAGAGAGAGAGAGAGAGAGAGAGAGAGAGAGAGAGAGAGAGAGAGAGAGAGAGAGAGAGAGAGAGAGAGAGAGAGAGAGAGAGAGAGAGAGAGAGAGAGAGAGAGAGAGAGAGAGAGAGAGAGAGAGAGAGAGAGAGAGAGAGAGAGAGAGAGAGAGAGAGAGAGAGAGAGAGAGAGAGAGAGAGAGAGAGAGAGAGAGAGAGAGAGAGAGAGAGAGAGAGAGAGAGAGAGAGAGAGAGAGAGAGAGAGAGAGAGAGAGAGAGAGAGAGAGAGAGAGAGAGAGAGAGAGAGAGAGAGAGAGAGAGAGAGAGAGAGAGAGAGAGAGAGAGAGAGAGAGAGAGAGAGAGAGAGAGAGAGAGAGAGAGAGAGAGAGAGAGAGAGAGAGAGAGAGAGAGAGAGAGAGAGAGAGAGAGAGAGAGAGAGAGAGAGAGAGAGAGAGAGAGAGAGAGAGAGAGAGAGAGAGAGAGAGAGAGAGAGAGAGAGAGAGAGAGAGAGAGAGAGAGAGAGAGAGAGAGAGAGAGAGAGAGAGAGAGAGAGAGAGAGAGAGAGAGAGAGAGAGAGAGAGAGAGAGAGAGAGAGAGAGAGAGAGAGAGAGAGAGAGAGAGAGAGAGAGAGAGAGAGAGAGAGAGAGAGAGAGAGAGAGAGAGAGAGAGAGAGAGAGAGAGAGAGAGAGAGAGAGAGAGAGAGAGAGAGAGAGAGAGAGAGAGAGAGAGAGAGAGAGAGAGAGAGAGAGAGAGAGAGAGAGAGAGAGAGAGAGAGAGAGAGAGAGAGAGAGAGAGAGAGAGAGAGAGAGAGAGAGAGAGAGAGAGAGAGAGAGAGAGAGAGAGAGAGAGAGAGAGAGAGAGAGAGAGAGAGAGAGAGAGAGAGAGAGAGAGAGAGAGAGAGAGAGAGAGAGAGAGAGAGAGAGAGAGAGAGAGAGAGAGAGAGAGAGAGAGAGAGAGAGAGAGAGAGAGAGAGAGAGAGAGAGAGAGAGAGAGAGAGAGAGAGAGAGAGAGAGAGAGAGAGAGAGAGAGAGAGAGAGAGAGAGAGAGAGAGAGAGAGAGAGAGAGAGAGAGAGAGAGAGAGAGAGAGAGAGAGAGAGAGAGAGAGAGAGAGAGAGAGAGAGAGAGAGAGAGAGAGAGAGAGAGAGAGAGAGAGAGAGAGAGAGAGAGAGAGAGAGAGAGAGAGAGAGAGAGAGAGAGAGAGAGAGAGAGAGAGAGAGAGAGAGAGAGAGAGAGAGAGAGAGAGAGAGAGAGAGTACACAGCAAATTGAATATCTGCAAATTTACACTATTTTGCTTTGCATAATAATATTCGAAATCTAGGTCCAACCTGCAACTTTCAATGATAGATATCATGTTGTTTTCATCTAAATTAAATACAGTTTAAACTTTAATATAGAAATAAAACAAACTAACTCCTTCTTTTTAAAACTTGATTTTTTATGACTATAATCATAAAGAAGAAATCCAACATTTCGACTATTTTTTATAGTCTTTTTCAAGGCACACTAAAATAAAATATATATACAATAAATAAAAGAGGGTGTATACATAAATGAAATAAAACCAGAATTAAATGGGATGTTAATAGAAAAAGATAAAAAAAATAATAGGTTTTTAATTAAAAGTTTTTATATGATATATATAGATTTTTAAAAAGAAATTAATTGTGTTTAAGTTGTGATTGTAATAGGAAAGGGGAGTGAGATAAGGTAAAAAAAAGAAACTTTTGGTTATGAATATATTTTGTAATTTTTAATTAATTTAATTTTTTTTTTGGAATATGTGATATTTATTGTATATATATTTTATTTCAGTGTGCCCTGAAAAAGACTATAAAAAAATAGTCGAAATGTTGGATTTCTTTTTCATGATTATAGTCATAAAAAATCAAGTTTTAAAAAGAAGGAGTTAGTTTGTTTTATTTCTATATTAGATATATATGAACTATTTTGAAAAAAAGAACTGTGTGCTGGATATATGAAATTATTTGATTGATAGTTTAAACTTTATTTATATATCAAGTTAAAATAGAAATTTATATAACACTACAATACTAGCCAAAACAACAAAATTATATTAAAATTCTTACACAACTATGGTTTCATCTATTATCAAATAGGCCTTCTCAAGTGAAATTCAACTAAATAGATAACTTATGTATACAAAACAAAATAGACTTTCCATCATTCACTTCAACAAACAACATTCTTTCATATGAAAGAATGACTTCATGAGAGTGATGTGAAATGAAGTTGATTGTTGAAATGAATAATGGGAAGACTATTCTGTTTTGTATATATAAGTGGTATGTTTAACTGAATTTCACTTAAGAAGGTCTATTTGTTAATAGATGAAACCATGGTTGTGTAAAAATTTTAGTATAATTTTGTTTTAGTTAGTATTGTAGTGTTATATAAATTCCTATTTTATTTTTAATTGGTAGTATAGCATTAGGCAGTGTTTAATATATCGTTATATGCCCTTTTCTTTTACACAATACTTTAGTATTGTTGGTTCTTCTTATAGTTCCAGTTCTCTAGAAATCTTCAGATTTTTATCTGCCTTTATACTACATAATTATACTTTGTTTGTCTAGATCAAATCTTATTAATTAATTTTTATGACAACATATTTTTTTAGAGTTTGGAACAATCAAAAAATTTAAATGTTTAACTTTATTTATAATACTGATGTTAGTAGTATCTAGTTCATTCTTAATTTAAAACTGAATGATTTGTTGAAAACTTATTTTGATAATTCACTATTATATAGATAAAATTAAAAAGTAGAAAATAAAAAAATATAAAAAAAATTGGTGGAACACTGCTTTTTGGAAGTAGTTTCCACTTTCTATCAATTTTCATGGGCTTCTTATTAAGCAAGAATTACAATTTAACATTTTTAACTTAATATTTTTTATTGTTTTTCTATTTTGTATATATATATATATATATAATTTCTACAAACATATTCACAAAACAATTATGTTCTGATAATGTCATTACAATAATTCACAAGTCAGAGTTCCAAAGAATCACCTATATAAACTTGCAAAAATGTCTATTTTCTTGTATTAATATCAATTTATTCTTCAAATAAAAATACCTTTTTTTTTTATCTGACAAACAGATAATTCATTCTAATTTCTATTTGTTTAAAATACAAGTAAAAATATTTGTAAACATGACTATCCCATGCTTTTATTTGTGAAAATTAAAAAAAATATATTTATTTTATTTTTTAATGCATTTATGTGAATAGAAAACACTTCTTAATTTTTTATTTTATTTGTTAAAGGAAAGATATAATTCAGAAAAAGTTCTGTTAATATTTAAAACTGTAAAAAAGAGACAACAAAATGCACTTTAAATGAGAAGAGGAAAATTATTTTACTATATATAAAAGTAATAAAAAATGTGAATGCTTAATACAATGATATAGCAATTCATTAATATTCTGAATAAAGCTCTTTTAAAAAAAGCTACAATTACTTCAGAAATATAATAAAATATTATAAGACATGATAACAGAGAGAAGCTTGAAAAAATTAATACTGTAGCATTTAATGAAAAAAAAAAAATTATACACACATAAACATGTATAATTTTATTCGACTTATCTGCTACATAAATAGAATTTAACAGACAATGATCTTTGATTATGTGGATAAAGACAAATCATGAACCATTTAGTTAATGACTATTTAATCTATAATTACAGTAGTAGCATTGGAGGAGTTAATACAATTATTAGAGCAGCTCTCATCTGGTTGAAATTTTTAGACTCTTTCATATTTTATTAATAGTTAAGTTGTTAAAAAAATCTATGCATAAAATAAACATATAATCTCTTTTAAAGACACTTAAATAGATTAATCCTCTAGAAAATATACTGACATTTAATATTACATTTCTAGAAAGTTTAAAATGAGTAGAAGTGATGAAAATATTAAACTAAAACTATTTGCTAATAATAACATGTATATTACCTTCTATGATAACAGGGATTTAAACAAATTTCTTAATTTCTAATGAAACACCTAATCACATTTAACATGTTTTTACATTCTTCAAAGATAGAAATAATAGCTCCAACATTTTCACTGATTATTTAAGCTTACAATAGATGGTGTGTAGAGTGAAAAAAACTGCTCTTAAATCCTTCAATTCTTAAAAGTAATTAATCTTTTCATAACATATTTTTTTTGCATACATTATATTTATGCTCTATTTTTTTTAAATATCAGTAGTGAGATTCTATTCGTATTTTACTATTGCATGTTCTTGTGCTGAATCTATTTTTCTATCAGAAAATGCTCACAAATATACATTTATTAATAACAGCATACAATTAAACTTAGTCAAATAATTGTATGGAATGACAAAATTGGAAAAAATATATATTTATTAAATTCAATTGCTCTTTTACAAAGAAAGGCTATATCATCAGCATGGGTAAAATTAAACAAAAATGTTTAAAGAATGAATTTAGATTTTTTTTTTTGCTTAAATATACAAAACTATAGAGATTTGACCAGCCAGTGTATAAATTAAGAGAGTAAGGAACTGCCTTTTCCCCACTTTTTTTTAAATTACAGAACAATATTTTGAAAATATCTTTTATAACTTAATGTATTTTTAATTAAAAATTAAATGAAAAATTACCATGAAGTTAAGGCTTTTTTTGGTTCTCGTAGAATAGCTGCTAAATCCCACTCGATGGTGCACTTTTCACGCTAAAATTATAAAATATGATCATTCACGGGTCGATAATTATAATCATTTTGATGTATTTTTTGTAATGCGAAAATAAAAACAAAAAGAAAATCGTCTTTTTTAAATATTACTTAATTTTAAATATTATTTTTTATTAACGTATACAAATTAAATGATAATAATAAATGTAAAATAAAATAAACAAATTACAATTTGATTAGTCTTTTTTAGTTTTCTTTTTATTAGAAAAAATCCATTTTCTATCGGAGATTTTTTTTACTGGGGTTACGGCTTTTTTTTTTTATTGTTGTTTACCGCTAGTTTTTATTTCAAATAGAATGATAACTAAAAGTAAAACTTGTTACATTTACGTTTAGTGTTAGTTTTAGGGTTAGGATTAGGGTTAGTTTTAGGGTTAGTTTAGGGTTAGGTTTACGGTTAAAATAAAAAATATCAAAATCGTATTTTTGTAAATATTTTTTTTTTTTACTAACATCTATAAAATAAATGATAACAATAAATGTAAACTATATTCAACAAAGAATAACAGTAGTCGGAGAAAAGAAAGAAACTAAAACTTTTTTAAACAACGACAAATATATATATAAAATGTTTATAATATATGCTTTTTATGACATTTAAAAAAACAGTGTACAATTACTTGTACTTTTCTTACTGGATATTTTTGTGTTAACGCTTTTTTTTTATTTCAAAAATATACACACTGTACAATCTTAAAATGTCTCGTGGAATGTTACGAACAGTACGTTACTTGACTCGTTACCTAATTCCAAATAACTTTATTCATATATCTCGTCAACATTTACTACTTAAAACTTCAATACACTACGATGTAAAAAGTCTGTTAATTATTACTTTACAAAATCTGAACATTTCAATACTTTAAAATAAAATAAAATCCAATGAAAACAACATTTCCATCAAATTCAAAAAAACACACCCTCTCCCCTAAGCCTTAATCATTTTATAAACTGTGCGAATTCGCAAAATGTATTTGCTGCATAAAACATACATGCTGTACTGCGATGCGACATAGCGGCCTGCAATCTGTAGCACAACAATAAAAGTTGTATTATAGAAAATGCAGGTTCGAAGGTGTCGGCTGCGGCAAATGGCATTTTTATGTGTTTTAGCGTGAAAACAGCACCATCCAGTGGGATATATCTGCTCATCGACGACAACCCTTTTTTTTACCTAAATGATTATATTCTACCAAAAAAAACATTTTGGAATCCATAAACTTAATTTTCAGAATTGATGTGAACACAACTCTAAATATTTAAATATAATTTACTTCCTCCCCCCCCCAAAAAAAAAATATCTTTGTTTAACTTTTAAAAAAAATTCGATATTTTCATAAAGCAAATTACATAACAACACTAAAAAAGCTTCAATTTAATGGTAAAATATATACTTTAGATCAGAAATATATTTGGTAATATTTATATAAGTCTTTTTTCATTTTTGGCAAGTTTATTAAAAGACTGAAAAATTAAACGCGATAGTTTTAAATTTAAGCAGATATTTTATTAATAATAAACTTAACGATTATCAAAACAACTGTAATAAGGTAAGCAGCAAGCCCACAATAAGTATGAAAGCAATAATCAAATAGTAATAATAATCACTGATTTCAAATTGCTTTAATAAATACTTATTAATTAATAATTTCCTAGCTCAGAATAATAATAGCAATAATAATAAATTGATTCATGAGACTGTATTTCCATACCAAGATGTACAGACTGCCTAAAGTATCAAAGACACATACTTGACTACACAGAAATACCATTGAATTCCAACACTTTAAGAATTACAATCTTATCTCTATGACTAACTATAATAATCCTATTTAAATAAAACTAAAATAATATTCCGACTATATATATTTAAGAATAATAATTGTAACGTCCACTCCTCTATTAGGGTTTTTTTATGAGTTAACTACCCATAGTCAGTGACCAAATTACGTCGTATCTATTAAATTTTTTTTGTCAGAAAATTCCGTAAGATTTAATGGATACAATTATCTTTCCTGGTCACACAACACCCTTTCAACTAACGTAACTACTAAAATAATGGGATCAAGTAAGCGAGCTTTTAATTTATTTGAAAGGTGCCAGGATTCTGTATCAGAATCCACTGGTCAAACCCCTTTTATTTATTTAGTTATGATGATATTATCTGGAATCTCTGGAGGATTGTGTTTCAGTACAGCTTGGGCAAAGGTAAATTATGTTTTCAAATTTTAATAATTAACATTAATAAATTTATTAATAATCATTAATAATGCACAATGAATAGTTGATATTAGAAATAAATATTTTTATTCTAATAAATTAAAATATTAAAAAAAAAACACATTATTAATTAATTAATTGGAAAGATTACACGCCAATCCAGACATGAATCAATTAATTAAAAAACAGTTCAACAATTATAGTTCTTAATTAATTGGAAAGATTACACGCCAATACAGACATGAATCAATTATTTAAAAAAACAGTTCAACAATTATAGTTCTTAGATAAACAAGAGCCTCTTGAAGAATAAAATTTAAAGTCTTTATCGGGATTATTTTAAGCTTATTTTTAAGAATTGTTTGCAAACTTTATGTCACAATCGGGAAAAGTTACTCAACTTACCAGTAAGGTGGTATAGGTTAATGGGATCCCGAGCTCATAGGAATTTCCATTGGTCTCTTCTGCTGGCGTCTTCAATTATTGTTCCATTCTATAGCTGGAGAAAAAAAGCACTGTTGTGGTGATGCTTTCATTGAAAAAAAAGGCAGTATTTACATGGCTGTTTCCATGCTTGCATGACAGCTCGGTACAGCAAGTGGCATACCTGTGCAAAAGTATATATTGCCACGGGTTATGCTCACAGAAACCCCCAACTTTAAGACACAGAACCAGAAGGTAAAGAGAAGACCTAGATCGAAGTTGTCCTCTTTTTTTTTATACCTCGATCCAGTTTTTGAAATTTCTGCACATCCTTTTGCCCTTTCATCAGCATATAAGATAATAATCTTGTACACTCTCTCTTAAATTTAAGTTATAAAGTCCTCCTTTTCATAAAGTCTTTCTGCCATCTTTAATTAGCTAAAATATTTTTCTTTTAGCTTATCTGGATTAGTAATTTGTGTATCGTTTGTTCTCTCCAATTTTTACCTTGATTTTTAATTAGATACAAAAAAAATATGGACAAAATTTTACTTTCATTGTAGGTTTTAAAAAAATAGATTATACAAACAAAAAATTTAATTGCATCTTATTAATAAGTTTGCTAAATTTACATTTTTTTTCTTAGCTTTTAAATATCTTACCGAATGCCAATATATTTGTACCATCTAAATAAATGGTACAATAATATCAAAATTTAGGTAGTTCTAAATTATTCACTGTACAGCACATGGTAGTGCTGTTTCTGAGTAAAAACACAGAATAATACGGCTTTCGCAGCCAAACACGACTGCGATCGTATTATCCACTTAAAGATGTAGTATATTATAAACATGGCCAATTCTTCCACATCCTAACCTTATGTCTACTAACAGCTGTTTACATTGTGGTGTTAATTCCTATACAAATTGACAAAATTTTGTATTTTCACTCGAATTTAATATGAGAGTGTGTGCATTTGAATGTTTTTCAACTGTTTGTTTGTTGATGTTTATGGTTTTCTGAATTTCCCAACTAACATCTTTTTGCATACTGATAATTATCAGTGTATTACTGATATTTGTCAAAGCTTTTTTTTTTTGAAAAAATATGTAAAGGTATCTTTCAGATGATTATAGTTGTTGGTGAAAAAATAACGGTTCTGTTGTGACTCGGATGAGAGTAACAAAAACTAACAAAATAGCTAATACATTATTGCAATTATGGGATGTCCCAAACAGAGAATGTGATGCAGTTGCATTTTTGCAAGCCCAAAACATCCTGCCACATGCCATTACATGTGAATGTGGCAAATCGATGAAGCTTACACAGCGGACTTGGCAGTTTGTATGCTACTCGCATGCCTGCAGGTGAACGGTGTCTATTTGCAAGGGTACATGGTTTGAGGGGTCCAAAATGTGCTTTGTGAAAGCATTGCGGCTCATTTATTTATGGAGTCAAGACCAACTGAACATTGCACATGGAAGAAACAATCTGCAACTGTCAAAACTGGCAATAATTCATTAAAACAATGGTTTGAGAGAGCTCTATAGTCTGAGCCTGTTGTCCCACCCCTGTCACCAAATAGGCAGACCTGGACTTATCATGGGGGTAGATGAGACGCTTTTCTCCCGATGAAAGAACCACCAGGGAAGGATCCTTCTGCAGCAGTGGATCTTCGGAAGCATGTGCTGGGAGACAAGCAAATATTTCACAACTGTTGTCCCCTGTCGCTCAGCAGCCACCCTTCTCAACACCATCCATGAGAACATCAAGTCCGGATCTACCATCTACTCAGACTGTTGGAAGGGTTATAAGACCACTGATCTTGAAGCGGCAGGCTTTACACATGTCACAATTAACCATCTTACAATTTCATGGACTCCACAACAGGAGCTCACACTCAGACCATCGAGAGGTTTTGGGGTCTACTGAAGTTGCAGAATAGCAACCACCACAGCACAGCATGCCAATACCTCCAAAATTATCTAGCTGAGTTCATTTGGAGGCATCTTCATAAAGATGATGACAGTGAATAATTTACAACTACCCTTATTTAATCTATTCTTATTCAACTTAACTGGATATTTGTAAAATAAATCCATTATCATTTTATAATAATTCTTTATACTATAAATATCTTTAATTTCTTTGTTAAATATAAATATTCCATCTTTATACAAAATAAAATTATCAATATAATCATTACTATTATTAAATTCACAATTATTTGTTTGTATTATCATCTTGAATCAATAACTATATCTATATCAATGATTAGTAATGTCAAAATCAATAACAGCAATAATATATATACTTTTACAGATTGACCTACTTTCTAAGTAATTACCACTATATATTAAACAAGCAATATTAGCTCTATTATCATTATTTATAGAACGAGGCAGACCAAACTTTCTCACTATATTTGATTTACTTTCAAATATTTTCCATTGATCATGTTTTTTACTGTAACAATCTCTTTCATCGGAAATGATTTTATAATGCCATGAACTATCTTCTAATAAAGTACACAAACTCATTATAATCTTCACTCACTTCATTATGTCTATAATATTTTTTTTCTTTTTGGGATATGCATCATATAAAACTATGTTTAATAGTAAGGAAACCAAATCATACATCATGTAACTATCTTTTTATAACTTATAGACATGTAAATAATCATATTTGATAATATTTTCATTATTATTATTCAAAATATTATACTTGCCATAAGGATTACTGCTTTTATTAGTTTTTATAAATTCTCCAAGTTCAACTTTAGATTCAACCTTTGCTTCATCTACTTTTGTATCTAATGTAATAAATTTGATATCTGAATCTGTTTTAAATTCTCTAAACTCATCCTTCAATTTATTGCTGTTAGTTTGAGATTCTTTAATTTCAACTCATTTGCATCAGCTTTAAGGCTAGCATTACACATAGCTTTTGCATCAGCTCTTAATTCAACTCTCCTCTCATTAAGATCAACTTTTATTTCATCAAATTTACAATTTAGTTTCTTCTTGTACTTTTAAATACTCACAAACTTCTTGAATTATTATTCTATTAATAGTCTCTAATCTCTCATTAAAATCCTCCTCTTAACTTTTACTTATAATCTTTATTTCTTGCAGATATTCTATGTGATTATTGGAATGATTGCATTTTAACTTTTTCCTGACATCTATTTCTTCATCTCTTATTTGTTCAATAGTTTTACCTAATCTTGTAGATATTGTAAATTACTTTGTATTTCTTAATTCTATTTCATGAATTACTTTGCCTGTTACATAACTCAATATATTCTGCATATGATTATCTTTGATAACAAGTTCTATTTTAAAATGACTTATTTCAGCCTGGGATTTCATCTGGAAATCTTCACTAGTTTTTGCTAATTTATTAAACTTTTTGCCTAATTCTTTATATTTATTATGAGATACCTTAATTTTAGTATTTAATTCTTTAAATTCATGTACAAAGCTTTGTTGAGATTTATGTACCTAAACTTCAAATTTTCTTCATTCAGCTTTCAGCTCACAGAATCTGACATTACATTTCATATATGACACTTTTAATTTGATATTTAAAATTTTCAAATCTAATGTTTGAAGCATTAAATTCAACAATAAACTTATCAAATTAATTATCAAAATTAGCCCTCAGCTTGTCAAATTTATTATTGGAATCATTTTCAGATTCCTTCAAATAAGCTTTTAACTCTTTAAATTTATTATCAAATTTATCATTTGAATCATTTGTTTTTCTTTTAACTCTTCAAATTACACTAAAAAGAATTTTTAAAAAAGCTTGACTGCCACTTTCAAACTCTCTCAACATCTTAACATTCCAATATTAGTAACATCTATTACAAGTATGTTAGATAACAATTACAAATTATTCATAAAAAGTGCTCTGTATTCACGGAAGCCTAGCTCACCCAAAAAGCAATAAATTAATAAAATATAAACAGGTTGAAGTGATATATATATTTATTCTTTACAAACGCAATTGTTAATAATAATCATAATAGTATGTAACAGTGATAGGAAATAATTAGTTCATGACATGGTTAAATATTCAAACTATAATAATGTTAATATAACACTTAAATCTCATATAGCTTTATAGTTCATAATCTATAAGTTTCGTTATATGCTCAGTTCAGTTGTTATGAGACTTCATGTTATACCCATTGCAGTTATTTTCTTTGACTGAAGACTTCTTCAAATTCTGCCAATTTTCAGTCTTTCAGGATCAGCAGTATCAAGACATCCTTCTTTTTACCTATACTTCAGGAATGTCACGAGTCAGAGTTTTTTTGGCCTTCTAGCAGTTTCTAGAATAATCTTATTGCACAGAACACCTTTCCCTATTCTAGAACATAGTCATTATATCTCATTGGTTGTTTGTTTTCTAGGAGTCTGGCTAGTCTCAGGGGCTTCGATTTCACAATTTGGCTTAGTTTGCCTAAGGCCAGGGGAGTCCGGACTTTCTTCATTAAAACTTTGTTCCATGAGAGAGTATTCTGTCAATATTATTTGGGGTAAAGACTCTCTCTCTTTTTTAGGTAAAAATTCCCATTGGATATTAATTTCCATTTAAGTTTCTCTTCCAATAGTGTAGTAATAAATGTTATTCGTAAATGATTTATATGCCTTTTAATAGATGGGCCATTTTTAAGCCTTATTGTATGTATAACCTTTGATGCTAAACTTTGTTCCATGAGAGAGTATTCTGTCAATATTATTTGGGGTAAAGACTCTCTTTTTTAGGTAAAAATTCCCATTGGATATTAATTTTCATTTAAGTTTCTCTTCCAATGGTGTAGTAATAAATGTTATTCGTAAATGATTTATATGCCTTTTAATAGATGGGCCATTTTTAAGCCTTATTGTATGTATAACCTTTGATGCTATACCAGTAACAATACCCGGTATCCATTTTTTCTTAAACATGTCATGTAACCATACTGTTTCACCAATGTTAAAATTTTGGGGGACTTTTTTGGTTATTTAGATTTTCAGAATTCGGTTTCATTACTTCTGTTTGAGACATGACTTTATCAAGATGAGTATGACAAATTCTATTAAACAATAGATCAGCAGGTGATTTTCCATTTTTGTATTAGGTAAGAAATGTTGGAAAAACATGATTTCTATCAATGCGTCATCCATTTTTGTAAAACTGGTTTTCTTTAAACTTCTATTGAAAGTTTGTACTGCTTTTTCTGCCAAACCGTTTGAAGCAGGGTGATAAGCGGGTGTTTGTATGTGTTGTATCCCCTTATTGGATAAAAATGTTTCTAATTCTGAAGTGAAATTGAGTCCATTATCTGAAACTAAAACATTCGGGTAATCGTGACTGCAGAAAATCTCTCTTAATGTTTTAATGGTGCATTTAGTATTAAGTGAAGGTACAGTATGATAGTCTATCCAACTGCTAAAAGCATCCACAGTTGCAAATATCATAAATCCATTTATAGGACCAGCATGATCAATATGAACATGTCCCCATGGTTTATTCGCTTCAGTCCAAAAATTAAAACAGGCAAAACTCTCCATACATTATTGCCACTCAGTGCAAACCAGAGTAATCAATGGATGCCAGAAGGCTTGTGCATAAAATCACCATATAGTACCTACTCTTCCAATATTCCCAAACTAGTTTCTGGCTTATGGCTTTCATCAGTGAAGAGCCCTGAATCTGAGAGCACTGCACCTATATCTTAGGATCTAATGAACCCTCCAGCAGCCACATTTTATCTCTACTTAACTACAAAACCATGAGTTTTAAATGAAAAACACAATAATATTTTCAATCCAAGCTCATTAGCTTATATAGTCATATAGGTCTGAAATCAATTCAGTACCCATACATTTTGGTGTCTTTGGTTCTTTAATAACCATAACCACCACTATCCTATTAGGCAGGATTGGTTTTATGCCAATAAATATCACATAATCATCATTTCTTATGCTTGCTCATAACAGTATTACCATTTAGTATACTGTATGGAGAGTTTTGACTGTTTTAATAACAGTTATATGCAAGCATAAGAAATGGTGATCATGTGATGTTTATTGGCATAAAAACAATCGTGCCTAATAGGATAGTGGTGGCTATGGTTATTAAAGAACTAAAAACACCAAAATGTATGAGTACTAAATTGAGTTCAGACCTATATGACTATATAAGCAAATGAGCTTGGATTGAAAATATTATTGTGTTTTCAATTCATGGTTTTGTAGTTAAGTAGAGATAAAAGATGGCTGTTGGGATTAGATGGCTGTTGGGATTACCTTAGATCCTAAGATCTAGGTCCAGTATTCTCAGATTCAGGGCTCCTCACTGAGAAGGTCACAAGCCAGAAACTAGTCTGGGAATATTGGATGAGTAGGCACTAGGTGGAAATTTTATGCACAAGCCTTCTGGCATCCATTGATTACTCTGGCTTGCACAGAGTGTGGACAGTTTTTCCTGTTCTAATAACAGTTATAAGCAAGCATAAGAAATGATGATCATGTAATGTTTATTGGCTTTAGTGCAGGAATTAAATGTTTTATTAAGTAGATTTTTTAATGTTTGATAATTTAAACATGTTTTACCATCTGTTCAATATGTTGATCAATGTGGGGCCACTATTCATAAGAGCAAGTTGGGGATTTCATCTTTACTACCCCAGAGTGTATTCTATGTAAGAGTTTAAGTACTTGAGAATGTCCCTTCTCTAGTATAAAAACATGATCATTTCAAACAAGTTATTACAGTCTGATAGGTAATGCTGAGCACTCCATATAGCTGGATGTAAGTTGGCCTGTGATTAGGCCATCCAAATCTAATCCAGGTCTTTAGTTGATTACATCCAGTATCCCTTTGAGTCCCCCTTTCCACTGTAGCACTATTTAATGGGTCTCCCATACAGCTTTGAACAAATTTACTTCCATAAATCCACATGACTTAAGCACCCTTAAAGGTAAGTGTGAAAATGTGTAGGCAAGTGCTATTTTTTTCTAGGTTTATATAGCAGATTGTAGTCATATGCAGCTAAGATGTTGATCCAGTGTATCATTCTTTGACTGGAAGAATATTTTTTTTTTATTTTTGGAAAAAATACTCAATAATGGTCGGTGATCCATGCAGAGTGTAAAACTATGGCCATATATGTACTGGACAGCGAAAATGACAGCAAGAGCCTCCTTGTCCAGCTGTCTATAATTGATTTTCAGAGGTGATAAAGTATGAGATGCATATGCTATAGGTGCTCATGGCCATTCTCTAAGTGGGAAATGACAGCACCAATACCATATTCTGAAGTGTCTGTGGTTATACTAACTTCTAGATTATTTTGATAACTAAATGCAATCTGTTGTTCTTGATTCCATTTCCAATGCTGTTTCTTATGTAATAAGTCCTAGAGTGGAGTTAATACATGTGCCTTGTCCTTTAAAGAAACTTCAAAAAAATTGAGCAGACCCAAAAAGCCTGTAGGTCCTTAACATTTTTTGAGACTGGGGCATTCCTAACTGCAGCCACTTTATATGGATTTGGGCGCTTCCCATGTTTATTTATGATGTGCCCCAAAAACCTAATTTCAGGTGTAGACCAAATACATTCATTGGCATTAACACTCATGCCAACCTGATTCAATTTTGTGCACCCCGTTGAAACATTCTTCCAATTCAGTTTCAGACTCAGCACAGATTAATGTCATCCAAGTATGGAATCACACCATCTAGACCATATAACAATTAATCCCTTTTAGACTGAAAAAGATTTGGAGCAATTGTAATTCCAAAAGTTAATTTATTACATTTAAACAGTCCATTATGTCTACATAATGTCAATACTCTATCTGTTCTATCTGTAACTGGAATCTGGTGGAAAGCAGACTACAAATCAATTTTTGTGAAAACTTTAGCTTTTTGTAATGAAACCAAAATTTCTATAACATTGGAAACTGGATAAGCACTTTTTCTCAAGTAGCAATTTACAGTGACTCTATAATCACCACACAAACAAACTACCATCTAGTTTGAGTATCACTACAAAGTGGAGTTGCCCATGTTGAGTCTTCAATCGGTGATAGGATGACTTCTTTTACCAGTTTATTAATGGCTTTCTCAACTTTAGGCCTTAATGTGAATGGCACCTTGAGAAGTTTGCACCTCATTGGATGAGCATCACTAGACAATTCAATATCCACTGCACTCATTTTTAGTGTTGTTAAATGTTTTGGAATAGTTGTAAATTTTTTTTTGTATAACAGTTTCTAATTTAACTGTCTTAATGACTTGTATGGAGATGTCTAACAGATGAAACCAATTTCGGCCAAGCAATGGTTTGATATTCCTTTTTACTATGCACAAAGGCAATATCTTATGCTTATTATTTAATTTAACTGGGACATTTACTTTTCCACAGATTTGTATGTTATAGCCATTCACATCGGTTGTGATTACGCTAGTCTAATTTATATTGGGTTTCTTAGCAGTGTAATTTAATTTATTCCAATCACTGAGGGATAGTAGGGATAATCCAGCTCTGCTATCTATCTCCATCGTGATTTCAGTTTCAGCAACAATTCCAACATCATTTGTTTACTCAAAAAGTCCTTACAAAATTTAATTTCTTGTTTCTTTACTGTAGGTATGATCAATTTCCAATTCAACTGTTGTTTACCTAGTTTTTCTTTTCCACAAATGACCTTTAATTCCACAAATATAGCATTTTTGGGTTTTAAATTTGCATATATTTTTTGCATGACCTTTTGTTCCACAACAATAACAAATTAGATCCTCACTTGGAAATTGAGAAGATGATTGCATAATGTTTGAATGGAAAATGGTCATAGCAGTGGCTTCCTCCTTGGATCTGGTTTGAAATTCTAGTGCATTAGTCAATGTTATTTCATGGGCTACACACTTGGCAATAGCAGTTTTGTAATCGATATCTGCTTCAGCAAGCAACATTTTCCTTAAGCCATGATCGATCATGCTGAAAAGAAATTGATCTAAGATCATGTCATTGAGGTCAGAGAAAAACTCACAGTCCCTTGCTAAAATATGCATTGCAAGACTATATTTAGAACAAGTTTCCCATGGCTGTTGTTTATGCATTCTGAAATGTTGCCATACGATTCTTTTATTAATCATTGGCTGGAAATGTGGTTTGTTTCTCCACCAAAATGGTATATGGCAATTCTTCTGGTGCTTTCACATCAGCAACTTGTTTAGATATATGTAAAATATTTGTTTCTGACAACAATAAAGTTGAAACTTTTAAGATATCCTTTATTTTATTTAACTTCATATATCTGTCTATTGTTAAACATAAAGAATCCATGCTGTCAGATTATTAACATCGATTTCCTTAATATTTTGCGAAGATAATGCCATCATTTTCTTTCTTTTTTTTAATTTTCTATTCCCTCAATCCTGTCGAGCATGCCATCTTGCTCTGTATTCAGGGAAGCCCTAGCTCACCCAAAATACAATAAATTAATAAAATACAAACACCATATAATACTAAATTGTCCAAGCACTTTACTACTGTTACACAATGCTTTATTTACCACCCTTTCTTACAATTTAGTTTCGATAGCCCCAGCAATCTTCTTCAAAACTACAACATAATACAAACATGAATATACATATAAATATATATGAACATGTAATTTACATTATATGTATCTTATATCTTTTTATTTTACATTATTATTATTATTCATTGTTTATAATGTATATTTAATATAATTCTTTTATATCTTCTTTTTTATTATTATTAATATTGCATTCTCAACAACTTTAAACAAAATAATGAAAATTGAAAACAAAACAAAACAAAAAATAAATAAATTGCAGCATGTATCAACTATTTTTGCATTTAAATAGATGTATGCAGAAGTGATTATGAGACATTTATTCTTTAAAAAAACTATATAATTAAAAAATCTTGAAATAAATACTAAACTTTACTTTTATTTTACCCCCCCCCCTTTACTGTACTATAAATAACTTAAGGATTGAGCTGTTTAATCCTTTTATTATATATATACTGAACAAATGGCAAAAATATATCAAGACCTTATAATCTGGGCTAACTGATGATGTGCAACTTTGGGAATCTTTTTTTTTTTCACATGTCTTTGGTCATATGTTTTAAGATACTGTGATAAAATAAACATTTGAAATATATAAAATATATTGTAATGGGATTTAACAAACTATACATTCTAAACTTTCTACTATTTATTCTATTTTTATAAAAATGATATTAATTTGCAATATGATTTTCAGAGACCCGTTTACTCAAGCAGAGGAATAAATATGATTAATATTTACATATCAATCATACCCCCGGTCAGACAGATTTAATAAAATATTATACCAACAGTCACCTTTCCAAACCCAGGTAACTATCTCTGACTGCATCAAACATGAAACACCTCATGGGGATTATTTATAAAGGGTTTAAACTCAAAGCATCATCCAATACACTGGAACCCATGAAATGTCACTAACACATTTCAAGCGCTTGACCCATGGCTAATTCTTAAACATGAGACTGGCAACACATTTACTTGTATAAATGGGGAGAGAGATGTAAACATCACTAATAATTTACATCCATTTATTTACAGACAACAACAACAACAACAATAATAATAATAAAACAAAACATATGAGATATTATACATTTAACAAATATGCATGCTTATGAGTTCTATTCAGCGCAAGATTTTGACTTTTAATACTAGTATTTAAATTTTTAAGTTTTAATAATTATGTCACTGATAATAATTACCTAGGTATAAGTACAGCATAGTTTCTGGTTTATATCTGGGATTTAAACACAGTCTCTGGTTTCCATAAGTGGTTTGAATACAGTTTGTGTTTTCCATAAGTGGGTTACACACAGTCTTTGGTTTTTTGTATGAGGGTGATCACTTTTTCTTTGGATGTGGTCAGATCCTTGGTAAATATAGGTGTAACATCAATGCAGCTTCCTGCTTACTTGTCCTATGGCATGTCTGGTTCTCTTAATTTAGTGGAGTGGGTTTAAACACCGGCAGGAGGTGAGTCAGAGTAAGCTACCACAGTACTTGGCTAATGGCACACAGGAGATGAGCGAAGAAAAATGGCTGAACACCAGTGCTCAGATCTAGCCACTCATTTCTCTTTAAACAATAATAACACTAATATACCAATAACTAATTATTTCCAATAATAATTCAATATAATAATCTAATAATAATTGACAATAGAGATTGTCAGCTTTTTATACTATTCTGACCCCACCTTTGCTCAATTGTTAACCACGCTATCAATACATTTGATCTTTTAATTAAAAAATTACATTCCTTTATTTTCTTATTTTAATTAATCTGAAATTAGCTATATTGTTCAACTAATCAATCTGGAATCTTAATCTCCAGAGCCTGATTAGTTTTGTATGACTTATTTTAATTAATCATAAGAATTTTTCTTTTAATTAAAAGTACTTTTTTGCAAAGAGTATTTTTGACATAATTATACCAAAAAAAATTAATAATAATAAAAGTACATAAAAGAAAGATAAGTTATAATTAATAACTAATTTCCAACTTATTTCTAAATTTTCTTCTATCTTAACTTCTACTTTACTAAACTATTAATTTTTGATATTTTTTTTACTGTATTATAAATAACTTAAGGATTGAGCTGTTTAATCCTTATATATATATGCATTGTGCCCTCACTTCCAGGAAAATATAATACACCCGGGTCTTGTTTTATGCGGATTTATTTAATGCAATTTTGAAGTTATGCGATTCATGATTCTTCTTAATATCTTTGTATGTGGTTTTCTTTTATGCGATAAAAATTATTAGAACAGAAGTCGAGCTCGATAATGCCCTATTACTTTAAATATCATAAATTTTGCATATTCACATCATATTTAAAGTAATAACGTATTATCGGAGTTCAACTTCCATCTAATAATTTCAATATTTTCAGCACTTTATAATAGTACTGTAATAAATTTTATGCAATAAAGAAGTTCATAATTCACTTAAAATCAGGATTTCCCCATTTTATATACACACATTAAACTTTATAAGATTATAATGTAAATCTGTTCAAACATTAAAGATGCCTACACTATGTATGTTGTTTTTGCAATTTAAATCACATTCTATTTTTGCTTTAAAAAAAAGTACATAATCAATTAATCAGTTAGTGTCCACAAGTAATAAAATTTTACAATATTATAATGTAAATCCGTTCAAATGTTATGTATGTTGTTTTTGAATTTTAAATCATGTTCTATTTTTGCTTTTTTAAAAAAGAGTACATAATCAATTAATCATTTAGTGTCCGCAAGTTTATTTTTAAAAGGTAACAGCAGTGGGTAGAATTAAATTTGATAATTAAAATTTGATTTTTAATTGTAATTAACAATTTAAAAATTACATAACGTGATGTGAAACAATGGAATTTGATTTTTAAACAGAATTGAAAATTAAAAAATGAAAGACAAAAATAAGAATTTAATTTTTAATGGTTAGTTTTAATTAAATTTTGTCCAACAGTGGTCAGTCAGTGTCTTTTTATTATCATAAGTCTAAGTTCTTATTTTTATTTTAAACTTTTAGTTCATCATAAGTCTAAGTTCTTATTTTTATTTTAAACTTTTAGTTTATCCTAATGGAGAGGAAAAAACACCCAAGAAAATGAATTTCTTTGGAAACAAAAATTTCAATTTTAGATCGCTTAGTGAAATGGGAAGAATCAACAGTGATTGGAAAACATTTTAGTTTGGGCGAATCCACTATAAGACCAATTTAAAAAAATGAAGTTGGCGCTAATTGTATTGTCTCAAATAGTGATAATTATTAAAATACCGTACATATATGAAAAAAATATAAATTATGCAAAAAAAATATATTGTTTTGAATAAAATTAAATACTGTAGTTAATAAAAAAAAGTTTGTCTTGTATCAATTTTTTCCAAATTTGAAATTTTTTATTAGTCATATTTTATTTTCCTATTTTTTTTATGCGAATTTTAAAGAAATTTTACATTGTTGCTTTGCTTTTATGCGGTTTTTGGAAAATTACAGTATATATCCCCCATTTTTCAAGGTAAATTAAGTCTATTTTTGTGTGATTTCTTTTGTGTGCATTTTCTGAGGAACCTATCTACCGCATAAAACGAGACCCAGGTATATATAATAAAATAAGACTAGCTCAGATAAATGGTTATGCTCGACTAAAATACATATAACCAATAATAAAGATATCCTATGTTACTGTTTATTATTTAACTAGATCTAACTAATAAGAAATAATAAAAATGGTCCGGTCTTACAAAATTAAATAAATAAAATATTAATAAAATCATGAGACAATGAAGTGAAGTAGAAGTAGCAACTTGAATTACATTGAGCCAAATATCCCATAGGATTCCACCTCAATGGCAGAAGAATACTATCCCCCTTATTATTTCAAATAATAACAAACTCATAGCATTCTTACAACTTTAAAAATAATAGTCAATTAAATATTATACTGATATATAAATTCTAATCTCTTAATTAGAAATAATATGACTATGTTATTCTCAGATTCTTTAAACTAATTCAAATCATTTAAAAATTTCTGTAGTCAAGTATGATAAGGGATTTTATATCACCCTCAACTACACCTAACTAATAATAATAATAAACAATAATAATAATCTTTAATGTGTAATTATCAATCTTATCTATTTTTCTTATTATAGTAATTATCCATAATAATAATAAAAAAATACAGTACAATCGTTTAACTTTCATGTGGCATCTCAAATAGAATATGTGATATAATCTGAGAATATGTGGCAACGAATAATATTATAATTCTATGCAATAAATTATATGATAATAATGTAAGAATGAAATTTCTCAAATAAATCATATTATGAAATACTGTAATTTCTCAAATAAATAATCTTATTCATACTGTGCAAATATTATGTTTGGTTCAATATATCTGAAAAATCATGTGTGTGCGGTGTGAAAAATTAATGTAACACAAAATTTATAAAAACAAGTTTAACAAAATTTTATTATAACACTTTTAACAAAAAAAACTATGTACACTATTTACAATGAAAATCTTGGATAAATTATATACTTCATTTCAAAAGTAAAAATAATAAAATCTAAAAATACATAAGCCTTCACTCCGACTTATAACTTTTTATATTTCTTTACAATAATCGTAATAATATGACTAATAATAATCATGGATACAATTATAGCTTAAAATATATTATCTACCAATTGAACTATATTATAATGTTTTCCATAAGCATACACAAATTATGAAAACATAAACATAAATTACAGAAGTATCACTTATTTCAATATATGTCTATCGATTTATACTCAATTAATTAAATAACTTTTATTATGATAGTGCTGACATTATCAAAAAATATATATTTATTTCGGTTCATTAATAAGTGGACTTAAATAAAATAATATAATTAACATGCTTTATACCTCTTGCCTGGCATTAAATTAATATAAAATTCTATATGTGTGTTTATGCGTATTCTAAACATAAAAAAATCATATTTATAAAATATAAATACTTGTTTTATTTTATGTTGCTTCTCTGGATGTATTGTCCTTTAAAAATATGCATTACATGTATGATAAAATATTCAAAATTATTCAAAAGTCTCGTGAATCATTTTATTATCACTTATATATTTTTCTTTTAAAAAAATAGTTCAATAAAATACGGAAATATTTATGATTCTTTATCCTCATATTTAATTTTACTTTCAATCTCATTTATATTTTGATTTCAACATACATCAAAGCAAGAAAAACCTATCTTATCCTCTTTTAAAATAACAATCCTACAATTCCCAAAATTATTTATTATTCTCCTTCAAAATACAATTCTGTATGATGCAATACTTAGAAATTACGATAGCAATCAGATGCGTAGGTATGAAGAACTAACTAGAATATTAACTCAATAGTATAAACATATAAGATAGTCAACATGGCAACAGTGTAATAAAGAAAAGAGGCATGACTTCTCTGTCTAATAATACCCCCTATAAAATAATGTCCAGGCTATTTATTCAACTTTTTGGAACATTAATACTCAATACAAAGAAAAACACTGTCCATGGACATATACAAGTTACAGGGCTTAGTTATCTGTACTTGCATAATTACTAAGATAATAAAACTATTTCTATTCCCCATAAATCCTACATATGAGCATCCCTTTGGTTTCTTTGCATACTTACAAGGTCACCACTTTAAAATTTCCTAATAGATTTATCTATCTACATCGCCAAAATTATTAAACATATTTCTAAAACAATAAATAAAATTCACGTATGAACTCAACAATCTAGAACTATTCAACAAGAAAAGGTTATTTCATTTTCAAAATTCCTCAATAGAAATACAAATGATTTTGTATCAATGCATTAAATTAATACTTTAAAACATTTTTAAAATAATAGGGTTCTTTTACTAAAGAATCATATAAATTATATTTGTCGATGAATCATATTACATACATTAGTAATATAAAAAAAATAAAGTATGCATATTTTCTTTTAAAATCTAACTCAAATTTTACAATAATAATCATAAGTCCTATGTGTGTTTAATGCACTCACACATACCCATACATTCATATAATAATATTATAAACTACTCCAAGCAATCTAAAGAAAATAAAATAAATACATCATAAAAAAAATTAATATTTAATAAATTTTACCCATGTGACAATTTGCTAGATGGTCACTTTTAGACGTTTTCTGGTCCATTTCTCATGAAATATTACATAATATGAGCATTTATTCAGCAAAATATCAAACTCAAAAAATATAAAAAAAAAACTTTACAGAAAATTAAATATTCTTTACGATAATTACACTATGTTAGCAGATATTTTTTGTATGTAATTTCCTGCCTACAATAATATAAAAATTAATATTATCATTAGTACTGTATTGGTCAAAATTGTCTGTTCACATAACAAGATCTAGCATCTAGGCAAAAGTATCTCGAGTCCAATCATGTGCGAGATACATATGTCAGAAACAATCTTTGAACTCTGCTCTGTATGCCCAGATTCCAGGTTCAATTACTTATGAGCAGCAAATCCGATATTAGAATATTTCATTCACCACCGGCTGACATCGCACATCGGAGAAACAAAGAGACTCAGGGAAAAATCATGACAAATGCGTATATACATTTTAAAACAGACAAGCACTTATGCTTAACTTTAGTGGGATCTTACAACATTTCACAAATCATGAAATTTAAAATTTAACTAAATCGATTAACTAAGGAATGAGCAATGATCAGATATTTAGTTTCAAAATTATATTTAATAATGAACAAATATGAGTTATATTAAATGGAGATTAGCCTCATATTATAAATAAGTTATATTTTGCTTACTCACACTTGAGCATAAATATTTACAAATAAGTTATGAAGAATTTTGATGCAGCGTAATGACATTTCAATTAATGTAGTGCATTTATACAGTGTACAATTATAATGATTCACCCGAATTACAAATGAAAACACAACCATAACTGATCCCAGGATGGGTTACATAATTGTCAGTTAACTAACCGACCAAACTATCATAAGTTTTATATATAAAAAAATATAATTTTTTATAAAGATTTATTTACTTTATTTGCATGACGAACGTATGTGGGATTATTTCTTTAAATTATATAAAGAGTTGTTAAGTGACACATCAAAAGTTATTTAATTTATGAGATATGTTTAGTTAAACCATAACATTAGATACAGATATTTATAGTCTTGAGCTTTTTGAAAAGAGGGATCTAATATAGTGTCATGGTGTTAGCATAATGGCTGAATAACTGCGGATCCAATATTTTGAGATGCTTTATCAGATTACAGAAAACAGTCTAGCTAACTTACCACCCCACATTTTGTGGAATTGGTTGACCAAAGGATTGCAAGGGGCCAAACTTTGCTGGAATTATCCCATACATTGCTACATGAGTATATATATATATATATATGGTCCAGGAACATTCATCACCCTGTTTACAACCTAAAACAAAGATGAGGTGACTCAGGCATTCCGACACACGTCTCTAGATAAAACATAGTAACATGAGTGGCCTATGCTAACAATAACTTTGGGACGAACTAATAACTAGTCAAATATCTATAATTAGGCTTATAACCTATAATGATAACATCAAAGATAATAGTATGATAGTATTTATTAAATGTAAGTTAAAGACATTATTAGAAAAGTATTTTTAATACCAACGAAAGTTCTAAATCCCCTCCCCCTTTTATTACACTATTTAATAAAACCCCACATACATATAACATAGTATACAATAAAGTCTCAAGTGTGCTTTAAGAAAAATATTCATATGTTTAGATGGGCGAGAATAAAGACATAAAAAATAATATATATGTTTAACATTTGTTTGCACTAATATTGCACTCTTACGGAGATTATTAACATTGCATAAATCATAAACTAATCAAAGGTGAAACTTTATTTCTCCCTCTGTTGTTTACGCAAAAAGTATAATAATTAACAAAACATTTTTTTTTAAAAAAAATCTTCTCCCAACCTAGTAAGTGTTATAGTTTTAAAAGTAAAAACAAACTAATTAATTAAGTGTTACTCCTATCTAATGTGAGGAGCTAAGATAAAGATAACTATGCTGGTGAGGGTGGGAGTTCATTGAAATATCAATATCTTAGACAACATATTAATAAAATAATTGCCACATTAAATTAAAAATGAAAGAAATTACAAGGCTAATCAAAATGGTTATAGAATAAAATAGACTATAAAGTTACAAATAATTAATATTAAATTCTTTCACATTTTACAAGTTAATCAAGAGAAAGTTCTGAGTTCAAAAAGGCGGCACTTTATAGCATTACCTTTGGAAAGCAGGTAGCAGATCACCTGGTTGGTTCTCATGGTATAGCAGCAGGTTTGCAATGTTCATCATTAGTGGCAGGCTGGCTGGAGTTGAGTTGGCCTGGTCATGGAGAGGTA
Source organism: Epiperipatus broadwayi (assembly GCA_028023455.1). Lineage (NCBI taxonomy): Eukaryota > Metazoa > Onychophora > Udeonychophora > Euonychophora > Peripatidae > Epiperipatus > Epiperipatus broadwayi. The sequence continues at coordinate 309,494 of JAQFVV010012999.1, read as the reverse complement.
TTTCTTGAAAAATTTGAGTGACGGATTCATTCAGCAGATGCCTTATGAATCTACGTACTCTCTGATGACTGAATTTGGGCCCTATTTATATGACTCCAGTTTATCTAAGGAATGCTATTAAGTTGTAATACCTGTGGCTATAAAAGAATACTGCAGAACAGCTTTTAGTAAGGAATTTCTCCTTTGTTAATCTGGTAGTGTAAAACAATGCAAACGGATTAGTATTTTTGAAACAAGTTCTAAATCTATTTCAGGCTCAGAAATAGATTTTACCAAACAATAAGTTTTGTTAATGAAATTTATTTAATTTTTTAATAGAGATTATAATTTAATCATGCTAATTGATTTTGGTTTAGAATGCTTTTACAAGCTACCAAGCTGATTGCATCATCCCACACCATTACATACGTACGTATTTTTAGTATATAAAATTTTAGACATTTTCATATAACATATACAAACATAAATATTAATTTATACCTAATCCCCTATCACTTTTAATATATACATGTGATTTATGCACACATACAACCTATTAAAATTATATGAAATATTATTATTGATTTATTTAATTCAAGATTAAATCTCTTGTTAACGTTTATTTTGGATACAAAATTTTAAAAAATTGAACTGAATAGGTGCATATATATACATAGGACTGGGATTTGAATCCAGTTTGGTGGTGAGGGATCGGATAGGACTGTGAAATGTAATCTGAATCTCAGATTCCGTTTCAGTACATAAAAATAATTAAACCATATTTACGTAAATCTCCAACCATTATAAAGTAATTTTTTAAAAAAAGTTCTTTCTTTCTTAGGATATTTTCCATTATCAATCCTTGTAAACGCTCACTTCCCCAGCACATGTTGCTATGACAACCATTGTCTTAACACTTAAGAACAAAACTTTTCTCCTCCACCACACAACGCATGATCAATTGATTAAAAAAATGATGAAAACAAAAAAAAATGAAAAGTCGACTTTTAAATCTGGATTCATTCATAAAAATAATCATTAATCTCTGCTTGAAAGTTTATAAAAAATATAGTTCTTTATTTATATCTTTCAGAATAATGATTATTAAAGATAATATTAATTTATAAAGTTAAAAAAATAATCCACAAGAATTTTCACCATTATATAGGATCCTGTATTGGGTTTCTGATGCATCTATTATAGCTATATCAGTTCAGATGTACTTATATGAAAATTGCGCATTTTTGTTCCATGGAAATTGGCATTTAATAGTTTAATAAAGTTAGCATAAGCTATTCTGTCAGGATAATTTTAATTATCAAGGTATTTTTCTTCCAGATAATAATTTTCCATATTGTTTTTTATATTATTAAATAAATGTTGTCTTTTAAATAATGAAGACTTGTCATGTAAAATATATTTGCAGTAATATTAATCTTTATTTCTTCATCATTTTGAATAAAAGTTCAGAATACATTCTTAAAATAATATTTTCCTTAAAACATTTACAGCAACTTTTTTTAAAAAAACTATATGTTTTTCAAAAAATATTGAGAATTAAAGTCTTTACTGTATAGCTTTTCTTTTTTAAATAATAATACAGCTATCTTTTCTCACAATAAAATGCATTTACATTTAATTTCCCACAAACTTTTCTGTCTAATTCTCTCCACAATGTCTGAAATATTAATATAACCAATATTATATTTCTCTCAATTAATAATTTTAAAAATATATTTTCACTTAATGTCTGTACCTCCATCCTTTTTTTCCAAAGCTATACAATTACTTTTGGTATGAATTCCATAGTTACTGAAAAAAGCTGCTTTTAAGTTTCAATAAAAACACTTGATAAAGAATTCTATTTGCTTCAACAATGCATGACTAACTTGATAAACTTATAATTTTTTAATATTCTCTTCTAGAATAATTGCAATCAATAAATTGTATAACTTTAATATTTTAAGAATAATAAGTTATTACAAGAGCACAGAATTGACTATTTTAAGCACACACAATTGATAAAAGCACAATTATATTATTAAAGCACACAGAAAAAGGTGAGAATCTGCTTTTATACCAAAATAAATTGATTTGATTGGCTATTTAGATCTTTATCTGATGATCTAATTCACATATTTAAGATTGCACAATTAAAATTAAAATCATGACTCACCAACCAAATATTAAATTATTTGGTTGTGTTTTAATCTACCATGTCAGCCACCTGGTGGTGTTCATGCTAACCAAAAAACACAATATAATGTTCCTGGGCTAGAAATCCTATTAATATTGACTTCTTTTTTTTTTTGTTTACAATTTTTACTTTTTCATTTCTAAATTATTTTCCCCAAATAGTATTTTTGGCAAGGGGACCATAATAGTTGTTTTTTAATTTTTATTGACAAGAGGGTCTTTTTTGGTGTATGCTCAAATAGTAATTTGGGTTTTTTAAATAGTATTAGTTTTTTAAAATTTGACTGACAAAATTCAAGTGAGAATGGTTTTTTTTATGTATCTTTAAATAATTTACATTACTTTTATTAGTTTGCATTTGATTGACAATTAGTGGGAGGGGTGTTTTTGTGTATGATTAAATAATAATTTACATTACTTTTATTTTACATTTGATTGCCGACAACAATTATTGGGAGAAGGGTTTTTTTATGTATATTTAAATAATAATTTAAGTTGCTTTTATTTTACATTTGATTGACAACACCAATTTTACTTTCTTTCGTTTATAAAATATTTTTCCAAATAATATTTTTGACAATGGAACAATAAGTTTCTTTTTAATTTTTATTGACAAGAGGGTCTTTTTTGGTGTATGTTCAAATAGTAATTTGGGTTATGTTTAAATAATAATTTACGTTACTTTTATTGATTTGCATTTGATTGACAATAATTAGTGGGAAGGGGTGTTTTTGTGTATTTTTAAATAATTTACATTACTTTTATTTTACATTTGATTGTCAACAATTATTGGGAGAAGGGGCTTTTTTTGTGTTTAAATAAAAATTTAAGTTACTTTTATTTTACATTTAATTGACAACACCAATTTTACTTTCTTTCATTTATAAATTATTTTTCCCAAATATTTTTGACAATGGTACAATAATAGTTGCTTTTTAATTTTTATTGACAAGAGGGTCTATTTTGGTGTAGGTTGAAATAGTAATTTGGGTTATGTTTAAATAATAATTTATGTTACTTTTATTGGTCTACATTTGATTGACAATAATTAGTGGGATGGGTGTTTTTGTGTATGTTTAAATAATAATTTATGTTACTTTTATTTTACGTTTGATTGACAACAATTATTGGGAGAAGGGGTTTTATTGTGTGTTTAAATAAAAATTTAAGTTATTTTTATTTTACATTTGATTGACAACAAATTTTACTTTCTTTCATTTATAAATTATTTGGTTTTCCAAATATTTTTGACAAAGGGACAATAATAGTTGCTTTTTAATTTTTATTGAGAAGAGGGTCTTTTTTGGTGTATGATCAAATAGTAATTTGGGTTATGTTTTAATAATAATTTACATTACTTTTATTAATTTACATTTGATTGACAATAATAGTAGGAGGGATGTTTTTGTGTATGTTTAAATAACAATTTACGTTACCCTTTTATTTTACATTTGATTGACAATTATTGGGAGAAGGGGTGTGTGTTTAAATAAAAATTTAAGTTACTTTTATTTTATATTTGATGAAGGCCATTTGGAATCCCTCAAACAAGCTGCCTTTACAAAGTGAACATTTCTGTTGGCAAGAACGAGACTTACAAATGAAAGTCTAAAGATGTTTATGGACTTCAAGTCGCAAATATTCACCACACAAACATCTCATTTCTTTCAGCAGGGTGTTTTTCTGCTGTAGAAGTGTTACAGTGCTGGCTTCCATGTCTGGCAATTCCCATATTTTCAAGTTTTCTGTGTTCAAATTAGCAATATTTTTGGTCTCGGTAAATTACTCGCTAAAACAACACTTAAAGTATGATCGTCAAAATTTTTCACTACCCCACCCTAATAGATAATTTAGGAGGCTTACAGATTTTTGAAGAACAATCACAACACCGTTAAAAGGTAACAGTACATCAATTCATGTGAAAAAAAGGCCCCAATGCAAATGTAAATAATTTTGACATGATGGATTGAACAAACTCTCATATGATGCTGTTACATAAAATACATAACACAGCATTACAATATAGTGTGTAACACAAGCAACTATGGCATTTCCCTCTGTTTTTAGCATAAAAAAGCCACAGTATTAGCCACCAGCCGAGTTAACACTTTCTAAAGGTTTATCGTAGTAAGAAGGCTTAACTCTGAGTTAACACTTTCTAGGATTTATTTTAGAAAGAAGGCATAAATGCTTGGATGTGGCTGTGGAAATGGCATATTTCTAAAAATTAATCTAGAAGTAGCACCATCCCATGGCTGACACGATAGATCAGAACACATCCCATCCTTTAATACTAACTAATTTTATATTTTATTTAATCCAACTGTATATTTTAAAATAGCATTTTAAAAATATTTTATTAATTTATCCAGCCATTATTTTTAATGTATTTATTTTTTAAAATCTAATTTTATTAACTACATTCATTTTTTAAAACCTTATAAATATTTTACAACAGCTAATTTTTTTTATCTTGTCTGGTGACCAAAAAATATCTTCAATTCTACAGTATAATTCTAAAGTAATTTTGGAACTTTATTAGAAAAAACTTGTAAGCACACAAGTATTAATATTATGTCACATGACTTATCCAGACAGAATGTATCAATTTTTACTGTCTACTAATAAAATGAATGTTTAATTGCAAAAATATTATATTAAAGAATAATAATAATAAAATAGTATTTAGAAGAATAATTTTGATACTATAAAATTAAACACATTTGTCCCCACAAAATATTACATTTTAAATAAATAATTTATAATATAACTATAAAGTATAATTTTTATTTCACAATACATTAGTTTATTTAATTTTATGTTATTACTTTTAAAATTTAGCTTTTAACACTTATTCAAAAAGACTTTTAATATACTATTTTATTATGGCCAGTTTTCCCTACCATATAAAATTACACTATTTAGCTTTACTGGACTATTTTTAATATATTAGTATAGTTTCATGCATTTAATATTCTCCTTTTACTTTAACAAAGTTTTTAAAAACATTATCAACATTACACAGTAGTCATACCAATTAAAATATATGTTTAGTTTAATTTTTTTGGAAAATTGACTAAATAAATTCATTTGGACTAAACAAAAGGGTACAATATATATATATATGAAACCAGTCCTCTGGTTGAAATATAATATTATTTATTGGATTTATAAGTTTTTTTTGTTTATATATATATACTGAAACACTGGTAAAAATATATCTAAGACCTTGTAATGTGGACCAAGTGATGATGTGCAACCTTGCGAATCATTTATCTTTTTCACATGTCTTTGGTCATATGCTTCAAGATATTGTGATACAATAAACATTTGAAATATATAAAATATAAATATGAAATTAAATATATCTAAATAATAATAAAAATAATAAATTAGTGTATATATACTTTTAAAAAAATTACAATATGAGCTATATATTTCTTAATCACTTAACAAAAAAAACTAAGTGTTTCAAAAAATGCATCAAATGTGTGAGAGGTTGGTCTGACTTCTGGTTGGTTGTGATAAAATTGACTCTAAAAAAAATGCACCAAGATATTGTAAATATATATATAAATTTTTAAACATGGTATTACAAATTAGAAATGTACTTCAGTTTTCAGAAATACTATCCCCAAATTTGATAAAAAGAATTCAATTTTTTTTTAAAAAAAAAAAGTACATAACTGTGATTTTTATTTAGATTTAAATTTATTCCTTGGAATCACTTACTGACTTGTAAAATTGTACTACTGCATGTCAATTGCCTTCATCCCACAGTCAGAAAAAAAGTTCACTGCTTATGAAAACAATACTATGATAAATAATTGAATTTGCTTAAAATTTTAATCTCCAGATGTCAAATTTTAACTTATATCACAATACTTTGACAAAAAAATCTTCTATTTATCATATAGCCTGTTCATGAATTGAATACACCTAGGTCTCATTTTATGCAGTAGATAGAAAACCCGCATTAAAGAAAATAACACAAAAATAGACTTAATTTACCTTGAAAAATGGGGGATAGGGTCTATAATTTTCAGAATTTGCATAAAAGCAAGCAACAAAAAAAATTACTTTAAAATTCACATTAAAAAAATAAGCAAATAAAGTATGACTAATAAAAAATTTCAAATATTTGAAAAAAATTAATACAAGACAAGCTTTTTTTTATTAACTACAATATTTAATTTTACATTTTTCATACATATTTTAATCATTACCGCTAGCATTCATTTGTAAACTGGAAAGAAATCAGACTCAATGTGATGTATTGTAGCTTCTTCTTAAATGAAGTCAACAATCTCTCAGCAATTATGCTAGAGAAACCTGTTAGCCACTTTATTTTTATTCATGATGTGATGTGCAACTAGCACCATTTTCAGTCTTGTGCTGTGTTAATGGTTTTCTGTTTCTGTATTAAAAAAATGAGATCGAAATCAAAACAAAAAGATTATACATTATCATTAGAATGATTATTTTAATTTTATAAAATCTTTGTTTTTTATTTTAAAAATCTAAAAGATTATTTATTTCTGTTATATATAACAAAATATACGTTTTAAAAGTTTAATTTTTTTGAATATTTATTGTGATATTATTGTGATATTTTTATATGTAAGTATAAATCTATTATTATTATTTACTCATTAGTATAAATAGGTTATTTACATAGAAGATAAAATTCTAAATACAGCTTCAGGCCATATTCATGTAAGATGCTAATATAACATTATATTTTTGAAAAAAAAAAGTATTTCAAGTGAAAATAAGTTATTAATAATTTAAATTTCTTCATATCTAATAAATATGGTGAAATATGAAATATATTAAGAAAAAACATGAATCGCATAACTTCAAAATCGCATTAAAATAATCTGCATAAAATGAGACCCAGGTGTATATTGAAATTTTAATTGATTTTTTTTTTTTATGATTTTATTAAATGCTAATGTTTGGAGAAGCTGCATATTGCACAAATATATTTTCATATATTTTTTAAAATATATCAATAATAAATAACATATATGTAGCCTTTATCATTTTATAAGTTTGCTTGGGCTTTACAAATCTAAATCTCTAAATTACCTTTTGTTAACTTTTTTTTTCATTTGAAAACATTATACATAAACAGTATTATATAATAAATAGTTAAATTGTTTACAAAATAGGAGATTCATCTTGCATTGTTAGCCAAGAGGTATCGCATCCGCTATGCAAGCAAGTAGTTGGTTGCAGACGGTTGTGGGTTCACGTCCCGGCCGATGCTATGACATATGGAAAAAAAAAATAGATTGTTTTAAAAATTTTTCAATTTAACAATTACAAACATTAAACTTTTTTTTGCCATTCTTGAACTAATAGTTGTTTTAGGATATCATTTTGGTTTATACATATATTATTGTCCAAGTACAGTATACATAATACAGCATTACAGATGAGGATCAAGTTTAAGATAACTGAGTTTTACAGTTTGATTTCATTAATTTTTATGCAGGCTAAGTAATGAAACAGTAAGATTTGCTTTACAAATCTTCATTTCACCTTCTCTTACTTTTTTCATACCTGCATACTCTAGTTTAAACCCTAATTTATCATAGTGTGTCTGTACTGATGCTTATATGCTGAAATTCCATCTAAATTAGATAACGAATGTATAAATGCTTATATATATATAATTTCAAAACCCTAACATTAATAATTTATAAATTGCAAGTAAGTGCATGTTTACATATTCATTTTAAAAAATAGGTCATCTAAGTAAATTTACACACATACTGCGAAAATAAATTTTAAAACTTAATTAAAAATAAGATTCGTTACTTAAAACTATTTTGTTTAAATTTATTTTAAAAATATTACATTCATATTTGTTTTCATTTAAAAAAGTAATATTTAACTTTAAATAGATTTAAACATTTAGAATTTAAAAGTAAAATAATTTTGTTGTTTTTAGATTTATAAAAATCACGCCACAAATTTGATGTAAAAAGTAAATGAGGATTGGGAAGAGAACAATAGGGTTAATTAGTTAAATTTTGTACAATTCATTAATTAGTGGTTTGAATATTTTGCCATCAAGATAAACAACAGTCCACTCAAGTATTTTTAATTAAAATAAAGTAAAAACCAAGTTTTAATCCAAATATCTTAAAAGTAAAATTTAATTATAAAATTCGTTTTCAGATTGCAGCTTTTATTTTTGCATCTATTTTTGGTTCTAGATGTGATCACCAGAGTAGTTCTATTGTGTATTGTGAGCTCTCTTAGTATATATAGTGCCTATTTTATTAATGGATATCCTATGATTTTCTATTCTATGCTATTCTGATAGAGTTGTTCTTAGTTAAATAATTTTGAGATTTTATTAGTTGAATTTTGTTTGAATATACTATTTTTTTTTTTTTCCATGTGTCATAGCATCGGCCGGGACGCGAACCCACAACCGTCTGCAACCAACTACTTGCTTGCATGGCGACTGCGATACCTCTCGGCTAACAATGCAAGACGAATATACTATTTTGAAAGTTTAATACAACTGAATTTAGTGAAACTATATATACCAAGAGGCAAAACTCGCCTTAATTTTCAATAAGTTTGTATATTTTGATACCAGCCTTTGCCTATTGAAAGCAGAATGTCCAAGTAAAAACCGGTGAGAAGGCTTTCTTCCTTCTCAAAATGGCCATTCCTGCATCATACCATCAGATGCCCTGTACCTATTATAAACTGCCACTACTGCTGAAATATATCTAATTTGATCATGGACCAAGAAGCTACTACATCAAGATCAATGCTGCATAACTTCCATTAAAGCCCCCATTTAAAGTCGACAGAAAAAAACAAAATATGCATGGACTGTTCAACTTATATGAGGTAACCTCAATTAATCCAAGAGCTCTTGTTGTATTATATTTCCTTTTAATGCTAGCTAAATTTTAAACGTATTTTTATTATAAAACTGCATAATTCTATAAAATATTTGTAATCTCATTTGTGTGCTTTTCTCTTTATCCTTGGGTTGATATTTTTCTATTTTGCTAATTTATCTTTATGTCTTTCATTATGGTAGTGTGCTTAGATAATCATTGAATGAGCAAATTATTTCTTTCCCCTTTTATTAGTTTGCTGCCATATTAGTGCAGATAAATTGTATAACTGACCCCATATTAAATGTATTACAAAATCACTTGTTCAAGGGCTACATTCGTATTTATCAATCTTTTAAATAATTCTTTCTAGAAAGGTACATTTCATTCTTTCCTTTTTATATAAGGCGAGGATATGCATGAAATTAATGTGGTCTATTTAATATAGAGAAATGCATGATTACGTATAATCTTAGAAGTCCCTGTTTAATCGTGCATTCCCCCTCATTTTTCTTATTTTAAAATTGTATTTATAATATAATTTGTGAACTGTAAAAGTTGAAGTCGAGAATGTGCAGACCATCTTAAAATTATATAGGAATTGGTTAAGTGCCTTTGCTGACTTAGTTACCCCCTTCTATATATTCATTTATGCTTTATATTGTGTGTTACCAGTATAGGCATATGGCTTGTAGGCCATTCCCTCCTTGCTGTTTCCAGATAAAGTGTGTGCCAGTAAGCCATACCTGGGAATTTTACACCTGTCACCCAGCCACAGAGTTTCATGGTATGATGCCAGACTTGGACTGATTGTGATGAAACCTACCACAGGACCCATGGTGAGATGCCATCCCATCTGCTTTATTTTATCATTTTACTTTACAAAGCAATGTGTTTTCAATTTATCACACTCCATTCTGTACATTAAACTTTCACTGATACCACCAATCTCTTTTAATATTAAATGTTAATATTTCATCTAATTGCTGGTGTCTTAATCACTTCCATGCCTCTAGCTCAGTGAGCTTTCATCTGCACTATTCTTGAATTCAATATAAATTCTTTTATCAAATATTGAAATCCATTTAAGCAAACACTTATTATATTCACTGTAGGCCTTGTATATTTTGAAATCAGCCTATCTTCAGCTAACTGTACTTTTGCTTAAGCACATATTATCTTGCAATAACCAGAGGGATAAAGAACATATAAATTAACAAGCCATTAATATCAATCTAAATAGCACTTCATTAAATTTATTTCAATCTATAAAATGAGTTAATGGCATGATCTGGCTTATACAGACAATGCCATAGTTACAATGTAAATTAATAAACCTATTCAATTTTACTCTTATTTTAAATATATTTATTTATTTTCTGTGATCCACACCATCACCTTGGTCTATATCATATTTTATATATATTTTGTACTATCCATAGTCGTTAGTTAACGAAACTAATGATGTATTGTAATATAGAATCTCTTGCTTCTTCCTGACCTCTGGCACTGGCAAAAAAACTGCTATTAGTAGTGTCAGATGCATTATCACTATCACATAGGTGGTGTTGTGGAGTAAATTTGGATTTGAACTTGTTATTTTTTGGAGGCAATTCCTAGAGTGTTGAGTTTTATGTCTGGAGTTTGAATTCTGCAGTGTGTATTTCCCCCCCGAGTTTATGGCTTGCCCAAGCATGGTGCTCTCTTTATTTAAAACACCCACATCCCTGTAGTCTAATATAGTATTTGGCTCTTTATTTAAAACATCCACACCCTTTGTAATTTTTAAAATATAGTATTTCCAAGCTCTATATTATATTTTTTCCCAGCATATATTTTGTTTGACTCAGGCATTTAATCACTTATATAATCCAAACTTGCTATATAATCCAAACTTATTTAATCCAAACTTGGTATAGTGCAACATGAGCCATTTGTAAATTTTCTTTTAGCTTAAGTCATGCTATATATGTGTGGCATGAATTATTATAATCCAGAACTAGATGAATTATTGTTCCCAAATGTAATATAGTGACAATATATGTATATTTTGTACTTCACTTTCAAAAATAGTTTTATTGGCTCAAAGTCCAATGTAGCATAAAAATAATTTTGTATGGTAATGATCTACATATAATAGGCCAACATGTGGAATTTAATAATAAAAATTAATAAACGAAATTGGAATGAATAACAGTAGTTAAATGAAATAGTAAATTTTTTTTTAGGGGAAGCTAACAGTCTATAGATGTTTATAACTGATGGTATGATGCCCAGGGATAACTTCAATAAACAAAGTTATTTCTAAAATAAATGTTGTCCATCAGGTTAAATTTTATATATATATATCATTTTTTTTTGTAGACTTGTATATATTAATTTAGACAGTGATATGATATGGATCAAATAAATGGTCATTAACAATTATAATGTAAATATATGTGTGATATTAAATAAGAAGAGACAAAATAAATATACCCGGATCTAGCAAATGTTTATATATAAGTAAAGATTTTTGATTCTAACTATATATATATCGGCAGTAAAATAATTCACCAGGCAGTAACTTTAAAAATAAAAAAAATTAGCAGGAATAAAATGCAGTAGGGCAATAGTTTTAGAAAGAAGCCAGCAGGCAGGGTCATAAAACTGAGAGGAAGATAGCCAATTAGCCATTATAAAATTTGAATGATTTAATATAAATAAAAGACCTTAAGAGTAGCCATTGTTAAAAATAAAATTTAGATAAGTTGTAGCTATAAAAATAAATAAATAAATAAGCAATAAAGATTATAAATAGTTAATATACAATATAAACAGTAAAAAAATAAACAGGACCATAGGTAATATGGATGAAGACATAGAGAAAATGAACACTGAGGGTGATGACCATGACAAGAAATAGAAAATATATTGGAGATATCTTGAAGAACTGCTGGGACAATGCAAAGAAAGAGAAAGAAGATTGGAAGAAGCCCAAGGAAGGATGAAAAACATAAGAGTTTAACAGGCAATCATCCAAAAGTTGGACCAGATGAAACAGGAACAGAAAGCCCTGCAAATTCAAATTGTAAATGATGATAGCAGAAAAGATTAGATATAAACCAAAGCCATGAAACCACCAACAGTAACTGATCACCCTATCAAATCAATAGTAGCACAAGGGATGCTAAGGTCATTAATATCTGCAGAATGCTAACACCATACATAGAATTTCAAACCCAGCTGGCTGACGTGATCACTATTAGGATCTTTCATGGAGATAGGAGAAAACTTCCATCCACACTTGGAGAGCCTGAGATTTTTGTCAATTCTATAAAACTAGCTCCCATGAACAGACTGCAATTACCAGCCTTTACTTACAAGGATATGCAAGAGACTAGTGAGGTATGCTGAAAGAGAAACCGAACAATTTCAGTTTACAACAAAACTTTATTGAAGAGTGATCAGCAGAGCATAATTTTAAATACAATCTGTCAGAAGTATGGAGTGATCAAAAAAACTCACAATGTAATATTTCATTGGACAGGTAAACTGATTTATATCACTTACCATGTTCATGTTCTCAGATGCCAACATCATCAACACAATCCAATGGAACATGCCGTTATCTATCCAACAGCTTATGGCCAGCAGCAGAATCAAAGAAGTGAAAAAAGGCAGAATTCTTGACCATGCTGGCTCCTGGAATAAAGAATAGCGAATAGCAATGACCATGCAATGGCAAGCTATCAGAAATCGACGCAGTCAACTGGAACAAAGTATGATAAAAAAACAACAGGACCCAGAAAAACCCTGTTAGCTCATCATTACTACTCTTGTCCTCCAACAAAAAGAAGCTTGTTAGGTGGTATGAACCTGCATTAATGGTTATCCAAGAAGAGGATCTCACATGGGGAATTCCCATCAGTCCATATCCAGTAGTAAATGTTAGACTGGGAGTTATGGAAATTTCAGCCCTCATTGACAATTGCAGCCAAATTTCCTGCGTCTCAAAGAGATGGTTGCTACAAGTGGAAGAACAGAGCAGATGTACACCTAGGTTACCATCCCATTCCATCCAGATAAAACTGGCCGATGGAAAAAAACCAAGACTAAAGGATACCAAGTGTGGTTAGAGATAATCTTAGAAAAAATAACCATTGGGCACACATTCCTAGTAATTAAAGGATTGGTCCATGATGTTATAATAGGATCAATGTTCTGACCCAGAATAAATGTATTTTTGACTATGCCAAAAATTTAATTATGGTCCGACAATAGATCAGCTTTAATGAAGCAAACACCTTACCCAAAGTACAAGTTAGGTGTATGAAGGCCAGCATCGATGAAGACACTATTAATAAGATCAAAGAGTCATCCCTAAAAAAGATTGAGGACCAGTGTCAACTGTATCAACTATTGATGACAAATCAGCAGATATTCTCCCAGATCCCTGGAGAAATTAAGGGTTACAGCCACCAGATTTGTGTAAAGAAAAAAACTCACTTCCAGACCTGCACATATCCGATACGTTTCCAGTATCAAGTCAAAGTTAATGCTCAGATCCAACAGATTATTGAACAGGGGGATGATTAAGAAAGGATTGTCACCTTATAACCCATTAGTGGTCGTTAGGAAGAAAAATGGGTCTTTAAGACTGTGTTTAGATACCAGAATGCTCAATAGTATTACAATACCAGAATGGGATATACCGCTACCTGTGCAGGAAGTTTTTATCAAATTATCAAAAAAAATATTTTCTACCTTGGACTTAACTGCCAGCTATTGGCAGATATTACATCTCCCAAGACAGAAAATATATGGACTTCCATCACAATGGACAAACACATATGTTTAAAAGTGCTTTTGAGTTAATAAACAGTGGGGCTGGACTAATGAGGTGCCTAGATGAAGCTCTATCCAAAGATCTAAAAAAATTAGTTTGCTATATCGATGATGTGGTCATTGCATCCCAAGACCCTCAAGAGCACCTGAAGCAATTCTTTTCTGAATGCACCCCATTATCATAAACCTGGAAGTCATTATGTCCTGAAAGAAATTGCACTTTTAGGGCATATAGTTAATGGACAAGGAATTTGAACCCATCCTGATAAGATAGAAGCAATCAAAAACTTCCTGAAATCCATCAATAGAAAGATCATATCCTTTTTAGGCCTCTGCAACTATTATCAAAGTTCTATACAGGCTTTGTGAAAGATACCTTCATGCTGATGGAGCTACTGAAGCAATGTCAGTGGGCATGAAATGAACATGAACAAGGACTTCAATAAAATCAAGAACTTCCTCCAGAATGTGATGTTATGCTATCTTGATTTTATCCACCCATTCTATTTGCAGACTGGCAGCAGCAAGAAAAACTTAGGTGTCATACTATTCCAGGTTAATCAAGCAGGCCAACATCAGGTCTTGTATTTCAGTAGCCGCATATTAAGAGGCACAGAGAAAAACTATACCATCACTGAACAAGAGACTTTGGCCATTGTATGAACATGAAGCAAAAATTGCTGGGCTTGGAAATGATTATAATTACGAATGACCGGTGCTTGGAATTCCTCAATAAAAGTTATCTAAATAACGATCGCCTTATATAATGGAGCCTATCACTGCAAAAATTTTATTACAAAATAATTTATTGCCAAGGCCCTGAAAATGTTGTGGCTGATGTGTTGAGTCATCACCCTGTAGAAGTTAAGCCCTGCAACCCTATGATAGATCAGCCATTAATAATCATAACAACAGTGTTGGACCAGGAAATTGAACAGAAACTAAAAAATTTGCAGTATTGGCAGGAAAAGCAGCCCCAATACAAACTTGATGCAGGAGTTCCAATGGCAAGGGTTGTACCATTGGCAGAGGAAAAAAAGAATACAAAATGGACTTTTGCTGAAACAAACTGAAAATAGATTAGGAAAAATTTTCATATCACCTGATTTAAGAAGCCTATTTATCAATTATATGCAGTCCTAGAAAAACTGAAAAAGCCCTGAGACAGCAGTTCCATTGGGCACAGATGTATAGTGATATATTATGTACCCTTCAGAAATGTAATACTTGTGCAAAAAGCAAACCAAATAAAATCTTCAGCAATACCCCAACTCCATTATACTATAGGGACCAAACAAAATATTGGCAGTAGACTATTACCATCCTATCATAGATTCCAGTACTTTCTCGTTACCTACAATGTATTCTTTAAATATGCATGGACCTATCCAGTCATGAAGGCAGATTCATGAAGTGCAATTAGAGCATTACAACAAAAGAAATTTGGCAGTAGTGTAACAATCGGAAAGCCTGAAGTGATCCTTTCAGACCATGGCTCAACATTTACTTCACAAGAATGGGAACCTGAATAAAAGGCCAAGACCTCAAGCATGTTCTGACATCTATTAGAAACCCTCAATCAAATCCCTGTGAGAGGGTCATGTGGGAAATCAACTGGCTGTTTCAGATGTATGTCCACCATGATCACCAGAGTTGGGTTAACCAAACTGCAGGAATTGTCCAATATATTAATGGAACTATTAACAAAGCTACCAGGCTAGCACTGATGTATCATTTCAGTAAGCTAGAGTCCCCAATAATTAAAATATCTCTGCCCAGGTAGGATCAGATGATTAACATCAAACATGACCAATGTGCAGTTCATCGTCATCTACAGCCAGAGCAGAAAAGCAACTAAAACAGACGAGGTTGTACAAATTTCAAATTGGTGATCAGGTATAAGCAAAAACTATAAAACCCAGTAACAGGAACCAAAAGAAATGCAAGAAGTTTTTCCCACTGTATCAAGGACCATATGTGATAAAACGAATGTGGCCCAAATGCATATTTACTGGAGGATAATGGAACATACAACACCAGAAGCCTGAAACCCGATTGCAGTCACTAATGCTGAGAGGCTGCTATCACCCACCAGACCCTGGAATATAAGCCACACAAAAGAGACCTAGGGAGGGCCAATTTGAAAAGACAACAAAAGGGCCTGAACTTGGAAAATCCTAATATTTTGAAATATGATTGTGTAAGGAATATAATGTATAAAGTGTAGTTACATAATACATTTTATAAGCTTATAATTATATAGAATAAAATTTTGAGATATTTGCTAGATGGATATATCACCCTATCAAACATATCCGGGTATATAAATAAATTTTGTTTCCTTCATATCCAATTATACTGTATTTTTTTTAATGGAAGTTTTTCAAAATACAAATGGACACCTGTTGGAACACTTTTTTAAAAAATTTTGTTTATTCTGCAAATAAGGGAAAATGAAACAGCAATATTTTGCTTTACAAATCTTTGTTTCACCTTCTCTCACTTCTTTCCTACACTCATACCCTAGTTTAAACCCTAATTTATTGTAGTGTCTGTACTGATGCTTATATGCCGAAATCTCACCTCAATTAGATCATGAATGTATAAATGCTTGGGATATATATAATTTCAAAACCCTAACATTAATAATTTATAAATTGTAAGTATGTGTATGTTTACATATTCAGTTTAAAAAATAGATCATATAAGTAAATTTACACACATATTGCAATATATTTTAAAACTTAAATAAAAATAACTTTCGTTAAACAAAAGTTATTTTGTTTAAATCTATTTTAGAAATATTACATAAGTAATATTTGTTTACATTTAATAAAGTAATATTTAACTTTAAATAGATTTAAACATTTAGAATTCAAAAGTAACATAATTTTGTTTTTTAGATTTATAAAAATCATGCCACAAATTTTATGTAAAAAGCGAATGAGGGTTGGGAAGAGAACAATAGGCTTAATTAGTTAAATTTTTTAAATTAATTAATTAGTGGTTTGAATGTTTTGCCATCAAGATAAACAATAAATGCCCACTCAGGTATTTTTAATTAAAATAAGTTAAAATCAAGTTCTAATCCGAATATCTTAAAAGTAAAATTTAATTATAAAATCCGTTTTCAGATATTCAGATAAGTGCAGCTTTTATTTTTGCATCTATTTTTGGTGCTAGATTGATCACCACAGGTTAGTTCTATTGTGAGCTCTCTTGGTATATATAGAGCTGATTTTACATTTATATCCTATCCTATGCTATGCTTTTCCATTCTATGCTATTCTGATAGAGTTGTTCTTAGTTAATTAAATAATTTTGAGATTTTATTAGTTGAATTTTGTTTGAACATATGGTAGTGTTGGGTTACACATACTGTGGCCTAAGGTGACTCTGCAGAACCACCAAGAAGTCTGCAAGTGATAAATTTCTACACAAAAATGGCTGAAATCAATGGAAAATTAAAACTAAATTGCTTAAGGCAAGATATCAAAAGTAAAAATCAAATAAAAAATTTAGCCCAAGGCCAGTAAAAAATCAAGTAAAATAATACATAAATTTTAATAAATTACACACACACACAAGTGAAATAATATGTAAATTTTAAAAAAGTACACACACACACACAATAACCATTAAAATTAAAAAGCCTAAGGCAAGATATCAAAAGTAACAAAATCAAGTAAAAAATTTAGACTAAAGACAATCAAGTGAGAAAACACATAAAATACATTAAAATACTATGCAAATTTTAAAAAAGTACGCAAACCCACACAAAATAAGTAAAAATACATTAAAAATGAATCGCTGAAATCGATGGAAAATTAAAATGCTAGAAACCGCTAAAATTGATTGAAAATTAAAACTCCTGAGGTAAGAAATGGACAATTAAAATGTCTAGGGTGAAAAATAGAACAAATCCTCAAATCCCCCACAAAAATTTTAACACTTAAGGCAAACAAAACAAAGAATTAAAAATCAAACAAATTCTTCTAAAAAAAACAAGAAAACACTATGAAATTCGAATTACGCAACTAAAACAGAAAAACCTTAATGGTAAATGTCAAAAAATTAACAATGGCACATGGTACTTCATTAAAATGGCGGGAGTTTATATAAACTAAAAAGCAAAAAGAACATTACACGAGTGCTTCTATTTATCAAATTAATTATTTCCTGTTTGCAATTATGGCATATCATCAAAAATAAGTCAAATATTCCCTCCCCAATGAAGAATTTCTATCCAAAAGAAGCCGAAATTGACAAATTAAAATGAAATATATAAAACACCCCTCTTTTTATACACTCTGCAGACAACCCAAAATAAAGAAGCAACACAGATATGGATAAGCTTTCTATTAATTTTAATGTCAAGCATAATTGATAAATCATAAATATTAATATCATTTGTGATCAAATATTTTATATGTATAAAATGTAAACATACACACATGTACTGCATATATTAACAAATGAATAAAGAAAATTATAAGACAAAAGCAATCATGTCCAAATCCACTTATTTAGATGTAGAATATTAGTTTAAATAACAAAACTTCTGTTTCTAAAGAACTTTATTCTCTGCTTTGAAATTATAGCATATCATCAAAAATAAGTCAAATACCCCCCTCACTTTCCACACTCTGCAGACAACCCAAAATAAAGAAGGAACACAGATATGGATGAGCTTGCTATTAATATTTGTGCTCAAATATTTTATATATATATAAAACACAAACATACACACCTGCACTGTGTATATTAACAAATGAATAAAAAAAAATTACAAGAGAAAAGCAATCGTGTCCAAATCCATTTATTTAGATGTAGAATATTATTATAAATAATTTCTCAGTTGATCACTTTCTAAAAGTCTTTATTTACCATCATATAGTTAATGCGGTAATATAGGTGTGAAGAAATATATGCAATAAAAGTTTATACTACCTGTGTTTTTCCCTGGGATAATGACAAAAATATTAAAACAATGGTAATAATTCATTCGGCTGGTGACTTCCTATGTGTTCAATCTAATTAATTTCACAAATTGGTATTGATTCTCTTTGGAGTAGGTTACCATTGAAATATTTCAGGAGCATCTTCTTTCCAGTATTGGAAAAATTATTTATTATAGATTTAATAATGCATAAAGAATTTCTTCAAAGCAGTATCAGATGAACTGTCCTTTCCTCTCATTTTTGCTAGAAATTATTCCTTTCTTTTATCCCTTATCACCCACGTGGTTTTGAGGTCCGGTTTCTTGTTAAACAAAGCAAAAAGCTTTTACCACCTGTAATTTGTTTTCAACTTTTATTTTTTTTGTTTTTCTTTTTACATTGTTTAGATAATAATCTAGTTTTAATATTTTTTTCCATTTACGATCTCTTTTTTCTATTATAATAAATTGAGCTGCATTAGCTTCCATCTTCAAAATCAAATTTATATTTGTTGAACTTCATTCATTCATCCATCCATCCACACAGCATATATATATACTCATGTTTCAATAAAATACAAGAGCATAAATACCCCTCCCCCTTTCATACTTCATCTTTATTTTAACTCTTCCTCTACTAATTTAAAAACGAAATATACTTGAATATAACTATATACACATGAATGTGTACAAATTTTATTTTTGTGAAACAGGGTTTGAAGCCAACTGTCAAAATATATTGTGACCTTTGATTTATTTCATCTATAAACCAATTGTAAGAAAATGAAACTAATTATAGGCAAAAAAAATTTTTTTTAAATGTAAGAAAAGTTGAAGTTTTATTTGAAAAATCAGTAACTGTGTAGCTCAAATGTAACATATATAGAGATACGGTTTGTATTTGTATAAAATATAGCTAGCATTATTTAATGCAAGGGGGGGTTGATTTTTTTTGTATGACACTATAATAATTTACCAATATGATAATTGAGAAATAAATATTTATATGGCTAAGATAGTCTTTATGAATTTTAATGTTTATTACTAAAAAGTTGGTGAGAATTGAAATTGAATTAATTATCAGTAGCTTTAGTTGGACAGTTTCTTTTCAAGAGAATAGGCTTAAAATTATAAGAAATTCTAATGGATAATTATGTTTGTGATTATCAGAAATTATAATGGATATTTTGTTTGTAATTATAAGAAATTATAGTGGATATTTTATGTTCATGTAGTCTGAATAAGCAGTTTTCTGTTTCATGTTCAGCATATGTATGTGTGTGATACAGATATATGGGTTTGATTTTTTTCTTTCCTTATAGAAATTGAGTGTTCTATATTATTTCATGATAAGTGTAAAAAATGAAACTGTTCTAATTTATTATTCCTAGCTCTAAAATGTAAATCTAAATAAATTATTTAGGTGAAAGAATGTAAATTTATTTTACCAAAAATTGTCAGTAAGCTTATCTTTTAATTGGATTCTTTTAATTGCTTTTTCATAAATTAATCAATAATGTGTTTAACTATATGGTATAATCTGAGCTAAGAAAAGTCATTAGAACTGACAATAAATGGTTTTCAAGGGGTCATTCTGAGAGGGGGTTTAATTAAAGTTTGAGAAGAACCAGATATAGAAAAAAGGGTTGACAGATATTTTTTCACTTCCCCCTCCTTGTGAATATAAAAGTGCTGGAGAAAATGAAGGGGGTAGACTTTTACTAATTCAAAACCAACTGGCTAATTCAAATAATTTTTATCTCTGAAAGTTTTTTTTTCTCTGATTTTTTTAATTTTTCTTTCTGAAAGTTTAATATGTTTAAGAAGTTTACAGTATAACCAAGATATGAATTTCTAATTCATATATAAGTGATGCATATTTTTTTCTCCCTCAAGTCAATTATGGAGAAATCAATTTTTAATAAGATTCTGTGCTGAATGCCACAATCTGTCATTTGGCTTATTAAAAATTCATTTAAGGAGAGAACTATCAAACTGCTATATAATATTAAAAGACCAATTCATATTGCAATAATTATTTGGCTGGTTAAAATTCTTTTGAAAAAACAGCAGCAAACGTCTGTATAATGTTTAAAAGCCCATTCATGTTTTATAACCAAAATCTACTTGTTTAACTGTATTTTGAACTTAAAATGAAAAAAACAAAAAAACAACTATATTCAAACCCAGAAAAAAATTCATCAGAATGGAAAGGTAATCAGCAGAACACTTTTAAATTTTTTTTTATATACATTTTGATTTAAAGAACTGTCTGTGCGTTTTTATATACATTTTGATTAAAAGAACTATCTGTGCATTTTTATATACATTTTGATTGAAAGAACTATCTGTGCATTTTTATATCCATTTTGACTAAAAGGACTGTCTGTATGTCTATATAGCTATCTCAAAAATGAACTAAATTGCAATTAATTTGGACAATAACAGCAAGTCATCAAACTTGGCCTCAAAGAAAGGAGACAATGGAAAGAGAGTATCATAATGTTTAATATTTATTCTTTATTTGTTTTGTTTATATAACATGTAGCATGCTTTTATAGAAACTTTAAGATTATATTAATTTAATTTATGTTTTAAAATGTTTAAAGGAGAGGGGGAAATGATTTTGATCCCATTGAAGTATAAATGTTTATGTAATTTTTTTAAAGAAGAAAGTTACAAAATATTTTTTTTGTTTGTTGACAAAATTTTTTATGCTTAATATTAGATATATGAAGAGTGATGGGATGGCCATATGAAAAATCATTATTATGTTATATGTGTTGTTAGGATAGATATTGGTTGGCTTGACTGTTTAAAATTGAGATAATTCATAGTTTTGATTCAAGATCTGGTTAGTCTTTGTCATTTATCTAGACTGTAATTGATGTATGTGTGTGCATATGTAGAGCTCTTAATGCTCCTTATTACTGAGATAGTTATCTTGCCACCTCATAGATGGGAAATAACTGTTTTATGATTTATTTACTATGGCAGTAGATGACCAATTTTCACTCCAATTATTTTGTTAAGATAGGGAATTATTAATAGAGTTATTGTTCAAGTTGTAGAAAATGTGCATGCCTATATTGAGTAAGTGTATAGACAAGAGTTCATATGATTCTAAGTCTTAGAGATCTCTCTCTCTGGCTAAAGCAAACATTTGAAGTTAGGAGTTGTTGTTTTTTTTAATTTCCCTAACAAGACGCTGATGTGTGCACATTATAAAATACTGCATGGTGATGTGAAATATGAAGTGTTTTTCTTATGCAGGACAGAATAAAAGGTGCCTGGACTGGATAAAAATTTCAGTCAGATGTATGTGTGTTGATGAGGGGATGACAAAGATTTTAATTTAGAAGCTAACTGATCTCTAGTCGATTTTGTGAAGGATGGTAAATTGAGTGTCGTCAAGCTGGGGCAACACGCTGACCTATCAAAATATATATGGTCGAAAAACGTGAATATCTGGCAGGCATGAACAAAAAATTGTGGTTTTGAATTTAAACCCATTTGCAGGACCAGTGAAGGATTTTTCATGTCATATCATCCTATTCATAAGAAATGTAGAAGTTATTGCTTGTTGAAATAATTTAGAAATTGATGATTATTTCTTATTGCTTGTTAGAATTACTAAAACTGATGCTATTTTGGAATAGTCCAATTGATAGTGTTTGCAATAAAAAGGGGAGCGGGAATTTATAGGTTTTTCTTAAAGTTAAAAATACGGAATTGCGTAAGCGTTTTTTTTTTTTTTAATATTTGATAAATGGGTCAAAACAATGAATAAGTCATTCAGAAAGTTAGTTAATTTAAATATGTATTCGTATCATAAATATTAGTCTTTAGTAGATCTGATATCATATATTTGAGTGTAACAATATTATATATGTGTGTTTTTATTTATTATTATTAATGTAATAAAGATTTATTATTGTTATAAAATTACATTGCGTCTTGTGTTTTAATGTTTCAAATATCTCCAGAATCTACATCCAGCACCTGTATTTAAAGTAATATTAGTTCATATTGAAACAGTAAGATTCGTATTCGAATCTTAAGTTTCACCTTTTTTTGTCTTCTCTCACTGACCGGTTTATCCCGCCCAAATTTAAACTTTTGATATCGGGTTGTGTGTGTAACAATATTAAAAATGTACAAATATGTGTAGAATTCAACATAAACATGCACACATTTCGATCTCAAATTAAAGGCAATAAATACGGATAAAGTAATATAATTTAGATTTCTTTAGCTAAATAAGTCTTGTGTAATATTAATCATTTATATTGAATTTATAAAGTTCGTATTTATTGCTTAGTTTGAATTTCGTTAAATAATAATTCTAACAAAATCTGATGCAATAATTAATTAAAGTTAAAATAATTTTATTCCCTTTTGTCTTTGAAAATTTAAAAGCATCGGTCAGTGATAGATAATAAATTAATTAAAGAAAAATTCCAAAAAAAAAATGTAATTAACGAATGTAAAACGCAAACAATAGAACAGCAGATTTCTTTCTAATTAAAATCAGTAAAAGCATTGATTATCCTGAGGGCAAGATAAAGAAAACCTAAAATATCTCAACAAAAAAAATTAAAAGATCAAGATAAAAAAAGGAGGCCATCTTGGACTTGCTGGAGACTTTCACTTGAATTTTAGCTTTGCTCTCGAGTGGAGAGTCTAAAAATATCTTAAAGTAAATTGATACTGCAAGGTATGACCGAGTAAGCACCGAGATTATTCTCCATCGGGAGATGGCCCACTGTATGCTGACCTTCACCTTGCCCATCGTAAGAACACCATAATGATCTGCTGCCTGAAACAAACAAGAAAGCCGCTGCTGTTAAAATCATGAAATGCCAAAGACAAGAAAGAAAACTTCTAATCACGAACAATCTGCTATTAAACTCATGGAAGAGAACCTCTTATAAAACAGGTACCTGTGTGTATATTCCCAATTATAGAGTACTCTAGTAATAATAAGCTATAGCTCATCTCCTATTATTTGTCTAACTTCTAAATGTTAAAAGTGTAATTTTATAAACTAAAATTTGAGAATTAATGTAATCTGTAAATTTCTCGCATAATCTAGCTTACCTCCATCTATCCTTCTTAAGTGTGTGTTTCTCAAATCTGCATTTATTTATAATGATTATTGAAATATTACTTTCTCATGATTGTCTTAGTTTTAAAGCTAAATCTATAATTGCTCGAACCGTGAATGCGTGTTAAATTGTCATTAATATTTGATTTTATAAATAACTTAACTTTCACATAAATCGACACGCATTCACGTAATCAGTTATTGTAATGCAGGTCTACAACTTCGTAATGGCTGGCATACTCGCTGTAATAAGTCCCCTTTTAGATATTTTTTATTATTATTAAGTTTTAATGAATAATTACGGAAATTTCATTTCTTTGAGAGTCACCAATTTTCTTTCAGTCAACGTTGATAATGGGAGGCCGAGTTTGAAGTCTAGTTAAATATTACCATAATCTTTTAGATCTTATACATGTGTTACGTTTTGAAGCCACGATGGCCCATTCCACGCCGTGAATACTCCGGATTCTATAGGGTTGAATCAAACCCAGTCGTCCTACACAAGTGGACATGATAATGTTCCCGTAGGGCTTGACGACCATCACGCAGCCAGCTGGAAAATTGCGACATGGACTGCTTGTCCCTGGTTATGCTCATGTGACAC
The DNA here is from genome assembly GCA_028023455.1 of Epiperipatus broadwayi. Classification (NCBI taxonomy): domain Eukaryota; kingdom Metazoa; phylum Onychophora; class Udeonychophora; order Euonychophora; family Peripatidae; genus Epiperipatus; species Epiperipatus broadwayi. The sequence continues at coordinate 284,970 of JAQFVV010012999.1, read as the reverse complement.
CTTATCTCTTCGGGTCGAGGCAGAGACCAACCCGAAGCCCCTTATAAACTTATTCACGGCATTGCAACTTCAGTGCTGCCATTTTATATCGCCCTTCTAAAGCGTACCACGTGTTCCTTTATTTAGTTTATCATTCTCTATATCACTCCGCCTCAGCATTATCTCCGTCATCCACTCTCAAATAAATGTTCGCCCTTAGTCGTAAAATAAATAATTTTATTAAATAAATGTATGCCCGCCGCCACGGATGACTCTTGCAATGCAAAGTATAAAACCCCTACAGGACGCATTAGAAATACTCACTCGGGGACCTTGGGTAGCTAGATTACGCCTTCATATAAATGAATGCTCTTTATAAATAAATGTACTTTTATATATAGTAAAATTGCCAATTAGCTATTGAAACTCTGAATATAAAATATGATTAATAACATTAATAATGTTTTTTTTATTAATATGTAAATAAATAATTTTAACTGTACGTCTGTAGTCAAGTTTTCATTTATTCGATGCCCATTATATATATTTCCTTGATTATATATGTGAATTAATATTCGTTGATTGTTGGCCAACTCGGAAACAATACCATGAATCTCACGCATCTCCCTGACCACCGTGCCTAAAGAAGTGTTTACTTGTGTCGCATCAGAGGCATTGTTCCGTAGATTGTAGTGTGGAACCGATAAACTATGTTCGAACTCGGTACCATGAGTGGCTTCGCTACTCGATGGTGCTGCTGTTCTGTGTGGTGGTCGAATTCTGCACTATGTTAACGAGATACACGTGTTTTGACTGTTACAATATTTAAATTTAATTATTTAATTTTATATTGATTCCATGATTGATTTATAGTATTCATTTTATATTATTTCCATATTCGATTCACATAATTAATTTTATATTAATAATTCATTTCCAAGATTGATTTACAGTATTAATTTTTATATTATTTCCATATTCGATTCATATAATTCATTTTCACATAATTCACTTTGCATAATTCATTTTCACATAATTTATTTTCATAGTTAATTTGCATAATCTAATTTTATGATTTATTCCCGTAAATTACTTACATAAGTAATTTTTGATTGATTTATATGATTAATGTCCATGTTTTACTTTTATAGTTTACTTTGGCAAAATATAACAGATTTAAAATTATTAGTTAAATTTGGTCCAACAGATTACATAATATAGAATAAAATTACAGGGAATAGTTAATTTAAATTTAATCACTTGGTTCATTGTAATGTTATGAATATTGGAAGCAGACATAAAATCCCTTTCCTGCTCTCGGTGTTTAGAGTGATTCCCACTAGTAAACTCTGTATTAAAATTTAATTTAGCATTTTTGGGATCATATCCATTACAATGTAATCGCTTATAAGTGCACCTCTTGACAGATCTAGACCTTGATAAAGAGCAGTTCGATTATTAGTCTAAGAGCTAGTTTGGAAGTCAAGTAGCATATTATAATAAAATTATTATACTACTAATAGAATAGTGATCATGCATCGATAGTTGATTGAAAGGAATATGTGTTTAGAGAAATAAGATTAACGGTTCTTAGATTAGAGAACATAACACAGACATTCTGTGTTATATAATTGTAGCTATTAAAAGTGATAGATGCTGAGAACGAAAAATAAAATAATGGAATTAAATGGGGATTTATTTATAATTTTTATTTTATATTAAATAATAATTTTATATTATGAATATAAATTATGAGTTCTCTGCATCGATTACTGATTTATTTCCAGTCATATATAAATCAGAAAGGTATATAACATTTTCCGTAGTTACCACTCGAGATCAGATATTTATAATAAAGTTGTGGAAGAAAGTTGTCTCATTATTATAAATTTAATAATAAATTTATCATGAAATATTTGCATGATTAATGCTAGGTTGAAATTAAGACCACTTAGACTGAATGGTTTTATCAATATTATTTTTTTTGAGAGACAATTTAATTACTTTCTCCATTATCTTCTATAGTCCTAAACAAGGCTAATGATGATGATCTCTGGTGGGCATTACGATTTATAGTTACAATTTGGCGCTCGGGTATACTTGGATCTTATTGTTAATTTTAATAGATAAACACACTAGGCATCCTTGTTTGATCCTAAAGTTAATATTAAATTCAATTGACTAGCTACTTGAAATAAATGAGATTTGAGGTTAAATAAGTTAAAGATTGCGCTGAGAAAAAGTTGAGGCTACAATATATATATATGGATTTTCTCAAAATATGAAAGTAAAGATCGATTATGATGAGTTAGAAGAAGTTAAACAATTATAAATACCTTGGTCAAATTATTAATACAGATGGAAACATAATGGAGATGAAATTAATCATAGAATTAAAAAGAACGATTTTTAATAAATGTGTTTTACCAGTTCTTACTTATGGATCTGAGACTTGGACACTTAATACAAGAGCAATACAAAGACTTCAGACCAGTCAAAGAAGTATGAAGATGCATGTTAGGAGACACAAGACGAGATCAAAACTGCAATATATGGGTAAGAGAACAAACAGGTGTTACTGACCTCATTGAAAAAAATAAAAGACTGAAGTGGAGTTGGGCTGGACAAATTGCTAGAAGAGACGATAGTAGATGGACAATTGAAATCTTAAACTGAATTCCAAGAGATTGTAAAAGACTCAGAAAGAGACCACATGTGAGATGGATGGATGAAATAAGAAAATGTGCAGGGGTGATGTGGAGAAGAGAAGCTAAAAATTGGAGATTGATTGAACTTGGAGAGTCACCTTTGTCTTGCAATGAATTGATAATGGTTGATGATGATTTCAGCATAGTTTAGAAAAATGATATTAATTTGAGCTAATTTATTAAATATGATTTAGTAATATTTATATGTACATCCGCACATACTAATAGTTTACAAAAATGATATTAATTTGAGCTAATTTATTAATTATTTAGAAATATTTATATGTACATATGTGTGGATATACATTTAAATATTAGTATGTGCGGATGTAGATATAAATATTATTAAATAATATTTAATAAATTAGCTCAAATTAATAGCATTTTTTAAAACTAGGCTGAAATCATCATTAACCATTATCAATTCACTGCAGGATGGTCTCTCTAAGTTCAATCAATCTCTGATCTTTAGCTTCTCTTCTCCACACCACCCCTGCACACTTTTTTTATTTCATCCATCTATCTCACATGTGATCTCTTTCAGGGTCTTTTACAATCTCTTGGAATTCAGTTTAAGATTTCAATTGTCCATCTATTATCATCTCTTCTAGCAATATGTCCAGTCCTACTCCACTTGTCTTTTATTTTTTCATTGAGGTCAGTAACACCTGTTTGTTCTCTTACCCATATATTGCAGTTTCAATCTCTTCTTGTTACTCCTAACATGCATCTCTCCATACTTCTTTGAGTGATCTGAATTCTCTGTATTGCTCTTCTATTAAGTGTCCAAGTCTAAGATCCATAAGTAAGAACTGGTAAAACACATTTATTAAAAATTGTCCTTTTTAATTCTAAGATTAATTTCATCTCCATTATGTTTCCATCTGTATTAATAATCTGATCAAGGTATTTGTAATTGTTTAACTTCTTCTAACTCATCATAATCAATCTTTATTTTCATATTTTGAGAAAATCCATATATATATATATTGTGACAGTGTGGATTCAAACCGTTTCACAAAAGGAAAAGTTGTACACAAGCATGTGCATATAGTTATATTATTTATTCGAGTATATTTGATTTTTAAATTGGTAGAGGGTTAAAATAAAGATGAAGTGTGAAAGGGGGAGGGGTGTTTAAGCTCTTGTATTTTATTGCAACACGAGTATATATATATTTGCTGTATGGATGGATGGACGAATGAATGAAATTCAACAAATATAAATTTGATTTTGAAGATGGAAGCTAATGCAGCTCATTTTATTATAATAGAGATTAAACAATTTCAAAACAAAGCAAAACTCTCCATATAATGATTTTGAGATGTTTAGTGGTATAATAGAGATCTTAAATGAAAAAAAAAATTGAAACTGTGTAAATTATCTAAAGAATGTAAAAAGAAAAACAAAAAAATAAAAGTCGAAAACAAATTAGATGGTCAATGCAATTTCATGACCTTGAAGACAAAGAGGTGGTAAAAGCTTTTTGCTTTGTTTAAAGAGAAACCAGACTTCAAAACCACATGGATGATAAGGGATAAAAGAAGTAAAAATTCTTTGACCTCGAAGACAAAGAGGTGGTAAAAGCTTTTTGCTTTGTTTAAAGAGAAACCAGACTTCAAAACCACATGGGTGATAAGGGATAAAAGGAGTAAGAACTTTCTAAAAAAAAATGAGTCTACAAAAAAAACATAGAGAATATATTTTTTGAAAAGGACAGTTCATCTGATACTGCTTTGCAGAAAATAATTCTCCACGCGTTATTAAATCTATAATAAATAATTAAAATAAAAATTTTTGCCAATAGTGAAAAGACGCTCCTGAAATATTTCAATGGCAACCTATTCCAAAGAAAATCAATACCAATTCATAAAATTAATTAGATTGAACACATAGGAAGTCACCAGCCGAACGAATTATTACCAGTTTTAATATTTTCGTCATTATCCCTAGGAAAAACACAGATAGTATAAACTTTTATTGCATATATTTCTTTACTCGTATATTACTGCATTAACCATATGATGGTAAATAAAAACTTTTAGAAAGTGATCAACTGAGAAATTATTTGTATTTTTAAAATATTCTACATCTAAATAAATGGATTTGGATGATTGCTTTTCTCTTGTAATTTTCTTTATTCATTTGTTAATATACACAGTGCATGTGTGTTTTATATATATATATATAATATTTGAGCACAAATATTAATATTTATGATTTATCAATTGTTTGATATTAAAATTAATAGAAAGTGTATCTATATCTGCATTGCTTCTTTATTTTGGATTGTCTGCACTGTAGAAAAGGGGGGGGGTAGTGGACTTATTTTTTATGATATGCCATAATTTCAAAGCAGAGAATAAAGACTTTTAGAAAGTGATCAACTGAGAAACTATTCGTAATTTTAAAATATTCTACATCTAAATAAATGGATTTGGATATGATTGCTTTTCTCTTGTAATTTTCTTTATTCATTTGTTAATATATGCAGTGCGTGGGTATGTTTGCATTATATATATATATATATATTTGAGCACAAATAATATTTATGATTTATCAATTATGTTTGATATTAAAATAGAAAGCTTATCCATATCTGTGTTGCTTCTGTATTTTGGGTTGCCTGCAGTGTGTAGAAAAAGGGAAGTGTTATATATATTTCATTTTAATTTGTCAATTTCAGCTACTTTTGGATAAAAGTTCTTCGTGGGGAGTATTTGATTTATTTTTGATATGCCATAATTTCAAAACAGAGATTAATTAATTTGATAAATAGCTCTCATGTAATGTTCTTTTTGCTTTTTAGTTTATATAAACTCCCATCATTTTAATGAAGCATCATCCGCCATTGTTAATTTTTTGACATTTGTCATTAAGGTTTTTCTCTTATTGTTGCCTAATTCGAATTTCATAGCGTTTTCTTGTTTTTTTTTTAGAATTTGTTAGATTTTTAATTTTTTGATTTGTTTGCCTTAGATGTTAAAATTTTTGTGGGGGGATTTGTTCTATTTGTTGTCCTAAGCATTTTAATTATCCATTTCTCACTGCGGGCGTTTTAATTTTCCCTCGATTTTAAAAATTCATTTTTAATGTATTTTTAACAATTTTGTGTGCGTATTTTAAAATTTACGTAGCATTTTAATGTATTTTATGTTTTTTCACTTGATTGGCCTTAGGCTAAATTTTTTACTTGATTTTGTTACTTACTTTTGATATCTTGCCTTAGACATTTTAATTTTAATGGTTATTTTGTATATTTTTACCGATTTGATGTGTACTTTTTTAAAATTTACATATTATTTCACTTGTGTGTGTACTTTTTTAAAATTTACGTATTATTTCACTTGATTTTATACTTGCCTCAGACAAAATTTTTTACTTACTTTTGATATCTTGCATTAGGCAATTTAATTTTAATTTTCCATCGATTTATTCCAGCCATTTTTGCATAGAAATTTATCACTTGCAGGCTTCTTGGTAGTTTTGCAGTGTCACCTGTTGGCCACAGTACGCGTAACCCAACATTACCAATTTATACTATTTTGAGAGTTTAATACAACTGAATTTAGTAAAACTATATATACCAAGAGGCAAAACTCACCTTAATTTTCAATAAGTCCGTATATTTTGATACTGTAACAGTCAGAATCATCTATCTCGCTAACACACTGCAGAATTCAAACTCCAGACACGAAACTGAACATTCTAGGAAGGGTTGCCTTCTAGATATACTAAGTTCAAATCTAAAGTCCAAATTTCACAGCGCCATCTATGTGATAATGCATCTGATGCCACTACTAGTATAACCTTTGACCGGTGGTCAGAAAGAAACAAAAGACTCTATACTAAAAGAAGATTGGGTGGCTAATTAACGTCTATGGATTTACAAAAGAAATGCAGAAAAAAAATATATATATATAGACCGAGACAGTGATAGGAATCAAATAAAATAAGAGATCAAATTTAGTTTTAAATAATTTCATAAAATTTATTTATATAAATTATATATATATAACACCACTGTCTGCTTATATGAGACAGGGACGCGTATTAAATAATTGTTGGCATTATATTCCAATAAATGACAAAAGGTTTTAAAGCAAAGTGATACATTCTATTCCTCGGGCTAATAGCGTTACGATAATGTCCTTGATGAGATAGGAAAATGTGCGAGGTGCTTTGAGCAATTATACAAGTTTAAGAAAATATTTGAAAATTAAGTGTTCTAAAATATTTATTGATTTCGAGAATAGCACGGACAAAAGCTTACTAACAACAAAGTGGGAATGTGATCAAAGCATTTATTTGAGAATAATAATAATAGAGTTGCATTGGAAGGTCAGTATTGCTGATAATGAATTTATTAAAGTTGGAGGGTGTGACCCGTTTAAGTTACGGATGCTTTGTAAAATATATAAAATAAAACAATATTGAAGATCCGGAATAATTACGGAGGGCATCTTGCCGCTAACCCGTAGGAAAGTATTTTATGAACAGCCGAAACTTAGCGACTGGGTGACGATTGCGTTTAATTCCAAGATGTGTCACTTGGGGACACACTCTGCCTGGAAACCGCAAACGAAGAGAATGGACTTGGCCATTTAAAGAATCCTTGGAAAAGTAAAACAAAGCAGTCTCAACAACCAATTCATGTACCAGCAATACGAGACTAGTATATATAAAACATCTAAATGGGTTTTACTTGGATTAAGAGAAATGCCCAATCAAATTCCCAGAAATTCATTTAAAAGGGTCCGCACATTCTCGACGTCAATGATGAACTTTGTAATTAAAGTAGAACACGGTAATTAAAATAGGAAAATGCATGCTTGCGGGTTTGAAAAGTATAGATTTACATACGCAATCATGCATTAGGGGACACATTTAATCATTGACCTCGCACATACTCTCATATTAGATTAAAATCAATAACATGTAGATTTTAAACTATGTGATTATATTATATATTAAAGAAAAGAATCGCCCTCGAATGAGTGATTTGCAAGATAATAAAATTGGAAAATTATTCAGAAATTTAAAATATGCCTTCATAGCGGTGTCTTAGTTTCAACAAAAGGAATAATTCACTCGGTCAAAGACGATTCTGACACATTATCATAATAAAATAACAGAAAGCTTAATAAATAGAAAATATTAACCCAAGGATAGAGAGCAAAATGTTGAGTATATTTAAACACATTAAAGAAATACATAATGAAGTTATGTGAAATATAAAAAAAACATTTTTAAATAGCTATAGAATGTTAGTTATCACAAGAGCTCTTGGGTTAATTTAGGGTTACCTCTGGAGAAGCATTTTAGGTAGATTGATGGTCGGCAGGTTTTTATATAATTTAACAGCAAAATCTGGAAATGTTCATATTTTTGGCAGCAGCAGCAGTTCCCGGGTTCCTTGTGTGATAACTTCCAATGGTCTATGGCAGCATATGACCATTCCGGCGAGAAATAGCCTTCTCGCGCTCTACTCTGTCATGTCAAGATTTACAAATTACTACAATAATTTTGGTTAGACATATTAGATCTCAGAATGATTTCTCTTAGAAACATTAGAAGAATGGAGACCAAAAGAAAACCCTTCTTTTTATAGTAGACTTTAACAATAGAACTGCCCTGGAGCATTACAAAAATATATCGGACTTATCAGCTGTAATTAAATCATCCGAATGTCTAAAGGAATTCAACATTAATTAATTTCTTTTGTTAATTTCCCTTTCGACATTTGAATTACAAACTAGATTTAATTAAAAATTACTCTTACTAATTAAAGAAAACCTTAAGTGGACAGCTGCTGTTTTTAGATAAACTTATATAACATTAACTAATTAAACTATTGTCCCTCATTTATTTTAACTGAAATATTTGGAATGACTTTTATTAAATTAAACGAAAATTATTTTACTTTTAAATTGCAATATTTGAATCTATTTACTAAACGAACATGAATTTTATTTTAAATCAAAAATATATTATGACGGTAATATATATATATGTAAATAGATTCAAACAAAATAACTTTAATTAACAATTTATAATTTTGATATGTTTTTAAAATGCATATCATAGTGTGTGCGCAATTACGACTTATATAACCTACTTTTTAATAAATCAAAATTATGTGAACATATACATAATCTATAATCTTTTATTTATTTGGGAATGAGTTATATATATATAATACGAGCATTTGGGCTCGTGGTTTAAAATTAGGCGGGATTTTCGGTATATAAGCGTATTGCAGACACACTACGATAGATTGGGGTTCAAACTAAGGTATGAGGGTAGGAAGTAGGTGAGAAAAGGTGAAACGAAGATCTGCAAAGCAGACCTTACTGTTTCAATACAAGCCTTTGCCTATTGAAAGCAGCATGTCTGAGTAGAAGCTGGAAAGAAGGCTTTCTTTCTTCTCGAAATGGCCATTCTTGCAGCATTATACCATCAAATGCCCCGTACCTATTGTAAACTGCCACTGCTGCTGAAATTATCTAATTTGATCATGGACCAAGAAGCTGCCACATCAAGATCAATGCTGCATAACTTTCATTAAAGCCTCCATTTAAAGTTGACAGTATAAAACAAAATGTGCATGGACTGTCCAACTTATATGAGGTAACCTCAATTAACCCAAGAGCTCTTGTGTTGTACTATATTTCTTTTTAATGCTAGTTAAATTTTAAATGTATTTTTTATTATAAAACTGCATAATTCTATAAATATGTTTGTACTCTCATTTGTGTGCTTTTCTCTCTATCCTTGGATTGATATTTTTCTCTTTTGTAATTTATCTTTATGACTTTCATTATAGTAGTGTGCTTAGATAGTCATCGAATGAGCAAATTATCTTTCCCCTTTTATTAGTATGCCACCATATTAGTGCAGATAAACTGTATAACTGACCCCCTATTAAATGTATTACAAAATCTCTTGTTCGAAACCTACTTTATTTCATATTTTATTCATCTTTTAAATAATTATGTCTTTCTAGAAAGATAATTTCATTCTTTCCTTTTTATATAATGCGAGAATATGCGCGAAATTAATGTGGACTATATAATATAGAGAAATGCATGATTACGTATAATCTTAAGAATCCCTGTTTAATCATGCATTCCTCCTCCATTTTTCTTATTTTAAAATAACTTATTTTATTGTATTTATAACAGAATTCATGAACTGTAAAAGTAGAGGTCGAGAATGTACGGACTATCTTAAAAGTATATAGGAATTGGTTAAGCGCCTTTGCTTACTTAGTTACCCCTTCTATATATTCGTTTATGCTTTATATTGGGTGTTACTGGTGTAGGAATATGGGTTGTTTTGAGGCCTGCTTTGATTTTCTCCAGGGATTAACAGCTAAGGCCATTCTCTCCTTGCAGTTTCCAGATAAAGTATGCGCTAGGAAGCCATACCTGGGCATTTTACACCTAAGACCCCCAGCCATGGGGTTTCATTGTATGATGCCAGACTCGGACTGATTGCAACAAAATCTTCCACGGGACTCATGGCGAGACATCATCCTGTCTGCTTTATTTTATTTATCATTTTATTTTACAAAGCAACGCGATTTCAACATATCGCACTTCACTGGTACCACCAATCTCTTTTAATATTAAATGTTAATATTTCTTTCAACTGCCCACGTCTTAATCACTTCCATGCCTCTAGCTCAGCGAGCTTTCGTTTGTTCTTTTATCAAATATTAATATTGAAATCTATTTAAACAAACACTTATTATTCACTGTAGGCCTCGTATATCTTGAAATCAGCCTTTCTACACCTAATTGTACTTTTGCTTAAGCACATTATTATGATATTATCTTGCATTAACCCGAGGAATAGAGAACATATAAATAAATTAACAAGCCATTAATGTAAATCTAAATAGCACTTCATTAAATTTATTTCAAATCTATATTTTAATGAGTTAACAGCATGGTCTGACTTATATAGACAATGCCATGGTTACACTGTTAAATTAATAAACCTATTGAATTTTACTCACTTATTTTAAATATATTTATTTATTTTCTGTGATGCACACCATCACCTCAGTCTATATCATATTTTATATATTTCGTATCATCCATAGTCAGTAGTTAGCGAACCTAATGATGTATTGTAACATAGTCTCTTGCTTCTCCCTGACCATCGGCACGAAACTATGCTATTAGTAGCATCAGATGCGTTATCACATAGGTGGTGCTGTGGAGTAGAGTCTTTGGATTCAAACTTGGGATTTCTTGGAGGCAACTTTTAGAGTGTTAAGTTTCGTGTCTGGGGTTTGAATTCTACAGTGTGTTAACGAGATATACAATCATGACCATTACAGTAATAAATAGTGTTCATGCACAAATACATACTAAACAATAATAATAATTCACACAAATAGGTGATATATTTATATATAATTACAAATTATTTACAAACATATTTTCAATTTCAATCTTCGTCTGAATCTGTGTGTTTATTTTCAGTTGCATTAACAACTTCTGCTAAATCTTTATATTCTTTTAATCTTTCTCCTAAATAAAAAAAAATAAAAATACATAAATATATTTATATTGTCTGTGGATGAATGACAGTTTCAGTTATATTTATTCAGAAATCATAGTTATAAATAAAAGAAATGCAATAGTATTAATACACTTCACAATCTATTATAAACTTAAGTAATCAATTGACAATGGTTTTATTTATTATATGTAAATTAATATTGAATATATATATATATAGGATTTTTTATTCTTCTTTAGGATGCATATATTTTTAATATGCATGTATATTAAAACATGCAGATTATCTATATATATATATAAAGAAATTTAAACACTGAAAATTAATAAATAAAAAATTTCAATGTTTTTGAAAAAGAGGAAACAGCAGTGAACACCTAGAAATAACACAATATATTTACATCACCTTAATAGAAGTCAACCAATAGTTTGTAGCAAATACAAAAGAAATAGAAACTTATTATTAAATGATTTATTAAGCCAATTTTTATTAAATATATATGTAAATTACATACATATATATATATATTTTAAATTTGTATCAGTGCATCCACTCTCAACCTACCACATAACAATCATCTACTAGTGCAAAAATATTATGTCTACAAAGTGTACTCACAATCTGCATTTTTAATACCTTCTTACATGTAAACAATAAGTAAAATGCATGAAAGAGCAAATTTATTCAATTTTTGCATATTTAATTGTAGAAATAAAATTAAATTGAGACTGCAAACCTCTCGTGCTCATTACTATCTAACAGCCAATCAGATCGTAAATACAAAACAGAGAATTTAACAAGAAAAGGGCGGTCCACCCTATTCTTTACTTGTCTTTCTATATATCCAAGCCAGACTAAAGTATTTAGATCTGAAAGCATGAATATTAAATATCTTCACACTTAACTCACTGAGTTTAAATTACAAACATACAGCGTGAAATCCTATGATTTACTACGTAGTTATTAGATGTTATAACTTGCAGTAACATATGTAAATAATATTTATTTTATAAAGTGCAAACAGTATTGAAATTAAATTGAGAGACTGCAAACCTCTCGCACTCATTACTATCTAACAGCCAATCAGATCGTAAATACAAGACAGAGAATTTAATAAGAAAAGGGCGGTCCACCCTATTCTTTACTTGTCTTTCTATATATCCAAGCCAGACTAAAGTATTTAGATCTGAAAGCATGAATATTAAATATCTTCACACTTAACTCACTGAGTTTAAATTACAAACATACAGCGTGAAATCCTACGATTTACTACGCAGTAGTTATTAGATGTTATAACTTGCAGCAACATATGTAAATAATATTTATTTTATAAAGTGCAAACAGTATTGAAATTAAATTGAGAGACTGCAAACCTCTCGCGCTCATTACTATCTAACAGCCAATCAGATCGTAAATACAAGACAGAGAATTTAACAAGAAAAGGGTGGTCCACCCTATTCTTTACTTGTCTTTCTATATATCCAACCCAGACTAAAGTATTTAGATCTGAAAGCGTGAATATTAAATATCTTCACACTTAACTCACTGAGTTTAAATTACAAACATACAGCGTGAAATCCTACGATTTACTACGCAGTAGTTATTAGATGTCATAACTTGCAGTAACATATGTAAATAATATTTATTTTATAAAGTGCAAACAGTATTGAAATTAAATTGAGAGACTGCAAACCTCTCACGCTCATTACTATGTAACAGCCAATCAGATCTTAAATACAAGTCAGAGAATTTAACAAGAAAAGGGTGGTCCACCCTATTCTTTACTTGCCTTTCTATATATCCAAGCCAGTCTAAAGTATTTAGATCTGAAAGTGTGAATATTAAATATCTTCACACTTAACTCACTGCGTTTAAATTACAAACATACAGTGTGAAATCCTACGATTTACTATGCAGTAGTTTTTAGATGTTATAACTTGCAGTAACGTATGTAAATAATATATATTTTATAAAGCGCAAACAGTATTGAAATTAAAGTGAGAGACAGCAAACCTCTCGCACTCATTACTATCTAACAGCCAATCAGATCGTAAATACAAGACAGAGAATTTAACAAGAAAAGGGTGGTCCACCCTATTCTTTACTTGCCTTTCTATATATCCAAGCCAGTCTAAAGTATTTAGATCTGAAAGCGTGAATATTAAATATCTTCACACTTAACTCACTGAGTTTAAATTATAAACATACAGCTTTATAAATATTATTTACATACGTTATTGCAAGTTATAACATCTAAAAACTACTGCGTAGTAAATCGTAGGATTTCACGCTGTATGTTTGTAATTTAAACTCAGTGAGTTAAGGGTGAAGATATTTAATATTCATGCTTTCAGATCTAAATACTTTAGACTGGCTTGGATATATAGAAAGACAAGTAAAGAATAAGGTGGACCATCCCTTTCTTGTTAAATTCTCTGTCTTGTATTTACGATCTGATTGGCTGTTAGATAGTAATGAGCCGAGAGGTTTGCAGTCTCTCAATTTAATTTCAATACTGTTTGCGCTTTATAAAATAAATATTAATTGTAAAAATATTAACTTTCAATACAGCTTGCCAAATAATGTATTTTCTTTTTTCTTTAACTGAAACAAACTGTTTAATAAAATGAAGAGTTTACATCTGAAATATAAAAAAAAATTGAATAGATGAATACTAACAATTTTATTTAAATCTTAAATGAATTTTCTCTTTGTAGCATTTTACATAATGTTTACATTTTATTAGAAATAAAGTTTATTAAAAAAATTCAGACTGTACAATGCTTTTATTGATATCATTATATACAATATTCTAAACTATTCTCTTAAAAGACAAATAAAAAAAAAAAAAAAACATGTCAATACAAACAACAAATGAATAATTCATTAAATAAATGGTACTTTAAAAAAAACTTGGTTGTCATCTGATCCTTCGTGTCAGCCACTAGAGGCGCAATTTCTAACTAAAAACACATTAATATAACGTTCCCGGGCTAGCGATTCTCTATTAATATTGACTTTTTTTTTTTTTGGTTTGTTTACAAAGTTTACTTACTTTCTTTCGTTTCTGAATTATTTTTCCCAAATAATATTTTTGACGATGGGATAATAATAGTTGTTTTTTTTTAATTTTTTTTTTTTACCAAAGGGTCTTTTTTGGTGTGTGTTCAAATAGTAATTTGTGTTTTTTTTTAAAAAAAATAATATTACTGTTTTTGTAAAATTGGATTGACAAAATTCAAGAGAGAACGGGTTTTTTTGATGGATCTTTAAATAATAATTTACGTTACTTTGATAGGCTTACATTTGATTGCCGACAACAATTATTGGGAGAAGTGTTTTTTTTTTTTCGCATGTGTGTGTATGTTTAAATAAAAATTAAAACCTTTACTTTTATCGGTTTACATTTGATTGACGACCGATTGAACTTCCTTTCGTTTATAAATTATGGTTTTGGTTCTACAAATAAATATTTTTGACAATGGGACAATAATAGTTGTTGTTTGTTTAATTTTTATTGACAAGAGCGGGTGTTTTTTGGTGTAGATTCAAATAGTAATTTGGGTTATGTTTAAATAATAAGTCGCGGTCTTACTTTGGTTTACATTTGATTGCCGACACTAATTATTGGGAGGGGTGTTTTTTTGTGTGTACGATTGTAGACAACAATTATTGGGAGAAGGGGTGTAACCGTTTAAAGAATAGTAGTTTACGTTACTTTTAGTAGTGGTGTACATTTGATTGCTGACAATAATTAGTGAGAGGGGTGGGTGTTTTTGGGTGATGATTAAATACTAATTTATCTTCCTTTTATTTTACATTTGATTGCTGACAACAATTATTGGGAGCTAAAGAGGTTGTTTTTTTGTGTATGTTTAAATCAAAATTGAAGTTACTTTTATCGGTTATATTTGATTGACAACGGTTTTGACTTTCTTTTTTTTTTTTCGTTTATAAATTATGGTTTTGGTTTGCCCAAAACCTAATATTTTTGACAATGGGATAATAATAGTTGTTGTGGTTTTCTTTCATTTTTATTGACAAGAGCGGGTCTTTTTTCGGTGTATGTTCAAATAGTAATTTGGGTTATGTTTAAAAAATAATCGGTTTACCTTATTTTTAGTGCTTTACATTTGATTGCCGACAACAATTAGTGGGAGGGGTGTTTTTGTTTACGATTAAAGAATAATTGTACGTTCCTTTTATTTTTTACATTTGATTGCTGACAACAATTATCGGGAGAAAGGGTTTTGCGTTTTGTTTTTTTTTTGTTTGTGTGTATGTTTAAATCAAAATTTAAGTTACTTTTATCGGTTACCATTTGATTGAAAACCAATTTGACTTTCTTTTTTTTTTTCCGTTTATAAATTATTTGGGTTTTCCCAAATAAGATTCGATTTGAAAATGGGACAATAATAGTCTAGGTTTCTTTAATTTTGATTGACAAGAGCGGGTCTTTTTCGGTGTACATTCAAATAGTAATTTGGGTTATGTTTAACTAAGAATTTACTGTCTTACTTTGATTGGTTTACATTTGATTGCCGACGAGAATTAGTGGGAGGGTTGTTTGTTTTTTTTCTATACAATTAAAGAATAATTGACGTTCCTTTTATTTGACTGTTTGAGTGCCGACGACAACAATTATTGGGAGAAGAGGGGTTTTTGGGGCTATGTTTAAATAAAAATTTTAGTTACTTCTTTTATTTTACATTTGATTGCCGATGACAGCAATTATCGGGAGAAGAAGGGATGTACATTTAAATAAAAATTGAAGTTACTTCTTTTATTTTTGACATTTGACGAAGGCCATTTAGAATCCCTCAAACAAGCTTGCCTTTACGAAGTGAACCTTTCCGTCGGCAGATGTTTTTGGACCTCAAATCTGCATATATTTGCCGCACAATCCAATCTTTTCTTTCAGCAGCAGGATGTTTTTTTCTTTTTTTCTGCTGTAGAAATATTCCAGTGCTGGCTTCCATGTCTGGCAATTCCCATCTTTTCAAGTTTTCTGTTGTGGGAATTAGCCATACTTTTTGTCTTGGAAAATTTCTTGCTAAAACGTGACTCAAAGCGTGATTTTTAAATTTTTACGCTATTCCACCCTAATCAAAAATTTAAGAGGAATACAAATTTATGAGGAACAATCATGATACTGTTAAAATTGATAAAATGTAACAGTACATCAATTGGTCTTTAAAAAAAGGCACCGATGAAAATTTAAATAATTTTGACACGAACAAATTAACACACTTTCGTACGATATTGTTACATCAAATACATAACCCAGCATTACGATATAGTGCGTGACACAAACAACTATGGCATTTTCCTCTGCTTTTGGCATCGGAAAAAGCCACACCGTCAGCCACTAAGCCGAGTTAACACACTTTCTAGATTTTATCGTAGAAAGGAGACTTAACTTCCGAGTTAACACTCTACCTTTTAGCGTAGAAAGTAGACTTAACTCTGAGTTAACAATCTTTCTAGGATTTATTTTAGAAAGAATGCTTAAAGGCTTGGGTGCGGCCACGGAAACGGCATATTTCTAGAAATTTAGCTAGAAATCTCATCTCTAGCGGCTGCCACGAAGGATCAGATGACAACCATACCTTTTATCAATAGTGAAAAATTCTAATTTGCCTTTCAACATATTCTAATACTTAAAGTATACAGAAGTTTCCAATACATATATAATATTAAAAAATATGGTAGCAGTCACAATTTTGTATTGATTTGGTAGACTGAAAATGCACCACCATTCTATAATTTAATACAAAGCTTCTGATTTGTACAATATAAAAGTATCACTGATAAGCAATGGCTGCAGAATAGCCGAAGAAGAAAGAGGATAAATAGCATTCTTCTATAATAAAATAAAAAGTAACAAAAAAATATTTAATAATGTGTGTGGATTTTTTTGCAAGTTCGTATTGAAGTAGATAAATGAATACTGCAAAAAATGATTCTTATATAT
This sequence comes from Epiperipatus broadwayi, assembly GCA_028023455.1. Lineage (NCBI taxonomy): Eukaryota > Metazoa > Onychophora > Udeonychophora > Euonychophora > Peripatidae > Epiperipatus > Epiperipatus broadwayi. Next base: position 267,774 of record JAQFVV010012999.1, on the reverse strand, counting down.
AGAGTAAATGATATTTTTGAGTCATTTGTAGATGATAACATATTTCTTAACATAAAATAATATTATTATGTGTATTTACTGTTTCCTTTAAATTTTCTTTAAATAAAAATTCAAAAATCTTCACATGCATATATATACTAGCAAAATAATACATTATTTATTTTCAACTGTATTTATTCAAAGAAAATGTTTATAAAATAACAGAAATCTTTCATATATATGTATATACAAAAAAACCTAAAATAAAATATTAATTAATAAAATTCATGAACACATAAAAACGTATATTCAATGACAAACTCATAACCATAAATAAATCAAAATCATGTGACATTCCAAGCTTGATGAAGTTGAATATTTGCCCCCCCCCCTGCCAATGTAACAGATTAATTCCTTATTTATAGGTACAACTTTCTTTATTTTTCTTTTTTTCCCTTCTGTTTTCCCATTATCATGTCAACATTATTAAAATCAAAAACAAATTTATGATTAAGATATGATCCAATAAAAAAAAATATATTTTACTTTTTGTATCTTAATTCTATGATATAATTATATTCATTAAAATGTTTTAATGGAAATGCTTGCTATAATTCACTAATATACAGAGTCTCATAAAAATATTTTCTTATAAATAATATTACTATTTTGTTCTTTACAATCATTTATTATATTATTAATCAACATATGTAATGGTTACATATGTGTGTAACTAATAAGTGCTTTTTAGGATTCTCTGATGATTTTGTTGAAAAACTAAAAATTAAACCATCATAAAAAGACCATATATCTAAATTTATTTAAATAGTGGACTTGTTGAATATCCAAGAATAGAATAATATTTATATTTTTTTGAAAGTATCAATTACTGACAGATCAAAAATATTATATTTATTAAGGAATTTATCAGGATTTTATGATTTAAAAACCGATAAAATGATATTTATGAATGTTTTATGAAGTTATAATACTGTAAATGATTCTCATTTATCAAATATTATATTTAAAGAAGGAAAAGGTTAATAATAATAATAAAAAAAACTAATTTTAATACTTAAAGTCACCTATTTTTTTAGGAATATCTTCACATTAAGAAAATGTCTATTTTTATTATTTGTTTTAATAAAAATATATACATATATATTTGTGTTAAATCATTTCCATACATGGACATGCAAATTTAATGAAATTTCGTACAAAAAACAATTTTCAATGGGTTAGTTAACTCACATATGCTAACTCAAAACATACTTAAAATATGATCATTGTCCACATTTTTAGTTACACACTAAAAAACATATAAAATATCCAATTGATGTGATTAGAAATAATTCATAAATAAAATTATGACTGTAATTTAAAATTTTTAATTAAGATGATTTCTGCTTGTTATTATTTACAAATAAGTAATATCTTAATCAACTCACTAAAATGCAAAATAATAAATTCTACACTTTGTAAATAATGATTTGATATACTTTGTACATTATTTAGCCCCTGAACAATTAACAATAAAATCTACAGATAGCAAACTGAAAAACGTTTTTGGAGAGTGTTTTCATCTATTTCTGAAATTTATTAAATCTTAATTGCTGATAAAAAAAAAAACAATCTATATGCCTTTTTAAGTTTTTATTTAAAAAAAAATTAATCTAAACAATCAATAAAAAAAACGACCTTATGGATTTGCTTTAGGAAAAGTTAGAGAGCAAAGTATTCTTAGAATAAGTAAAATCTGGTATAATGTTGAAGCTATTTATTAGTGAAACAGTACTAAAAATTCTTATGCAAGTCATGTTTACACATCATATGAAAAAAGCTCAAGTCATATTTTTACATGTATATGATGTGAAAACATGACTTACACAAACATTTCATATTGTTTTCCAATAATTAGCTTCTTCAACACTGTTTAGGCAAAGAACATTTATATTAATTTTAATGAAATTTCACAAAGGGACATAAATTTACGGATGAAAAAATTTTCATGATTTCAATTATTAAATATTTGTAGATAAAATTCCGCAATTATAATCAATAACTACAAAATCACTCATGAGAATATTGTTCCATTGCATGTCATTACTCATTGATAAGACAAGATTTTGAATTCTACTTGATAACAGATAATGATTTCCTTGGCTATAGTTGTCAGAAGATGGAATATTTTAATTCTCAATCTGCTTTGATTCCTGAGAATTATACAAATAATAATTTGCCTATTCCATAAGTTTTCAGTATATAATAATAGTTTCATTGCTTTAGCCTATGCAGTTTGAAATAATATTTGTTGTTAATATGCCAAAATCAGTATGACTCTATATCATTGCTATCAAATATAGATATTAACAGTAAAACAAAAAAATGTAATCAGCAAATTAAAAGATAATAACGTTACAGACTCTTTTTATGAAAGATTATTAGAGAAGAGATAAAACTATATACAGATTTCAGTATAAGATTAAAGATATAACTAACAAGATAAAAAATACTCCTAACAATGGCATCTTAGATTTATCAAACTTCATGAGATTGTAGTTATTCAAAATAATAAACTACAAATGACTGCATTAAGTGATTATAGAAATAATGAAAAAAGATACATATAATTGGGGAAAAATAAAATTGAAGTACTCACAAAACAAATAACGGTTATTGACTTAAGTACAGTAACACTGATTCTAATGCCAAATACGGTTTATAACAGCCTAAAAAAAATTAGTTTAATATAGTTTCCGAAATAATTATACTTAAATTAACACAAAATATTTTAATATACTTTTGCCTTTTATTTATTTATTTCATAAGAATAACATTTTTATTATTATTAGATAAAGCTACTGATTTCTCATTCTCTTATAATTTTGATTTTGTTTAGAGTTATATATTTAGAAACAGAAAGCATGCAGCTAAACAATAAGACTTTAGTATAATTGATTGCAAAATTAGGACAGATATTTCTTCATAATTTTTCTTCAAATTTATTACTAAAATGTTTATTTGTAGTTAGAAGTTAATAGTTTCTCTGAAGAATCATGAGATAAACTTAAATTAGTCATAAATTAAATAATATTTTCTAATCAGTAATTTGCTTCTAAAATTTATAGGTCGTCTTATGGAATAAAAATACTTAGAAAAATATCTGTTTATTATTTGGGATTGTTTAAAATGTATGAAAGTGCTTCAAAAAAGAAGAACGAGAAGTCAATAAATTTCAAACTGTTTTATCACAACTGAGAAACAACAAAATCTTTGAAGTTTAAGCAAAATCAGTAATTTGGAGTACCACTAAAGAACAAAACTATACAAAAAATATACTGAATTCCAATCAACTGTGTTTTTAATTGCTGATTCCATTACAAAAATCCAATAAAATAAAACATGAATAAATTTTCTTCTTTCAAATAAAAGAAATTAAAACTACAAAACGAATACTACTATTTATTTATCTATATATATATATATAATCAATCTTAAACAAAATTTATATTAGACAACTTAAAAATAAATAAAATTTATTTAAAACATCAAACCAGGTTTTTATTCCTTATAGGAACTTTATCAAGACGTCCGCTCTTTTACAATCACATGTGATGTGATGCACTGTAACTTCTTATACGGAGTCGATAATCTCTCAGCAATTATGCCCAGAGAAACCTGTTAGCCACTTTGAACTCCTTTCCATTCCCCACCCCAAGTTTTCCCATATTTTTGTCTACCCTGCTCCGTCCCATTTCCACAACATAATCTTTGTCAACTCCATGGCCTTTAGATCTAAAACCCCCTTATCTTTTCTGAAACCCAGCATAAAAACAAATAAGCCACTTTCTGTATAATCACTTCGATCATATTTATTCTTCCACAACTTCATTATTTGTATCCTTTCTTCTTTCAGATATTTACATTCAATTAACAGATGTTTAATATTTTCTATACCTTCCTTACACAGCTTGCAGACTAAATAACCCATATTTTTCCATTTACGTGTATATTCCCTTGTTGCTAAAAATCCCGTTCGAGCTTTAAACAGTAAACTACTTTCCTTGCTATTATCATAAATTAACTCACACCCAATATTCTGTTTACTTCTATACATATTTAAACACTTTTTACTCTCCACACTAGCTCTCCATCTTTCCAACTCCCTATTCTTTATTAATGCATCTATTCTTCTATCCCATTCCTTAACATTAAAATATTCAACAATTCTCCTTTGCACCCATCTTGTTGCCTGCCCTTTATTCATAACTCAATTAAAAACTATTATGGCTATTCTTTTATTATCCATAAACTGCAATCTACCGAACATTTTCATTTTTCTTTTTGCATACAGTGGACAATATTTAAATTATAATACAATAAAAACACCAATAAGTAAAATGCAAATACATACATAAAGATTAGCAAAGCATGTATATAGCAAAACTTTTGATTATTATAAGTTATAGACATATTGTTTGTGCTAATTTACATATAGTGTTATGTAGGGTGGATAAACAATTTCTTAGACAAAAGAATGCAGGATTCTTTCTTGTTGATGGTATTTGTCTTTAGAAATGTGCCACGTTTCCTTAATCTTTTATTTATCGTCATTGTGTTCTGTGCAGATGATGTTAACCAAGGAAAGAACGAAGGCATGTCCAGTTGAGAAAAAGTATTTGAAAAAGATTGCACGGATTTCATTGCTTGTTTTTGCCTTATTATTGAAGCAATCGATGTCTAATCATCATCGATGCTTCATGTTTCACCACCTATACTAACCTCCTAGGGGTCCATAATTCAGACCTTGCTATAAATAAATGCTATTCACTCACACACTGTATGCCGAATCATTAGAAATATTGGTAAAATTAATTTTTATTTAGTAAAATAAAACAGTAGTTTGAGTGATGCATATATATATATTATGACTAAAGCAATAATTTTATTGCTATGTTTATTGCTGGAAAATACATTTGCTTATATATTTGTGATTATTTTTATATATGTGGGTATTTAATGTGACAACAAAGAAAATGAGGAAGGCTTGAAATGCTAAAATAATCTTTGCTTAAATTCAGCTTGTTGCCTTTAATTAAAATTGTCAATCGCAATTAAGATCGAAAACAAATCATTTCTCAGTTGTTGTCGAATGATTTAAAATAGCTAAAAATGGTATTTTGAGCCTTATCTGTATAAAAACATGATGTTAAATAAATGTTTTTAAAAGGATTACAGAGATAGGGTTGGTATATGAAATTGCATTCTGGGCGGTATTAAAATGTTATAAAAGGAGCCACAGAACAAAGGAAGTGGGTTTTTGAGTTACTTTCAGTTTTTAGTTATCTTTCAGTGAGTTGAGATTTTCGTCAGTCAGTTTACTTTCGAAGCATTTCAAGACCTTAACTTTAAGAAGCCAGTACAAGTCCTGCACGATGAAGCGTGAATAGAGGAATCTAGCACCTTTCTCTTCTTCTCTCGTAGAACTGTCTGCCTGCGACTGCCATGTTCCATCCGGCCGACCATACAACATGATTACTTCCGACTGCTGATTGCTAATGACGCCGCTATGCTGTTTTTCCTTAGGTAACCTTTAATGTAGAACTGCCTTCATAAGTCAATACTTTTGTAATTTGTAATCTATAGTTCAACCTTCATATCTTAATTTGTATATTATTTTATAAGCTTCTGCTAATTTTGCTTTTAAACTCTCTCTCAGTAATCTTTTATTAATATCATGTATTTTAACTTACCTTTCATGCTTAATTAACTTATATGTATAAATGTGTGCAATTCCATTAAGATTTTATGTATTTTGTTTAATGTATAGATATAATTTATTTTCTTTAATATGCCAAAATTTCCAAATTCGCGAGTTTGGAAAAGGGAGAAAATAATTGTTTAACTTGGAAAAGGGCTGGGATTATTTAAAAGCTATCAAAGTTTTGTTTATATTAAATAGAAATTGCTCGTGATTTTGGTTTTGTTTTAAATTCATTATTCTTGAAGTCAATTAAAAACTTTTATCTTGGATAAATTCTGTTAAGTTTACTGCTTTGAAATTGTATTTAAAATTTCATTTTAAAAGATCGTGAACCTTGATTAAAATAATTAATCTATCCTTTTCTGCTGTTGCCTAAGGGCCAATGTAATCCGTAATACGTATATGGGAATCGAATTTAAATATAAATTTTATTAGCTTAATATTATAAATAAACGTTATTATTCATTATGACTTGTTAATGACTCAAAATTGAAAACAGATTATTGCGCAAGAGGTTAGACCATTTCCAAACTTCAAATAATATTATAAAATTATATAAATGTTGCTGGCATACCTTTTCCTTTATTCTGATATTTTATCTTTTCCATTTCTTGATTGTTTTGTTATTGGGGACATCGAAAGCTTGAAGCTCCTGTCCTACTTTTCAAAATCGTTCGTAATCAGGGACCCTACTCCCTGTGGAACGTAAAGTTTATGAGGTTTATGTGCTGTGAATGACAGTACATCCAGATCTGGGCTCTCAAACCCAGCCTCTCCTTCGATATCGCTCTGCCAGAATGCGCGGACATATCCAATCTAAGTTTGTTTCAAATATTCTTTAAAAATGATAAAATATCCACAATTACCATGAGGCCTTATTTCTTTATTGTATGCTAGTACCGTTACTCTGCTCTTTAATTTGATCACCGTCCACTTAACCCTAGTAAGTCGCAATGATGTGTTAAGGATAATGATTCATTTCGTAAAATACGTTCAGTATGTTAATCTTAAAATTGCTTTCATTTAAAAAAAAAACCTTATCGATTCCCAGAGACGTAAATCAATTTGTATAACTTATTCTCGTAAGTATTGCGCATTGTTTGTTTCTTATGTATACTTATTCTAAAGATGTTATGTCCAAACAATGCCTATCAAACATATGTAATGATTTTAAGATTGTAAATAAATGATTGAGACTGTACATTTATATTTATTTGTCAAAATGATTAATGTTAAATTATCACGTATCTTTCTGTAATCCGAATCTGTTCTGATCTTGTAGATTGTTTTGTACATCCACAGATTTTACTTGTAAAAATTTATTAAATTGGCGTATTAACTCCGCACAAGTTATAAAACACTATAAAATTGTATCTGTAAAATTATATTTATTGAATGAGTGATAGAGGGGATTTTATATAACAAATTTCCAAGTCTTGTAAATAAACAATATTGTCCCAAGCGTGAAACTATTTGGTAAAATATACATACGTTTCCTTAATCTTTTGTAATATATATAGGCATTTGTTTAATATTTATTAAATATATCTATTTCATGTAAATCCTGGTTTGTCGTTGAATTATTAGTTTCGAGTTAATATTTAGAACTACTTTCTTTAGCTGATAGCTTAGCATGAATAAATAACTATAATAAATGTAATTCCTGGGCTACTCCGACCTCGATCATCATCATCAGTCTGATCTTATGCTCTACGGCTTTGCTTCTGGGCACGGAATTAAAATAATTTTACTCTATCCTCAGGATTGTTGTTCACTGGGTCAGAGATTCGAAGAATAGGCAAATAGGTTATAATTCAGGATTGCTCCAGACCTGTGTATCTCAAGCATGATCGGATTCGAGGTACTTTTGCTTAGGATTTGAATCTTGTTAAGTGAGCATAGTAATTTGACCGGTACAGTGGATTTTTTTTTCCGGGCTTGTATGCCCAATCGTGGGGTCTCATTAATAATTCCATACCCTGGTGAGATCATTGATGATATATATGTATATTTCCTTCCTACCCGAGTTTGTTTTCCGATTTTATATACATAAAATGTGAAAATTTTATATAAAAACCAATGTCTATGCGTTGCAACCATAAATGTAAATGGTTTTTGTTGTATCTGGTTTTGCAACTATAGAAAAATATTGTGTTTCCATGTTTATAACTACAAATGTAAAAATCTTATTTTTAAAAAGGAAAATAATTTTGATACCCATGTGTTATGACCATAAGTGAATTTTTTCTGTATCTGGATTTATAAACATATAAAATGTGTTTCTTATGTTATATACACGAAAATAAAAATGTTTTGCAAGTAAAACCCATGTATTTCACCCATAAGTGATTTTTTTTCTGTATCTGGTTTTATAAATATATAAAATGTGTTTCTTATGTTTTATATATGCGAAAGTAATGTTTTGCAAATAAAACCCATGTACTTCAGCCATAAGTTATAAACCTTGAAATTGTAACAAGGCACACTTCATGTTTCAATCATTTTCTGTACATTATATATATAATAGAGTTTATAATGTGTAACAAATACTTATTTATATTTACTAGTTGAGTAGCCCAGATGTATTTGGAATTGTTTTTTGTTATATCCTGTTGGCTGGCGCCATATAAATTTGCCAACAGTAATAAAATAAACGTGTCAAAATGAGTTCAAACCAGGATGTTAGGGGTTGAGAGAGAGTTTAATTATTTTCCACTATTTTGCTATGTATATTATAATGAGCAAACATATATGATATTGTGTAAATAAATTGCTAATTTTTTTTTGTAAGAAAAACAACCAAAAAGTCAAGCAGCAAGGCGGTTGAATTCCTATAGATCATACACATACGTGTTATGATCAAATATTTTTTTCCTGTTATGAGCAGCAGTCAGCAGCAACAAAAAATGGCAAAATAGAGACAGATGAAGAGAGGAGGGAGAGAGGTGTATATCCTTTTTTCAAATAATTAGAAGTAACAATACGTTTAAAGCAAAATAAAAGAAGAAAGAAAGAAGCCTTATTTCACAAACAATTACAAGTGACAATATGTTAAACAAAAAAAGAAAAGCTTAAAGCAAAATATTAAAAAAATATTTCAAAGATAACTTTGATATTGACTATCTTTCAAAATAAAAAAAAAAGTGAATTGTGAAGAAAACATATGAGCAATGAAGAGGAAGAAAAGCAGATCTTTCAACTCATGCAACAATCAAGACCAAGCAGAACAAATGATGAAACACATAAAAGAGACCAAGCAGAAAGAGATGCAGAATTTATCGAAATGATGGAGAAGTTTAGAAGAGATCTTGATGAATTAAAAAGCCCAGAATTAAATATTGATAAGATTAGTACTACTAAGGACATACGAGCTGATAGTTTCAATGATTTATCTGTTCCCAAGCAAAAAGATACTAGTGATCTAACCAAAGACAAGATAGTCTGTGTAAAAACAATTTTGGAACACACAGAAATGGAAGATATGAAAGTTATAAATGAAATTGAAGATGCTGCAGAAAAGCAGGAGCCTAACCAAATAGAGAACCTGATGGACCAAACAAGAGAACTGCAAAGATTTGAAGATGGCTCTACCTTCGGATCAAAGAATATTGATGTTGAAAATAAAGATAAGATAATTTTTATGGAAGCACCTTTAAAAAACAGCGGAGCAAAGGCCAGAGAAGAACAAAGTAACCTTGTGACTAAGGACCCCAACAACAACATTAATTACCAGAGATCATCACAGATGGCATGGTGGGTGCATCTGTAGATGGCACAGTGGGTGCATCTGCAGATTTTCAGTGGCAAGCCTCATACAAATTCCCAGGAACATCTTGAGAGTCTTCAAGCATTGTTTTGTCTCAGCCAAGCCAATGACACTTAGTGTGTGGCTATTGCCAGTCACTATTTAAATGCCATGGCCAAGAGATTGGTGGCGGTCGCTGCAAAAGCAGCCTGCAACATTTGAAAAATATAAGGCCATTCTGTTGCAGAAATTTTGGGGAGAAGACTGTCAGGAAGATATCCTACATACATACATTGATGACCGAGAAATACCAGACTCACCATCCAGAGACTCTCACACAATTTTTTTTGCATCAGGTAGCCAAGTTTAAAACTCTCACCGCATTTCCTTATTCCAATTCTCAAATCATTCGTATATCAGGTGAAACATGCCTGCTTGGTTGCAGAGGATGATGCTCTGCTGTCAAATTTCTGATATAACAGAAATGACCAAATTTTTAACACCCCTTGACAATGGAATATTGAATACAAGGAGCGCAGCACAGGTCAAAGAAACGAACACTATGAGAAATAAAAAGGCAAGAGAAGACAAGAATCCAGAGCTTGGTCATCAATATGACAACCAAAAAGGAGAAAAATTAATGTCAAGCAGCATCAGCCTGAGGAATATGACTATTCATGAGGATGACCTGGAAGAGAGAGAAACGATGAACATGTCACCTACAATAGAAGTACAGGTTGGATCCCAAAGCGTTAAGGCTTTATTAGATTCCAGAAATCAGATATCTATAGTATCGCAGATATGGGTGAATACTCTCAAGGAAAGCAACAGCATCATGCAACTCCTGACTCGCCCTATTACGTTAACCCTAGCAAATAGAAAAAAACTGAGAATTATTAGGTGTGGTTAGAGATTGGTTTTGGCAAAACTTACATAGGCCACACATTCCTGATAATGTCAGGAGTAATCTATGACATAGCACTAGGATCCCACTTTCTGCAACAACACCACTGCATCATTGATGATTCAAAAGGACCTGTCAGATACGCAATGAAAGTATCCATTTTGAAATCAATAATCAACATGTGGGGGAAAGAAAAAGTTGCCTCATTCAGCCAGATGATCCAGCCTTAATCGCAATTCAAGGTATGAGAGGCAGATCTTCAAGAACCTGGACACAGACTCCATATGAAGGAGATCTTGAAGTACTCTCATGCATTTTCGAACACTCCCGGGAAGATCAGAGTATAGACACAACAGATATGGGTCAAAGAGGAGTCCTATGCTCAATCCAAGATGTATCCAATTCCCTTCCAATATAAGGAAGAAGTAGAAATGCAAATTAAACAAATGAGAGATTGGGACATCATCGAGCGTAGCTCATCCCCATACAATAACCCTCTTGTGGTCAAGAAAAAGAATGGGAACCTTTGGTTATGTCTTGATGCCCGCTATCTTAATAGTATAACAATTCCTGCGAGAGACACCCCTCCACCCATACAAGAAATATTCGTTAAGCTGGCTGGAAAAACTGTTTTCCACCTTGGACCTTACTGCCAGTTACTGGCAAATGGTTTTGGACCCACAGGACCGAAAGTATACTGCTTTAAGATACAATGGTCACACCCATGTATTCAAAAGGGTTCTATTTGGACTCATCAATAGCGGGGCAGGGTTAATGCGATGTCTGAAACAAGTGATATCCGATGACATGCAGCAACACATGGTATGCTACATCGATGATATTGTCATTGCTTCAAAGGACATTGAGGAACATTTGAAATACGTGAAACAGTTCTTCAGAGAATTCCAGAGGGAAATTATCACAATTAACTTGGAAAAGAGTAAATTCACAATTCAAGAGAACGTTTTTAGGTCACGTAATAAATAAGCATGGGATAAAAGTCTACCCCAAAAAGGTAGATGCTATTGAGAATTTTCCAACTCCTCAGATTCAGGTCCTTTTTAGGATTATGTAATTTTTATCACAGATTTTATCCACAGTTTGCCTGTGAAACTACGAACCTTGTTAACTTACTAAAAAAAGGATCAAAGATGGAAGTGGACGATGATTCATGATCAAGACCTCTGTACCATAAAACAAAATTTCCTGCATGTGGTTATGCTATACCACCTCGACTTCAGAAAGCCATTCTATGTGCAGACAGACAGTAACAGAAGAGGGCTGGGTGCAGTATTATTCCAGATTGTCGAGAATGAAGAACATCGTGTGCTCTATTTCAGCAGCCATACTTTGAAAGAAGCAGAGGTGAATTATACTACAACTGAGCAAGAGACCCTCACCATTGTTTGGCCCTGCCAAAAATTCCGGTAATTCTTGCTGGGCTCTGAGGTAGTCATTGCCACTGACCACAAATGCTTGGAGTTCTTAAATAAGAGTTTCCTCACAAATGATTGTCTCATCAGGTGGTGCTTAATATTGCAAAAATTTAAGTACAGTGTAAAGTATTGTCCTGGACCGAAGAATGTAGTGGCTGATATCCTGAGCTGTCACCCTGTACCAATCCAAGCACAAAACCCCCAATTGTCAGACAACACAATCAGATCATGGCAATCTCTAAGGGCACATCAACAGAATCCGAATTGAAAAACCTCCGATATTGGCAGGAGATTGAACCTCAGTATTGTCAGATTATTCACGAATTACAAAATGGTAGCTCTAACCCTATAAACCCCCTTATGAAAAAACACATGCAATATCAATTAAGGGATGGCATTCTGCAAACATACATCCTGGGAAAAGATGACCCATGGAAAATCATGACTCCCCATAAACTAAGAATCTGGCTTATAAATCGTGTGCACCAAACATTGGAGCATTTTGGAGCAAGAAAGACTGAAGAGGCCCTAAAAAGGCAGTTTTACTGGCCAGGCATGTATAGCCTTATCCTCCTCACATTAAGAAAATGCACTAAATGTGCACAAAATAAATTTCCGAATAAATCATACGCAGGTACCCTTCAACATATCGCAGCATCCAAACCAAATGAATTACTTGCAATTTCCAATTATGGCCCCCTTCCTGCATTCCGGAGGTTTTGCTGTCTTCTAGTCACATATGATGTGTTCTCCAAGTATGTGCGGGCATACCCATTCAGGGCTGCCAACTCCAAGAACACCATCCGTGTCCTCCAAAGCAAGCAATTTTTGGAAGTTGAAAAACCTGACACAATTCTCTCCGACCATGGTTCTGCATTTACATCTAAGGAATGGAGTTTGGATGTCTAAACAAAATTTAAAGCACCATTTAACATCCATCACAAACCACAGCCTAACCCATGTGAAAGAGTTATGAGAGAGATCAATCGACTCTTTCACATATATACTCCTATGGATCATCATGGTTGGGTGAATAAAACTGATGAAATCATATCTTACATTAACCATACCGTTAATGAGTCCACTGGTTTTGTTCCGAGAAGAATAAATTTTAGAGAATTTTGTCCAGAAATTTTAAGGACATGTCTCCCAAAGGACAACCCACCTATCGACCCCAGCCAAGATCAGAGATACACAGAGACGATTGAACCAGATGGCTCAGTCTCGTATAAAAAGGGGACACATTCAACGACACCAATTTCATGTGGGGGGATAGTGTTTGGTTGAGAACACCAAAGCCTAGCAACATGACGAAAAGAGAATTGAAAAAGTTTTTCCCCTTGTATCATGGACCATATTGGATTCGATAAAAGTATAGGGACAATGCGTTCCTGTTGGAAGGGGATGATGGGGTAAAAGGAACTTTCAATGCAAGGCATCTTAAACCATATGTGCCTCCAGATCCAGGAAAAGATTATTAAAAAAAAGCAGCAGCAGCCATAGATAAACAAAGTCAAAAAAAAAAAATTTGCAAATGGAAATTCTCACGTTTGAATCCCTCCACCAAATATTGCAAGTAATGGAAAAGGTAGTAATAAGTTGCCGCAATAAAGTAAAGATGAAATGAATGAATGAAAGATTTTCATTACCATATTTAAAAGAGTTGTTTTTCTCACCAAAATGAGAGTAGACTCCAATTAAGGTACTTTTTCATTGATTTTTTGTTTGTCATTTTAAGTGGGGAACAATGAAGCAATCGATGTCTAATCGTCATCGATGCTTCATGTTTCACCACCTACACTAACCTCCAAGGGGTCTGCAATTCATACCTTGCTATAAATATATGCTATGCACTCACACTGTATGCCGAATCATTAGAAAGATTAGTAAAATTAATTTTTATTTAGTAAAATAAAACAGTAGTTTGAGTGATGCATATATATATATATTATGACTAAAGCAATAATTTTATTGCTATGTTTATTGCTGGAAAATATATTTGCTTATATATTTGTGATTAATTTTATATATGTGTGTATTTAATGTGACAACAAAGAAAATGAGGAAGGCTCGAAATGCTAAAATAATCTTTGCTTAAATTCAGCTTGTTGCCTTTAATTAAAATTGTTAATTGCAATTAAGATCAAAAACAAATCGTTTATCAGTTGTTGTTGAATGATTTAAGATAGCTAAAAATGGTATTTTGAGTCTTATCTGTATAAACACATGTTGTTAATTAAACGTTGTTTTTAAAGGGATTACAGAGATAGGGTTAGTATATGAAACTGCATTCTGGGTGGTATTAAAATGTTATAAAAGGAGCCACAGAACAAATGGAGTTTTTGAGTTATTTTCAGTTTTTAGTTATCTTTCAGTGAGTTGAGATTTTCATCAGTCAGTTTATTTCAAAGCATTTCAAGATCTTAACTTTAAGAAGCCAGTACAAGTCCTACACGATGAAGCATGAGTAAAGGAATCTAGCACCTTTCTCTTCTTCTCTCGTAGAACTGTCTGCCTGCAACTGCCATGTTCCATCCGGCCAACCATACAACATGATTACTTCCGACTGCTGATTGCTAATGACACCGCTATACTGTTTTTCCTTAGGTAACCTTTAATGTAGAACTGCCTTCATAACTCAATACTTTTGTAATTTATAATCTATAGTTCAACCTTCATATCTTAATTTATATATTATTTTATAAGCTTCTGCTAATTTTGCTTTTAACCTCTCTCTCAGTAATCTTTTATTAATATCATGTATTTTAACTTACCTTTCATGCTTAATTAACTTATATGTATAAATGTGTGCAATTCCATTAAGATTTTATGTATTTTGTTTAATGTATAGATATAATTTATTTTCTTTAATATGCCAAAATTTCCAAATTCGCGAGTTTGGAAAAGGGAGAAAATAATTGTTTAACTTGGAAAAGGCTGGGATTATTTAAAAGCTATCAAAGTTTTGTTTATATTAAATAGAAATTGCTCGTGATTTTGGTTTTGTTTTAAATTCATTATTCTTGAAGTCAATTAAAAACTTTTATCTTGGATAAATTCTGTTAAGTTTACTGCTTTGAAATTGTATTTAAAATTTCATTTTAAAAGATCGTGAACCTTGATTAGAATAATTAATCTATCCTTTTCTGCTGTTGCCTAAGGGCCAATGTAATCCGTAATACGTATATGGGAATTGAATTTAAATATAAATGTTATTAGCTTAATGTTATTATTCATTATGATTTATTAAATGACTCAGAATTGAAAACAGATTATTGCGCAAGAGGTTAGACCATTTCCAAACTTTAAATAATATTATAAAATTATATAAACATTGCTGGCATACCTTTTCCTTTATTCTGATATTTTATCTTTTCCATTTCTTGATTGTTTTGTTATTGTGGATGTCGAAAGCTTGAAGCTCCCGTCCTACTTTTCAAAAATCATTCGTAATCAGGGGCATTACTCCCTGTGGAACGTAAAGTTTATGAGGTTTATGTGCTGTGAATGACAGTACATCCAGATCTGGGCTCTCAAACCCAGCCTCTCCTTCGATATCACTCTGCCAGAATGCACGGACATATCCAATCTAAGTTTGTTTCAAATATTCTTTTAAAATGATAAAATATCCACAATCACCATGATGCCTTTGTACCGTTACTCTGCTCTTTAATTTGATCACCGTCTGCCTAACCTTAGTAAGTCGCAATGATGTGTTAAAGATAATGATTCATTTCGTAAAATACGTTCAGTATGTTGATCTTATAACTGCTTTCGTTTAAAAAAAACGTTATCAATTCCCAGAGACATAAATCAATTTGTATAATTTATTCTCGTAAATATTGCGCATTCTAAAGACGCTATGTTCAAACAATGCCTATCAAACACATGTAATGATTTTAAGATTGTAAATAAATGGTTGAGATCATACATTTATATTTATTTGTCAAAATGATTAATATTAAATTATCATTATCTTTCTGTAATCCGAATCTGTTCCGATCTTGTAGATTGTTTTGTACATCCACAGATTTTACTTGTAAAAATTTATTAAATTGGCGTATTAACTTTGCACAAGTTATAAAACACTATAAAATTGTATCTGTAAAATTATATTTATTAAATGAGTGATAGAGGGGATTTTATACAATAAATTCCCAAGTCTTGTAAATAAACAATATTGTCCCAAGCGTGAAACTATTTGGCAAAATATACATACGTTTCCTTAATCTTTTGTAATATATATATGTGTTTGTTTAATATTTATTAAATATATCTTTTTCATGTAAATCCTAGTTTGTTGTAGAATTATTAGTTTCGAGTTAATATTTAGAACTACTTTCTTTAGCTGACAGCTTAGCATGAAATAAATAACTATAATAAATGTAATTCCTGGGCTACTCCAACCTCAATCATCATCATCAGTCTGATCTTATGCTCTACGGCTTTGCTTCTGGGCACGGAATTAAAATAATTTTACTCTATCCTCAGGATTGTTGTTCATTGGGTCAGAGATTCGAAGAATAGGCAAATAGGTTAGAATTCAGGTTTGCCCCAGACCTGTGTATCTCGAGCATGATCGGATTCGAGGTACTTTTGCTTAGGATTTGAATCTTGTTAAGTGAGCATACTATTTTGACCGGTACATTATAAAGGTAGGTCTGTTTGTGCTATATGCATTGATAGGTTGACTTGAGATTCCCCATAATAAACAGATAGGCAGGCAGGATGATGGCAGTTGATTTTACAAATGATCTGGGAGTGAAGTTCAGCTGGAAAACAGTCTTTCGAGTTGTT
The DNA here is from genome assembly GCA_028023455.1 of Epiperipatus broadwayi. Classification (NCBI taxonomy): domain Eukaryota; kingdom Metazoa; phylum Onychophora; class Udeonychophora; order Euonychophora; family Peripatidae; genus Epiperipatus; species Epiperipatus broadwayi. The sequence continues at coordinate 251,149 of JAQFVV010012999.1, read as the reverse complement.
AAGAAAAAGTTGCAGAGACAATGGTGAACGCAAAGCTACTTTATGGGTGGGAGTAATAAGTTTGGTGATGCGATGGATTATGGCAGGAATGTAAGGAAAGGAAATCCAAGGCTTCTCATTGGTAATGGTGGAGGGGGATGTCATGTTCTGTGGTAAAAAAAATTCTAATAGTTTGTAGAAGAGCAGAGCCCTTGTCAGTTATGCTGTGCAACTCTATGTATGTGCTAATGTTATTCTTCCTGCATGATTCAAGCTTACATAGGTGCAGCTTATGGTGAAGGAAGGTTTTGAATCCAGCTAGTTTGGGGGAATGTGATGTGTGAGAATTTGGATGGATGAAAACGCATACATGTATAGGCTTAATAATTATTTTAAAAGTCAGGGAGGTGCAGTTTTATTGTATATAAAGATCAAAATACTTAATTCCATTCAGGCTGTCATCGTTTTCTCACGTTAAATTAAGTGATGTAGTGTCTACGAGGTTTTGCTAAATTTGATTGAGATTTTTGCTTCAGGAGCACATATAAAGATGTCATCTACATAATAAAATGTATAGTAAAAATGTGATGCTAGATATGGAGGTAAAGATTAAGGAAGCTTGGCACATTTCTAAAGACAAATATGCCATTAACAAGAAAAAATCCAGCATCCCTTATCTAAGAAATGGTCTATCCATCCTACATCATGCTATATGTAAATTAGCATGGACAATATATATAGACAGCCATTCGCTATTACAACTACAGTTATGTCTATCTCTTATAATAGTCAAAAGATAGCTAAGCAAATTAAACCAAACTAATCATTAAAGCTTTGCTATATACATGCTGCATATATTTATTGTTGTTACATTACAATTCAGACAAAGCTAATATGTGCAAAATACGTAAAGATTAATAAATAAACAAAAGCTTTTATAATCTAATTTTTAAGTTACATACCAAATCTGCAAAAAATAATATTTTAATAATATTATTGAAGTTTCCAATAATCTAATAATGACCATTTCCCACTTAATTGTACCGGACCTTTAATCACATTAACACATTTGTTTTAATAATTTCGTAAATAAATAGTTTCATGACATTTTCCTTTTTTTTGTAATTTTCAATATATTTTATATGAATACTTTTCTTACAATTCATTCTAGTCTATTAGCAATATCTAAAAAATGAATATATGGATCTTATTTGGTATCTCTTCTTTTAATTGCCCTAGCATATTCTTATAATTTTTCAACAGCAGCCGTTACTGACTGGCTTATATAAATTTAAATTGCAAGTCACAATTTCGTGAACGATTACTACTTTATTTTTATCATTATCAATATTTTTAGCTTTACATATCCAATTCTCTAAATATTTATTATTTTTCCATCCTACTTTAATATCATCAGATAACTTTTCTTATATATATATATCTATTAAATAAGGCATTGAAATCCATTTCTTATCTGTATACATACACTATACATTATTTCTTATGTTATTTGTATCTTTAAGATGTCTATTATCAATTCTGTTTATGATTGATTATTACTTTAAATTTTATCAAGAAGATAACCTTATGGGCAAATTTTAACCATGAAATTTGGCCATCTGAAATGATATATATATTGTAATGGGAGAAAGATCTTTGAGATTCGCATATACTGACCCTGGGGGCGCCACTAGTCCGAAAATAGGAACTAGACATTTATTTTAGGGTGGACAGGATATGCGAATCAAAAGGCACTGAACTACACTCAGGGAGGAACAAGATATCTTAAATATTATTTAGACAGTTGAGAAATCAAAGCACAAAGACAAACGTCAGCCAAAGTAAGTTTAAACAATTTATTAATTTTATTAAAAGTTGTGCAATAGAGTGAAGACATCTAGCCACAAATATAAAAGTGACTTATGTTAACATACGCATATTTACCAGAGAGTGCACAAGAGTACAACAAACATGAAGGCATAAAACACTTTGGCAGCAAAATTATCTCACTTAAAATAGAAGAAATGGTTAGGAAAATATCTTCTTGCTGGCCAGTTGCAAAATTACAAAACAAACAACAACTTAGCTTCCTGAATCAGGGATAATAAAACAGTTACTGTCCTGCCAAAAATCAACGTAACCAGCGCGAACGTCCGAGCAGTAATATTCTAATTACTGTCGTTAAAACGTCGCAGGACTGCTGCGCGAAATACTACATTCAAAGTAAACGTGGTTGATCTCACTTACAAGACAGCAAAAGATATTTGATTATGACCTTATGTAATCCAGAAAGAAATGACTACTTTCAGACAACCCAAAGAAATAACTTAACAAATAGCCAGCAAAAAGATTTTGTTGTTTGCACAAAAAGTACAAACGAAACATGCTTAAAGATTCCTTATTTTACAACTAAGGGCAGGTGAATAAATAAAGACTACGAAAACTGCCAATGCGTTTTGTAATAGTTAACAAAATAATCAGGTATTTATTAAACATATAAAATACAATCTTCTAATGCACCCTCTGATAAACGAAAATTGCAAACAAACTTGGAATCTTAAAACTAAGATTCCAAGACACACTTTAAATACTAAAAAAGAGTACATACAGATAATAAATAATTAAAAAACAAACAATTAATACCATTTTAAAACATATTTATCATTAGATTGAGCAGAGATTTAATTAAACGCAATTTATTTACCCTGGATAGAATAGGAAAAAGTTTAGCTTACGGTAAGGCAGAGTTCTAGTGATTTAGTGACGAGTGCGCACTTTTGACAATAGTTCATCTTTCAGGTCCTTTGACAGCGGCAAGGTAGAGGTAGTGTTTATTTTAGAGGCTCATGACATGACTAAAGGAGATCTGGTAGTCGTGGCTCAGTCCTTTGTTTAAATTAGCAAGACATTCTAATGATGGCAAAACCCATAGTGGTAGATTTTGACATCTTGCACAGCAACGAAGTTTGTCAATAATTATTTAAGTTTTTAGCAGGCAATTAAACGTCTGAACAGCTACTCACAATGGTATCTCTTTGCAGGACATAATCCAAGTGTGTATCTAATAATGAATCTCTTCTCTCTCCCAAAAATTGGCGGACTATCCTTGCCTTGCTACATTTACCGCGCAAAACTTTCATTAGTGTCCATTCTATATTCCAGGCAGGGCAAATATTAATTTCCCTCTCAATCTAATTTAAGAATTCCAACCAGGGATAATTGAAACAAAAACGACAAATACAAAACTAAATCTCCATTTTTTTTTTAGAATTAACTTTAAAAATATGACTAAAATAAAAGCAACAGGAATATATAATTAGCAAGCTTGTCTGTTTTTAATCAAATTGATTAAAACAGGCGGTGAAAGTAAACTATTTTAAAATCAATTTTATAAACAAAGTAGTGAAAGTAAACTATTTTAAAATCAATTTTATAAACATTAAATGATCTACTTTAAATATAAATGTGTATGTGTTTTAAATAATAATAAAAATTTTAGCATTAGACATTTAATGAAAATGCAGTTGTTTTCCCTTTTTAATTTTAGTAATAAAACCATTGAATCAGAAATCAATCCAGCTCAATATATTCAAATGACCAATCTATTATTCATTTCAATAAAAAAAAATTTTTTCTTCTAAGCAAAATAATATGCAAATTTGATTTTAAAAAAAGGGGAGGGGAACTGAAATGAGTGCAAAAATAGAAGTAACTTTTCTTATAAAATCAGTTTCTTTTTTTCTCTTTATTAGAAGGGAATATTAATTTATTCAAAGCCCAAGATTTTCACTATGCTTTGTGAATAAAAGGGAAGGTCACTACTAACAGTTAGCTAGATATAATCTGAAACACTTTTGAATAACTCTGGCTGAAATGAAAAATTAGTGCTTATTTAAATGGCAGATAGAAATTACAAGGCTATATTAGCACTCTAAAAGAACTTTTAATATTTGTCAGAAAAAAGTAAAAGACATTTTGTTTTGGATGAATTAAAGTTTATTTGTACTTTTGAAAAAAACTATCAGTTTAAAAAAAAGAAATGAATTTGTAATAACTTCTTTACTTGTCAAAATTATTTTTTAAAAAAATAATTATTACATATATTGTAACGGTCAGAATTCGTATGCCTTGCTAACTAGTTGCAAAATTCAACCATCACATTCGAAGAGCAGAATGACAGATGGTTCAGGGCATGCAGTACCGTATTCACAACATACAACTAAGAGACAATGCACCTGCCATCACCCTAGTAAACATCTTTTAGGCCATGGGAATCAGGGAGATAACAGAGACTAACTAACTAAACCTAAGTTTATTACTACTATATTCATGCATAATTTTCATATATGTAACTACTTATCAAGGTAAGATACCATGGCTATAAGGCATTAAAGAACAAACATGGATGCAGATGTAATTACAACACTATATAATATTAAAATAAAGTTCAGTTACATGCTTTGGGTTCGGTAATTTCAGAGACCCCTAATAGGAAATTAAGTCACGTTGTAAGACCTTAATTATTTGATCTGGCCCTTTGGGTATTAATGAAAGCTAAGAGTAATTTTATGCCTAACTATTAATTATATTATTTACAATGTGAGGCAAAACAGCTAATAAGGTTTGCAGCCATGAATCTACCCGCTATAGCAACAGATTATACAACTTAAAAGCTGTATTCATTTAAATAATTCTAGGGCATGTTATTGGAGAGCAGATAATGGGGGAGACTGGGGAAATGTAATCATAAGCATATAATAAGATAATTAAGTAGACGAGAGGGGGTATTTGTAGAGATGCCATTTAGTAATTCAAAGAGTAAACTGTGATACGATGAAGCTATAGGGGAAATATAAAACGCATAGGCGGACTTTGTGTCTGGGACCCTATGAAGCCAGTCATATAAGCAGGTTCAAGTGCACAGAAACTTCTGCCGCTATTACTACTATCTGCATGATGGACTTAGCTATCCATGGGAGCACTTCTAAATATGTTCTACTGTATAGGAGTGAAACAATACCTATGAGCATAAGTATCCAGCAATTCACATGGCTTTAAAAGAGAATATGGCATCGCTAAGATATCACCTATCACACATAGATCATAGTTGTAATATATTTAAATGTGCTTTAAAATGATGATTTACTTCCCAAGTTCCACATTTATGAGTTATTTTACTCGCAAGCCCTCGAATAACTTGATATTGGTTTGAGAATAAATAAATTAAATGTAAACCAACTAATAAAAAAAAGGAGATCAAAATTCTATATTAATTCTAATGCTAATTTGATAAATCCGCTGCAACAGATTATGGGACACTCACATTCCTATCTAATATTAGATTGGCAGATGCATCTCTATGGCAATTTATTTTAAATACATAATAGTAATGGGAAGCATAATAATATGAAAATCATGAGAACGCATCTGTTACATAATTATATAATAATAAGGACGGATAATTCCTTAGCTGGCTGCTTATTAAGGCAAAGTTTATTATTAGATTCTTTTGTTAATTTCGCTCATTATGGCGGCGATTATTAATACTAACATTGAGTAAAACTAGTGAGCCAAGTCAGAAATTATTTAGGCATGAAATCAGTTACATAAAAAAATAAATATTAATAAAATAGATACCCAAGGCAAAAGGGAAAGATCAGATGTTAATTAAATATTTTAAATAGTTACAGATTCTAACACATATTTTAAAATAGTTTTACAGTTTACATAAGTAGAAAAAAAAACTATACAGAAAGAAAATGCAGATTGTTTAAATGAGCTATAGCTTTAGATTAATGAGTGAAAGTTTTTGTTAAGATTTTGGGTACTGGTTACTTTTGAATTTCAGTCAAACATGCACATTGATGAGGGATCATTTATAGTCCATTTAATAATAAGCAGCAGTTTTCTCTGGCAGTTTATTTCAAGATTTGTTTAATGGCAGCATTTTAATTAGGCAGCAGCATATAGATTTTAGTAAGCACTATCAATTCATTGTAAAGCAAGTCGGAGATTCAGCGTACTTCAACCATTCCCCAGAGAAGAACTGTACGCCTACTCCTCAATCATACTATAAAACAGCATAATCATTTAATTTTAAATTATCAGCACAGGAACACTCTTAAACTTATAAGACTCAGAATCAGTCTCCACTACACAAGATTCAGCATAGCAATGCTTCTATTGAATAGTCAGAAACCCTCCACTATATAAGATTCAGCATAGAAAAATTCAGTAATTTTCCTCTTTTATACTTTTCTTTCGTATCTTGTGGATCCATCTGACATTATGTAGTTAGTCTCTCAGGTCTGCCAATGCAATACCCTTAGGTAAATGGATGCATTAGTAGCACATGTTAGATTTGTATTTTCAATCCGATTAAATTTCCGTACATTATTTTTTGGTCTAAACTCATGACCTAATTACAGTAGATTTTACTTTTCTTTAAAACTAATTAAAAAGCTTTTAGGGATATTTCTCGGTATTCTACTGTCTCTCCCCACCACACTGACTTTGCAATATTAATTAAACAGGGGGATTTCTATTTTTGTATATTTATAAATTTATAAGTTATAAACAGATTTTCAAGTTTATAAATGAAAATATTATACATAAAATTGATATAAATAATTATTCATGCGATATAATTTTAATATTATAAATTTAACAAATTATTAAAGTTACGTTATTTAATTTAATATTTATCCAATATCGAAGTGTGTGTGTACAAACGGCATATTTAACAAACATTTACGTATACACACAGCCCAATATTAAGGGATTAAATTTATTTAGGTAGGATGGAGGAGTGGGTAAAAGATGATAGAACAAATAGAACTGAGGTGAAACTAAGATTTGAACTCTATTGTTACTGTTTCATATTCCCTTACTCCAAGTGGATAAAAAAAATCAAAAAAAAAAACAATGGTGACATAGGATTCATAAACATTTATAATTTAAAATGTACATCTCTATATATATTTTTTCATTTGCAGAAGACAGGAAACCACAAACTTTCATACTTGGATCAATGATTAATTACTATATTAAATTTGGGTTAGTGCTTCTATCTATGGTTATTCTAAAAAAATTGTGCATTATCTTATGGGATTTACTAGTTTATATCCCAAATTTCATTTCCTCTTCTGGTATGTGGTCAAATGCCTACTGTTCCCTACTGCCCTGTTTCTATAATACTACTGCCTTTATCTATCTATGCTGCTCTAACACTTAGATACATGATCTTAAAACTAAATTCTTACTGCTACTGCTGTCTCACTTTTCTAACTGTTATGTAGAACCCCTACTAGATCCCAATGTTTTGTCCCCTCCTAACTACATACATTCCTGTTTCCTTTACACTCATTATTATATCTGTTGTCTGACCATATGCCCCACAGCACCTCACTCGATTTATTTCTCTTAGGATTATTTATAAATGTTACATATATTATTTAATTTATAAACCAAAGATTAACGATGGCTCAAAGTCACTACGCTAAGATTTTTTCTTTTGCATTATTATATGTACTTAGGGTATGTGGGTATTTACATTACTGATACTAAAAAAAAAACTTAATTGTTACACACAACAAAAAAAACTTTCTATAATATCACTAACAAATGCTAGAGAAATTTTTATACATATTTTATAAAAAGATTTGAAGTTATTATTATTATTAAGGGTATAACATTTGCAATACTGTATCCAATATTTACTACTCAAAAGATATTTATTATAATGCTAAAATCTTAATACATATTTTACTTTTCATATACATTGCGATGCCAGACGCCAAAAAAAATCTTTGTTATTTTACAACCTTTCACTTTTCTTATATATGATATTCACTACTCAGGGTATATATTTATTTATAGTTTGCCCACATTGTGGTATTAGACACTAAAAAAATCTACATATCTTATGACCTTTCATACTTAAATGATTTACTTCTCAGGGTATGTGGGTGTTTACATCAAAGCCTCACATTATGGCACCAGACACAAAATTTTTTACATATCTTAGCTTCTTTAATACCTAAACGATTTACTTCTCCGGGTTGTATTTCTTTATATTTCACCCCATGTTGGGCACCAGATGCTAAAAAATAATTACTACATAATGGTCAGAATTTGTATATCTCACTACCTAGTTGCACAAATCAACCACCACATTCAAAGAGCAGCATAACAGGTGGGTTCAGGGCCTGTAGCAGTGTTTGAACCTAGTACATCGATTCCACAACATACAACTATGAGACAACACACCTGCCATCACACTAGTAAACATCTTTTAGGCCATGAGAATCAGGGAGATACAAGAGACTTTAACTAACTAAACCTAAGTTTAATATTACTACTATACTCATGAGTAATTTTCATATATGTAACTACTTATCAAGGTGAGATAGCATGGCTATAAGGCATTAAAGAACAGATATATGGACATAGACATAATTAAAACACTATCTTTAATATTAAAATAAAGTTCAATTACACACTTTGAGTTCGGTAATTTCCGAGACTCCTAATACGAAATTAAGTTATATTGGTAAGACCATTATTTGATCTGGCCCTTTGGGTATTAATGAAATCTAAGAGTAATTTCATGCCTAACTATTAATTATATTAGTTACAATGCGAGGAAAAACAGCTAATAAGGTTTGCGGCTGTGAATCTACCCGCCTTAGCAACAGATTATACACTTAAAAGTTATATTCATATAAATAATAATAGGGGCATGTTTTTGGAAAGCAGATAACATGGGAGACTGGGGAAATGTCATCATAAGCATATAATAAAACAATTAAGTAGACAAGAGGTGGTATTCGTAGAGATGCTATTTAGTAATTAAAAAAATAAATTGTGATATGAAGAAGCCATAGGGGAAATATAAAACTCGTGGGCAGGCTTTGTGCCTGGAACCGTACGAGGCCGGTCATATAAGCAGGTTCAAGTGTGCGGGATCCTCTGTCACTGTTACTATCTGACCACATGACAGACTCAGCTATCCATGGGAACACTTCTAAATATGCCCCACTGTATGGGAGTGGAACGATAGCTATGACAATAGGATCTGGCAATTCCCATGGCTTTAAAAGAGAATATGGCATCACTAAGCTATAACACCTATCGCATATAGAACAGTTATAATATATTTAAACATGCTTTAAAATGATGATTCACTTCCAAGTTCCACTTTTACGAGTTATTTTACGTGCAAGCCCTCAAATAACTTGATATTGGTTTGAGAATAAATAAATTAAATGTAAACCAATTAATAAAAAAAAAAGGAGATTAAAATTCTATATTAATTCTATTGCTAATTTGATAAATCCGCCGCAACAGATTATGGGACACTTACATTCCTAACTAATATTAGATTGTCAGATGCGTCTCTACAGCAACTTGTTTTAAATACATAATAATAATGGGAAGCATAATAATACAAAAATCACAGGAACGCAACTGTTAAATAGATTATATAATAATAATGATGGATAATTCCCAAGTTGGCTGCTTATTAAGGCAAAGTTTATTATTAAATTCTTTTGTTAATTTCATTCATTATGGCGGAGATTATTAATAGTAACATTGAGTAAAACTAGCGAGCAAAGTCGGAAATTATTTAGGCATGAAATCAATTACATAAAGAAATAAATATTAATAAAATAGATACCCAAGGCAAAAATGAAAGATAAGACATTAAATATTTTAAATAGTTACAGATTCTAATACATATTTTAAGATAGTTTTACAGAGTTTACTAAGCAAAAAAAAAAACTATAAAGAAAGAAAATGGAGATTGTTTAAATGAGCTACAGCTTTAGATTAAGGAGTGAAAGTTTTCTTTAAGATTTTAGGTACCGGTTATCTTTGAATTCAGTCGAACATGCACATTGACGAGGGATACTTTACGGTCCATTTAATAATAAGCAAAAGTTTTCTCCAGCAGTTTATTTTAAGATTTGTTTAATGGCAGCATTTTAATTAGGCAGCAGTGTATAGATTTTAGTAAGCACTATCAGTTCATTGTAGAGCAAGTAGGAGATTTAGCGTACTTCAATCATTTCCCTGAGGTACTATAAAACAGCATAATCATTTAATTTTAAATTATCAGCACAGGAACGCTCTTAAAACATATAAGATTCAGAACCAGTCTCCACAACACAAGATTCAGCATAGCAATGTTTCTAATATATAAGATTCAGAAACCTTCCACTACATAAGATTCAACATAGCAAAATTCAGTAAATTCCCTCTTTTATACTTTTCTTTCATATCTTGCGGATCCATCTGACATTACATAGTTAAGAGCCTCTCAGGTTCACTAATGCAATACCCGTAGGTAAATTGATGCATTAGTAGCACGTTAGACTTGTATTTTCAATCCGACAGAATTTCTGTTCTTTATTTTTGGTCTAAACTCGTGACATAATTACAGTAGATTTTATTTTTCTTTAAAACTAATTAAAAAGCTTTTAGGCATATTTCTCAGTATTCTATGAGTCTCTCCCCACCCACTATGACTTTGCAATATTAATTAAACAGGGGATTTCTATGTTTGTACATTTATAATTATAAACAGATTTTAAAGTTTATAAATGAAAATATTATACATAAAATTGATCTAAATGATTATTCACGTGATATAATTTTAATATTATAAATTTAACAAATTATTAAAGTTACGTTATTTAATTTAATATTTATCCAACAGCGGAGTGTGTGTGTACAAACGACATATTTAACAAACATTTACAAATATCTCTAGTACTGTAATACGCACACAGTCCAATATTTAGGCTTTAAATTTAGGTGGGAAGGACGAGTTGGTAAAAGGCGATAGAACAAGCAGAACTGAGGTGAAACTAAGATTCAAACTCGAATCTTATTGTTTCAATATTTGCTAAGCTTATGAATTTTATATATATAATTAATAAGAGAAAAAAGTAAAAAATTAATGCACACAAATTGTCTAAGTCTCAAATAACTATAGTTAATATAATTATTTCCATTAGACTCATTCGTTCATAGTTAAACTTATATTTGATTACTGAAAATTGGATTTTATGTAGACGGAATTATATATGTGCAATTGTTTGTTCAATGTTTAATAGTTCACACATGTTCGCATCATATGGGAGAATATATTCCTATCAGTTAAAAAATTAGGATTGATCTCAGAAGGAATCATTCCTGTATAAATTGTAGTTGTATTAAATTACGTATAGGACCAAAAGGCCATCCCATTATAGTTATTATTATATAAGTGGTTATGTTTAAGATTAGGATCTAAAAAAAAACATTCTTATGATTATTGTGATAAAGATAACATTGATATCTATTCCATATAGAGCATATGTAGGTCTAAATAGTAGGACATGTGAGTCAAAGAAATGTTTGTATTTATGGATTCATACACATGTAGAATTATATTTAAGTTTATTAAAGTCAGAGTTAAAAGTATGATGAATGTGTTACCTTATCTATGAATATATTGATACTATAATGTATACAGATTAAAGGATTTTGTTAAAGAAATAAATTGCTTATCAATTAATAATTATATCATGTAAATAAATTATTATTACATGATTTGTTATTTTGTTTATGTAAGATTGCATGGTCTACCGTCATTCATCGGGAGTAACTTATATTCTCCATGATTTAGCTTGGCATTGCAAATGGGACTGTGTAATGATTACATTATTATATTGAATAAAATATTGTCTTAAATATACATGTTAGTTCATTTCCTGATGCCTGACACCAGGTGGCAATTGTGTAATTCATATAAACAAAAAAGAAAATGTAAATAAATGAACTATGCTAAGTCTGACCATACCTTCTGTTTGTAAATTTTTGTTCGCCTAAAGTGTAGGCACAGATGCATCTGTTATAAACTCCCATTTGCCCGAGTTAGATGAATGATATGATTAACCAGATAATATATATGTTTTTCTATATTGTAAAATAAAAAAGCAATAAGAAAGAACAAAGCAAGTTATGCCATGAAGAAGACATACAAGTATATGTGGTGTTCACGATGATGATCTAGCAGTGTTGGTGGTGTATTCAGTTATAATTGTGATGCACATAATAAGGTTATTGCATTTAAAAATTTTGAGGATTATTAAAATGGAGAATGAAAATAAAACTGATGAAGAGCAGCAGGAAATAATGGAAGCAAATACTTCTAAAACTAGATGTGAAGAAGATAGCTTAGAAACTTCGAATATGGACAATGTCCATCCAGATAGTGAATTCATGCAATCAAATAAAGCATAAAGACATTAATAAAGAAATAAAAATGCATGAGACTACTGCAGCACCATCACAATTAAATATGATGCAGATGATTAACAATTATTTAGACAAATAGAATTGAGATTAATAGAGCATAAACAAAAACAGATGGAGTAAATGAACTAAACTATAGAAGATAATCAAAAACGTATGGGATATAACCAAATACAGATGGAATCGAAGTTTGAAGATAATCGAAAACAGATGGAATCGATGATGCAAAAAAGAATGGATAATTTTTGTTAACCCCCTAAATCAGAGCAAAAAGTAGATGATTTAAAAAAAAATAGATGACAAGCAACAAAATGAGAATTTCTCAGTACAAATTCAAGAAGAAACAATGGAACAAATCATGGACAATGATCAGGTTCAATTGATTTTAAAATCAGAGAAGAAACCAAAAATATGTGATACACTTTTAGTAGAATCAGAAACAAAATTACTTGACAAAAGTATATACAAAGTGAACATGAACTCCTTCAAATAAATGACTAAAACCTTGAAGACATGCCCAAAGGCTCACAACAAAAGTTAGATGAACAAAAAAATGTGATGTACTATACTATATCAAGTACCAATGATAATTTCACAGCCAAATAATGAAATACAAATTAAGAGCAAAGTTTACTTTATCCCTAAAATGAAATGGAATCACTGTTAATACAAAAACTAAATAAAGACTTGCCTCTCATGCTGAATGGTCAGATTTAGCATAACTCATTTATTTACATTTTCTCTATTCAATTACATAAATTATATGGGTGCCACCTGGCTTTAAGCATCAGGAAATAAACTAACACATGTATATCTAAAACAATAGCTTATTCAATATATAACCATTACATAGCCCCATTTATAATGCCAGGCTGAATCTGAGAGAATATAAGTTACTCCTGATGAATGACGGTGGACCACATAATCTTACATAAACAAGATAACAAATCATGTAATAACAATTTATTTACAAGTGCATTTATTAATTGATGTACAATTTATTTCCTTTAATAAAATTAATAAATTGTGTAACAATAATTTATTTACATAGTATAATCATTAATTGATATGCAATTTATTTCTTTAACTAAATCCCTTTTAATCTTTATACATTATAAAATCAATATATTCATACATAAGGTAACAAATTTGCTGTACTTTTAAACCTGACTTCAATAGACTTAAATATAATTCTACACATATATGAATCTATAAATAAAAACATTTCTTTGACTCCCATGTCTCCTAGTATTTACACATACATATGCTCTATATGGGATAGAAATCAATACTAACTTTATCCCAATAATCATAAGGAATGATCTTTTTTAGATTCTAATCTTAAACATAACCACTTATATAATAATAAGTATAAAGGGATGGTCTTTTGGTCCTAACCCTAACTGAATAAATTTTCTATACAATAATTATGAGGAAAGGTCTTTTGATCCTAAACCTAATTTAATACAACTACAATTTATATGGGAATGATTCATTCTGAGATCAATCTCTAATTCCTTAAACTAGTAAAAATGTATTCTACCATAGGGATACAAACATATGTAAACTAATAAACAACTGGGCATATTAAATCCATCTACATAAAATTCAATTTTCAGCAATCAAATATAAGTTTGATTATGAATGAATAAAACTAATGGAAACAATTACACATTAACAATGATTATTTAAGACTTAGGCAATTTATATGTCTGCATTGTATTTACATGACTCATTTAAGACTTAGGCAATTTATATGTCTTTGTATTTACATGATTATCATTATTTCTTTATCTTTTCCTCTTATTAATAACATATAAAATTCAAAATCTTAGCATACATATTTGATACATAATTTTTTTTTTTTTTTTTTAAAATTTAACAAGTAAAAAGAAGTTATTACAAATTCATTTCTTTTTTAAAAAAACTGACAGTTTATTCTGAAAGAACAAATCAGAATTTAAATATAAGACTCACCCAAAACAAAGTAATTTGTCATTTACTTCTTTCTGACAAATATTAAAAATCCATTTAGGGTGATAATATAGCCTTGTAATTTCTAGTTGCCCTTTAAATAATATTTGTCTAAATCGCATGTTGTTAATAAATTGGAAATAATTGAAAGTTTGCTAGTCTTTCACATGCGCAATTGTCTCTCAGACAACCAATCAGATTTTAAACAGCTGTCTTAAGAACAATCAGGCTTCGATACATGACAGAGATTTTGACAAGAAAAGGATGATACCAACCTTTTCTCAACTTAACTTTTATATATATAAGCCAGTCTTAAGCATCTTGGCCTGAAAGCTTGAATATATAAACATATACACTTATCATTCATTGTGTTATTAATTTAAGATATTACGGAGCGAAATCTTAGATTTACTACACCGCAATTTTCTAGATGTTAATATAATTTATCAGCAACGTATGTAAATAATATTTGTCTAAATCGCATGTTGTTAATAAATTGGAAATAATTGAAAGTTTGCACATGTGAAAGACTAGCAAACTTTCAATTATTTCCAATTTATTAACAACATGTGATTTAGACAAATATTATTTACATATGTTGCTGATAAATTATATTAACATCTAGAAAATTGCAGTGTAGTAAATCTAAGATTTCGCTCCGTAATATTAAATTAATAACACAATGAATGATAAGTGTATATGTTTATATATTCAAGCTTTCAGGCCAAGATGTTTAAGACTGGCTTATATATATAAAAGTTAAGTTGAGAAAAGGTTGGTATCATCCTTTTCTTGTCAAAATCTCTACTTGTATTGAAGCCTGATCGTTTTTAAGACAGCTGTTTAAAATTTGATTGGCTATCTGAGAGACAATTGCGCATGTGAAAGACTAGCAAACTTTCAATTATTTCCAATTTATTAACAACATGCGATTTAGACAAATATTATTTACATATGTTGCTGATAAATTATATTAACATCTAGAAAATTGCGGTGTAGTAAATCTAAGATTTCGCTCCGTAATATCTTAAATTAATAACACAATGAATGATAAGTGTATATGTTTATATATTCAAGCTTTCAGGCCAAGATGCTTAAGACTGGCTTATATATATAAAAGTTAAGTTGAGAAAAGGTTGGTATCATCCTTTTCTTGTCAAAATCTGTCATGTATCGAAGCCTGATCGTTCTTAAGACAGCTGTTTAAAATCTGATTGGCTGTCTGAGAGACAATTGCGCATGTGAAAGACTACCAAACTTTCAATTATTTCCAGTTGCCCTTTAAATAAGCGCTAATTCTTCATTTCAGGTGGAGTTAATCAAAATATCATTCAAATGTGTTCCAGATTAGATCTAGATAACCATTAGTAGTGTTCTTCCCTTTTATTCACAAAGCATACTGATAATCTTGGGGATTTGAATGAAGTAACACTCCTTTTGATTAAGAGAAAAAAAAACTGATTTTATAAAAAGAAAAGTTGCTTCTGTTTTTGCATACTCCTTTCAGTTCCTTAAGTGCCACCACCATCTCTTCTTTTTTTAAAAAAAAAAAACAAATTTACAGATTATTTTACTTAGAAAAAAAAAAATACTTTTTTTTATATTGAAATGAATGAGCAAATTTTAACCATGAAATTTGACTATCTGAAATGATATACATACATAAAATTGCTAAAGTAAATATTCAAACTTTAATAACAAATAGATCATATTAGTGAAGGTATTTAAATAAAAAAGAAATTACTATATTGCAGTGAAGATAAGTCACCTTTTTATGGTAATTGAAAACCGTGGTGTCCCAAAACATTTATCTTGCAGAGATTTTTTTTTATCATATGGCTGGCAAGTGCTAAGATAATTTAGATGGTGTTTTGAAAATTTTAAATTGTTTAATTTTATTTTGCACATACACACATATATATTGGTTAAAGTGAAGATTTTTACGATTAAAAACAAAATTGAAATAGGTTTTGAAAAACACCATGAATAAATCTTCAACTCAGATAAATTTCATAGTTAGAATTAACAGATCAGGTGATTGCAAACTTACTGTAAAATTGCTGAAATCATCACAGTAATTCTCAATAACAAAATTAATCTTGAAAAAATGAGTGAGATTTTAATAAAAAATCTATGGGACAACATCTTTTTAAAGATTTGCAACATGATCTTTTTTTTTCTGATTAGATGAAATTTTCCCTATTTAGAACTTTTAATACAAATATTCCTCAATTTGTATTAAATACACCTTTACCTAATGAAGCAGTCAATCTTAGCTTAAGATTGAGCTTCATGTTTCCACCTACTAACCTATATTTAAATCCCTATTTCCCATCCCGCTCCTTTTGTCGTGTATATATATTTTATGTATATATTTGAGATGCGCGCCTAAATTATAAAATTTAATGTTTCAATAAAAGTTTTAAAATTATTATTAATTCTTTTTTATCAATTATTAATTCTTTTTATTAAAATACATAGGTGCGACTCAAAAATATATATAGGAGCAAAACTTACTAACAAAATATTGATTTTTTTTAAAATATTTTATTATACGTCATTTTTTAACTTTTTCTTTTTAAATTGCTTGTTTTTATTAAGCTATTATAAAATCCAATATGGAAGATGTGACTGTTGTTAATTGTCCAAAAATAATTAAAGGGAGGTATTTTTTTAATTAATGTTTTACTTAAAATAAATGGGATTAAGTAGATTAAAGATTTTCTTTTGTATAAACATGTTGTCAAATCTATTTCTAATCCGGAAATAGATTTGGATTTATTTTTGGACGTTATTTTACTGTTGCATCTTCAAAAACAACCGATAAAGAAAAAGTATAAAATGGCTGAATTTTGAGGACAGATTAGATTAGCTACTCTAGTGAAAATGATTGTTAACATCATGGTGAAACTAAAAATGATATAGCAGTAAATCCACCACTCTTCATCGGCCCTATGGGTCATCATCTGCCACTACCGTAATATCCTGCTGCCCTGAAATGAAGAAAGGTCTAAAAGAACTTTAGAATGCTAATAGAAGTTTTCTGCCACCGAAGTACTTGCATTTCAATTGCTGTGCACATGCAACTACTAAATTGGACTCTTAAAATTGCAAGGTAAATTTCCAAGCCGCCACCTAATAGTCAATCTAGCCTAACTAATCACATCAAGATTTCTTTCATAACTGATGTAACTTTATGTAAAATGTAATTTGCTTTTAAATGATTTTTATAAATCTAATTTTCTCTCATATGCTCTAACTTTCTTTAACTTTGGTGCGGTCATTTATTTATAGTTATTTATTACTTGATTTTATATGTATACTTTATTATTAATTTGCCAATCTCAAACTGGCGAGCTTAATTTATAAAAATCTTTTCTGTCATTTTTATGTCAACCTTCATGAAGCAAGTTATTAACGTCCCCTTATAAAACATAACGCATTATTAATTAATATGCTCGCCAGATTGTTTTACGTCAACATTTTGTTTATGCTTTTTTATAAAATATATATATATTTGCTTAACTCTAGATTTTCTATCCGGGGAGAATCTAGAACTTTGGCTAATTAACGCTTTAAAATTTTAAAATATTCTTTATTCATTTCTAAAAAGGTGACCAGTTGTTTTTCTATATAACTGCTAGTTATTTTTTTTCTATACTCTTAAAATAGTCTATGCTTAAAATATCAAATACAGTATTTAATATATTCCAATTATTGTAAAATCAACGAAGGTGGGATTGATTTATTTAAAAATAACAGAAAAGGGATGGGGGTAAATCTTAATGTTTCTTTTACTAAATAAAATCTTCATGTATATTTTATTAAATGAAATCTTCTCTCTATATATATATATTATAGCGGCATAGCATATTATTTATATAAATTATAGTATTCAAACAAGGGTCATTTATTTTTAAAGCAGTAAAACTTTTTCAATGTTGTTAGTGACATTTATCATTTGTACTGCGTTACTGACATTTAGCCGATCTTCATGATTATATATATGTGCTTCTGGGGGTTACGACAAGTTCGAACCCATAGATTTCTTCTCAAGTCTTGTCCTGAAGATAGTTGAAACTACCCAGGACCATTTATGTCATATAAAAGGGCCTCTGGTGGTGATCCCTAAGTCTGGAACATGCCATGCCCATCCACATTTATTTAGTATAAAATGCCTCTAGTGGTGATCCCGTAAGTTTGGCACATGCTATGCATATTCACTTCTTCGTATCAAAGGCCTGCACGTCGGCGATGACCACGGCATGCCCATCCACTTCATTCTCGTCCAGAAGCATGACCTTTTTCTCTTAGTTATTTTTAGGCTATTATGTCAGCACCGCAAACTTCTTCGTATTATTATTTCTTTTGCTTCATGACTCAGTTTTAATGCTCTAATATTAAAATTGCGCTCTGCTTAAAATATATATAAATGCTAACTACTACTAGATTTATTATTAACGTTATAATATATAAATTTATTTCAATCTTATACAATCCCACCATCCTAGTTTATATATCTATTTAAGAGTATATGCCTTGGGAAAAATAAAGCGTTCGTCTTAATGCTAAAATAATTTTTCATTAAATATTTTGTCATAGATTCAAATATAATCAAATGTTTTCAAATGTATTTTATTTATTTTCACGACCTCAATGGCGTGAAAATAGTTTATA
Organism: Epiperipatus broadwayi; assembly: GCA_028023455.1. Lineage (NCBI taxonomy): Eukaryota > Metazoa > Onychophora > Udeonychophora > Euonychophora > Peripatidae > Epiperipatus > Epiperipatus broadwayi. The sequence continues at coordinate 232,216 of JAQFVV010012999.1, read as the reverse complement.
TGATATGTATAATGAATTTCGGAACGCTTCTAGAAAAATATATGTTAGTCACCATGTTTCTGAACCGTAAATCAAAGCATTAATGGTAGTTTTATGTAATTCTTTCTAATATTCGATTGGCTTCTTAATATTGCACCCACCAAAGATGAGTGCTTATTTATAATATATTTTTATAGCTAATAAAGAGCATATGAAAAATAATAGTGTGAATGACACTATGTAATTATCTACCGCTTGCTCATTCATGCACATACTAATGTACTTAATTTATAAATGTATAATAATTTGTCAGTATATTAAAATATATTTTATTGTCTAACTTATTTGAGTAGTTCGAATTCCTTCTTTTCTCCACTTCCAAAAGTAAAACCTGCTTATATATATTTTAGCTTAGTCATAGTTAATAGATGTCTCATTGTTTTGCTCAGCTTTGCTGGTCGGCCGGATTAAGATTAATTCTCATGTGCCATCACTATTATAATATTCATTAGGTGTTTGATCTGGGGCTTAGAGAGTGGGTTCGAATTCAGGCTGGTCCTTGATCCAAATCTTGGGCTTGACCGGGTTTGAAGTACATTTTGTTAGTTCCAGCTCATGTTAGATGGATAAACATGTTTTGACCGGTCCACTACTTAGCAAAGACAATTGGTTCCACAAAACTCATTGTTAAGCAAGAATATCATATGCAAATAAGTATTTATAATGGTTGCCTATAGGAAAAAAATTCTTCGGTTATTCCAGCTAAAAAAATTACACTATAAGTTGGGAATATTAGATTAAAAAAATAATTTATTGAGTATATATAAAAATTTTAAAAATCCTTAGTGTATGTTATACACTTGTGAAAACTGTGCTGTGTGTATTATGTAGGTATTGACTTAAAATATGTATTTATTTATGTATAAAAAAGCAACTTAAATCTACGTAAAAAAAAAACTTAGCTTAAAGTTGTTACTTCCTGTGATTCATTGACCAATCATTATTATCTAGTTTGGTTTCCAAGCTCGAAGATTTTCTTGATTTTTTTGTGTTCATATTAATTGCTAGATGACTTTAAACAGAATCTCTAAAAAAATGTTTAATATTGCTGGAAAAAAATGCATGTTTTCAATATCCAAAAAGTACAGCAAAATAGACAAAGAAAGTGAAACTAAATTAGCATTTAATAATTTTTTGTATTCTTCCGCACAACTGTTTTTCTTTATGCTGAAAAAAAAATCCATACTGAAGTTTCACTTTTTTTAAATTTGCACTACAGTATTATACTACATTACTTATGTGAAATTATTAAAATTGAAAAAATGTTGGTACTACAACATCAGACGATCCACCCGCTCGATGGTGATGTTGCTAGTCAAAAACAAATAGATGTAACGTTACCGGGCGCAGGTTGTCTGGATTTGATTTTTCACCATTTTTTTTATATTAGTATGTAATAAGCTTATGTGCGCGTATTTATATTGTGCTCTATTAACGAGTATGTGCAAGTATTTATATTGTGCTCTATTAACGAGTATGTGCGTATATTTATATTGCATATATTTCACCGTTTTTTTAAATTTTATTTATATTAGTATGTAATAAGCTGTGAGTGTATTTATATTGCGCTCTATTAATGAGTATGTGCGTGTATTTATATTGTCTACATTTCCCTGTTTTTTTTAATATTATTTATTAGTATGTATTAAGCTCTATTAACGAGTATGTATGTGTATTTCTATTGCGTACATTAATTAATTAATCAAATCTGTATGCGTATAATGACGTATACATACTTATATTTTAAAGTGATTAAACTAAAGTAACTTGTAAACATTGTTGTATGTGTAGAAACATACCTATGTATATATGTAAAGGAAACTGTAATATGACAGGTTTTGTGAACTTTACAACTTTTCTAAATTATCTCTTTTAAGTTATTAAATTTATAAATTTGTTTGTATTCACAAATAAATCTTAAATTCAGGGGTAACTGTTTTATACATATAGTAGAATGTTGACAACTTACAATCTCTTTTAAAAAAAAAGAGAATAAAGGTCATCGGTTTCTCAGAAATAACTCTCATTAAATTGTAAATTGAGAATCGAAATTTCAAAGATGTATTTAAAAATAAAGTTAAAAAACAAAAGACAAAATTACTGAACTGGCAGCTGCATCTTTTGTCTTTGCTAAAATTTATTAGAGTTATTAAAACTTAAGAATTTAAAACTAAAAATTGTAAACAACTTAATGGCTTGTGAGGGGGTGAGAAAGATTTGCTATAAAAAACCCAGTTTGAATTCAAAAGAAACTGACTCTCATCATTTAATAAATCAAATACAGCCAGGTGCTATGCCCAAATTTACGATGTCGACAATTGGTCTAGGAAATTGGCCTAGGAGATGGAGAGTCCAAAACAGCAGCCTACCAAAAAAGAAGCAGCCCACTAGTGAATGTTAGTGCTTACACCATGCAAGCCATCTCAACAAGATGATCAGTAATTAAATCTTCTGCAGAGCTCTTAACTATAAGCTAGTTATACTATAAATGACCACAAACTGTTAAACCAAAGTCTACTCTTAATAATTAAAACTCTATAATAAATTCATAATTATTAAATCTCTTAATGTGATCTTATTTAAAAATAATAATATTGTAAAATCTTGCCTAATTAAAGGTTAAACATGATGACTATCTTAGTTATTGTTCTTAATTTATTCAATTTTCAGATATACCTTCATTACTTTGCTTATTGATATTTTATTAATTGTGCTATGCCATCCTTCAGAGCGAAGATTGCTAATATTATAACAGTAGAGAGACAATTAGATGCTCTCATATAATCTTATATTGCTTTTTAGCACACACATAAATCTCCGATCTGAAAACCTACTTTTACAAATGTTGAGCTACTATATTTTAGCTTAGTATAATTCAGGTTTGCATCTTTAATAATTATATTAGTTAAAGATCAAACCGGGACCACTGATTTGATGGCATAAGTGATTAAAAAAGGCTTTCTCGACACAGCTCTCGAATAGATCCCGTCCACTTCCTGAGGGTACCTTCCAACTTCTCCAATTCAGAGCCGAAACGTGCCAGTGTGAGCTCATCCCGGCTCCAATAGTATATCAGGCATACTGCTTATAAAAAATCTAATCTACAGCCCTCAAACCAGGTCCCATTACATATAGAAGACTGATGGTATTTATGCGATTGAAATTCCATTTCGTATCTCTTACAGCTCCTTAATATCATTTCTCCACCCCAAACACAGTTCTTCTCTGTCGGCAAAATTTTTTTCTGCTGTACGAAGGCCACTGCAACTGCTTCTGTAACAGACAATTCAACTTGAAAGCAGACTGTCTTTCTGTCATTTTATTTTTTGGTCTTGCAAGTTCTTGCAAAGTGCATGACTTTCGCATGAGTTCTGCCGAATCGCGCTTTGCCTTCCTCATTTCTTAGATTGGACAGCTCCCAAGGGGAGTAGGGACGTTTGTGAAATAGTTAGAATTTTTAGCACCTCATATTACTTCCACAAGGTTTAACATTATTTCGGACTGCATATTGGTAGTTTTCGTCATTACAACTACAGAAACCCTGACATGATATGCTGTTGAATGTTCAATACTAGCGTGTATAGAAAATGTCATAACACGTTGCAGATAATGTTTATATGCTATCATGTGAGAGTAGTGTTGAGGCTGTAAGATGTATGAGCGGCCTTGTAAACAGCATATTTCTATGCTTTTGCATGGAAACAGCGCCATCAGGTGGTGTAGATCATCTGATGTTGCAATACCAAAACGTTTAATAATAAATTATTTGTCATTTATTATAAGTGCATCAAGAGTCAAATAAACATTCGATACATTACAAAAACTTAATCATAGTCAACTTCTAAAACAAAATTTCAGCGTATTGAAAAAAGGTAAAAAAAATCGAATGCATTCCGAGTTTGCATATTGTAATCAATATTTAAGGCTTTTCTTACAATGTGTACTGTGATGATCTAAATAAACAAATATCATAGCTGTAGCTAGTTTTTATGAACATGATAAGTCACTACTTTATAAAGGGTGGTGGCCATGTTTTTACAATGACGTACCAATTTATCGAATAGCGCACATTTTGATGTCAGGACTATTTAAGTAAAAATTAAAGGGTATTAACCATATTCACTTTATTTGTATTGCAATTTCATCTTCCACAATTTATTATTAATTGATTGAAATTAGCATTCATAAAGATTTTAATCCAAAATTGATTGTCTGAAATTTTAGCTAATATTTATACTGTACACAATTTAAATTTTAATATTGATAGTACATATGATCAAAAATTATTTTTAGTTTTATGCCGAATGAAATTTTTTTTTTTTTTTTGGTACTGCATTTTCTTTTTACATGTGTGACCCTTCAATGCTTTGGATATCTGAAAAGAATTATGAGATGATTTAAAATCGAGAAAGCACAGTAAGTGTTATTTTTAATTTACACTTAGTAATTTTTGATATTAATTATATAAATCTGAAACCGTTTTACCCTTTTGCTCCCCCTGCCCCTTTGTTTTACTGAAAATATTTTAAATTAATGATAATAGCAGTTTTGATTTGACAGAAAAATTTTAATTCAAAATTGACAGAATATTTTAGCTAATATATAATGTACTGTACATTTTTAATTTTATGCTGAACAAATTTACTATTTTTACAATACTGTCATCATCATCATCATTATCAACCATTATCAATCCACTGCAGGATGAAGGTCTCTCCAAGTTTAATCCATCTTCTCCGATCTTTAGCTTCTCTTCTCCACATCACCCCTGCACACTTTCTTATTTCATCCATCCATCTCACATGTGGTCTCTTTCCGGGTCTTTTAGAATCTCTTGGAATCCAGTTTAAAATTTCAATTGTCCATCTATTATCATCTCTTCTAACAATATGACCAGCCCAACTCCACTTCAATCTTTTAATTTTTTCAATGATGTCAGTAACACCTGTTTGTTCTCTTACCCATACATTGCGTTTATGATCTCTTCTTGTTACTCCCAACATACATATCTCCATACTTCTTTGAGTGGTCTGAAGTCTCTGAATTGCTCTTCTATTAAGTGTCCAAGTCTCAGATCCATAAGTAAGAACTGGTAAAACACATTTGTTAAAAACCTTCCTTTTCAAACACATAGGCATATTTCCTTTTAGTATCAAGTTATTTCTACCAAAAGCACTCCAACCAAGTTTAATTCTATAATTAATTTCCTCCATTATGTTTCCATCTGTATTAATAATCTGACCAAGGTATTTGTAACTGTTAACTTCTTCTAATTCATCATAATCAATCTTTATTTTCATATTTTGAGCACAATCATTACAATCTAATCTTATATAATTAAATCAAATATCATTTAAACAAATATAAAACATGCATCAAGTAAAACATAAATAATCATTTTTGCCTTAAAAGTTATTTTACAAAAAGTAAATGGTGTAAATATGCTTAACATAAGAATAAATAAACAACCTGTAATACATAATAATGCAATACATTACAGAAATAATAAAAATAACCCTACATAAAGGCTTTCTGTTATTTTTCAGTTGAATGACTATTAAATATTTGCTCAATACTATCACCATTAATTATACTCACTATTTAAACATTTAATCACTTTACATTATGCTTTTCTTATTTGGATTTTAGATAATTTCTGACTTAACTATTTATTATTATAAGATAATTGTATGAAGATGATTAATGTGCAGATTGAAATCTTATATACTATTATTTGTTTATTGAGATTATATCATATATAAGAATTTATTTATTTTGATATTACAAACATGCACATACATTTAACAAAAGATTGGACAAATTAACAGGAACATCTATCTTATTGGCATTATATATTTAATATATAACTCACAAATAACATCCAATATAACATTTTTTATTTTACAGAAAAAATTCTAAGGCAAGAAAAATATATTATGTATCTGGAAAAAAAATCTATTTCAGTTCATAAGTCTGTTAGAAAAAATGTCAAATCTTGTCCAGTTCATAAAGAATAAATTTTTATACTGATTAACTATAACATCAATGTTCAAAGTTTCTCATTTGGTTAATATTTCATTAGTGGAAGATCAAGACTGATAATAGTGTTCTAAACTTGCAAGAATAAAACCTATTAAGATCAATAATCAATATTTATTGAGAGATATTAATGTTAAACAATCAGATAAATCACTGTCAAAAAAAAAAAACCTACCAATCAGAATGCTTTTCCCAATGTTGAAATATGATAATAGAACAGTCATATGATATTACTTTTCATAGACACATTATGCAGATATTAAAATTAAGCAGAGAAAGTAATGATACCAATGTGTGACAAAAATTATCCCCCCAAAAATCTGCATTTGAAATACTAATTTATATATACAATCAAAGATTTAAATAACACAATCGGTAGAACTTATCAACCATCAAGAAAATGGTAATGAAGATAGTACAAAAACAGCAGAACTTAGCAACAAGCAAGTAAATGATAATGACGATAGTATAAAAACACGCAAAAGAAAAACACATCAAAAGACTAATAAAGTTACGAAAGATAATAATGGCGATAACCAAATAATGGTGAATATTAATTTGGTGGCATTAAACAATGACTCCTATGATAAGAAAGAGAATGAACTAAAAACTAAAAGAAAAGATGAGGATGTGGGATGTAATATGCTAATAAAATGATTATTAAATTACCAAGATATGAAGAAATCACTAAATATAATATGTATGAGTATGAATATTAAAGGAATGAATGCAGGAAAGTGGTTAAAATTATAGACAACACTGCTTCCCAAAAATATGACATTATAATCTTATCAGAAACAAAAATCAGTAGCAACACACCAATTTGAATTACTGAAAGACTTGCAAAGGCAAATGTGTTTCTGTACATAATGAATACAAAATCAGCACAGGGAGTTGCATTACTAATAAATATGAGATCAAGTATAAAAAACATACAAATGATCATGTTACAAATAAATTTTATAGTGATTTCCTTTACCTTTTGTGATAGGCTTCATTAGCTAACTGTGTATACTCGATTAGTAAAGGTAATAATATCCCTAAGTTAATTCATGGTATACAAAATAAGTTAATGCAGAAGCCAGGCATTGTTGTGGTGGGAGGTGACTTCAATTGCTCTTACCAGGATATTCCTAAAAGCCTGGAAAACAAACTAGAGGCTCTTGCAGTATATCCATTGAAAATGAAATATGATAAGGATGCCTACACATTTTTTAACAGCAGGTATACGTCACTAATAGATTTGTTCTTTGTGTCGAATAGTAAAGTGAAAGACTCATTTATTGAAACTTCTCTATAGTAGGTTTTTCTGATCATCTAAGAATACTACTGGAGATAAAAAATTACGATGTAATAAAAGATAAAGTCTATGTCTTTACTATTAAAAGGAACATTATGAACCAGATAAATTTTACAGTTGATCAAATGTCTAACATTTTGATAGTATCAAATTACTATACAAGACAATCAAAGGTACCTCCATGTATTGCATAGAATAAAATAAAAATATTTATCTCAAGATATGCTGTAATAACACAAATAACATATTAACACAAAAACAAATGAAAAATAAAATTATTGAAATCAATAAAATATTAAATACTATATCCGGTCTCAGAGAAAATAATGATTTAGTGAAGAAACTATAACTAGAATAGAATGATATATATGAAATTAATGCAGGAGGAAACATATACATGAAGAATAAGAAAAGTAATCTCAGATCTTAACAAAATAGTGAAACCAACAATTAACTATGCGAAAATATACATCCCTCACATCAATGGTATCCCATTGATGATGACAGTCGTAAGACTCTGTGATATCAGGTGATGAGGTAGATCAATATATGGTTGTGAGATTAAAAGATATCATGGGCAAACGAAGGATTGAGAGTGAACAATTCTCGATGCAATTAAAGCAAACTATGAATGGTTACATCTCATATCAGGAGGTCTTTGTTGAAATAAAGAGATTAAGGTTACAAATAGTATTAGCAAATGACGAAAACCCAGCATCAATGTATAAGCAAATTGGTTATCTTCTGATTGGCCCTTTATTAAAATTTTATAATCAAATGTGCTCAGAGATCTTCGACTGGCCATATATTAACAACAGAATAATCTTCAGCATTAAAAAATATATATATGAAAATGCCCCATTTTGAAGAACTAAGAAATATAACAATTGAGGATATTGATGCTAAAATCATTGTTAGAATATTAAAAAAAAAAATTATTTAGAAATGTCAGTTACAAGATATCAATGGCGCATCATGCAGTAAAAGGCAAGAGAGCAGTAAATACAACTATTAAAATCCAAGAAGCTATCAAGCATGCCAGGATACATAATTTAACACTGTATTGTGCATTACAAATTGATTTTAAATCTGCTTTTAATCTCGTTAACTAGTCTTATCTATTTAATATCCTAAAGGAGCTTATAGAAGATGATCAATTCTTATTGAATGCAATAAAAAATTACATTATGAATAATAGAATCTCTTATAAAAATTTTATGAGAAGATCAGAATTTTTTGCCCCAGATAGAGGAATTCCGCAAGGATCACCTTTGGAAGCACTGTTGTTTGCAGTTTATGTAGATCCCATGATAAAAGAAATAGAGGCACTAATAAATGGAATTTACCTGCCCCAATTGGGAATTTCAGTAAAGGTCACAGCATTTATAGATGATATTATAATAATTTATGAAAACTGTTATAATATTGATGTAATGAATATAATCAGAAAATTTCAGCAAGCAACTGGAACATTAATTCAAGTAAATAAATCCGCAGCATGGCAAATGGTGACAGAGAAAAGAATTCCCAATGAGTTTGTAGCCCTGCCTAAGTCCTTCCTTGGCCTTCCATTATATTTATCAAAAACTAAGATGAATGAACTATTAAACCAATTAGTCACAAAAAAAATAGAGGAAAGAATTAATGGTTTTATGCCTTTTAAACTCTATGAAATAATTAAAACCAAAATATTTAATGCAATTGCAATGGGAGTGCTAGGATACTATGGCCCATGATTAAACTTATATAATAAATCAAACCTAAAGATTATACAGATGGCAAAAAAATTTATATGGGGAAAGAAAACTTATCTCCTCTCTACCTCACTTTTACAGCTTCCAATAAATAAGGGTGGTCTCAATTTAATTGACCCAAAAGCTTATGTTCGATTTATTACTGCTAAAGCTTATATGAATATAGCCAAAGATCAGTCATTTAATCTCCCAAATGGTGACATATTTATTATTAACAGATTGGGAGCTGAAAAACGATTGTATTTTACTGATATGTTGATGGCATATAAAGACTTGCAAGATGAACTTGATGTAACAACCCTAGATGGTATTAGATATAAAGATTTTAAAAAAGCAAATTACCAAAATGAAAATAATTGGTTGAGCTGTTCAATGAAAAATGTTTTTAAAAAATTTCACTCAATATATACACCTCAGACATCAATGAGATTTATTTTTAAGTTAATCAATGGGATTCTACCTACAACTATCTACATTAATAAAAGACTGGGATTGAGTTTCAATGAAACCTGTGTTATGTGTAACAGGGGCAGTGAAATTTTGATGCACTTGTTTGAAGATTGCTACGTCTTTAGAGAAATTAGAATGAAGGTCTTTCACAGGCCTATAATAAATCTCAAATATCTTATGAAAAAATGTTATAAACTTCATCCCGCACAATACGAATGTAATGATCCATACGTTGAAATCATTGTGGGCAATAAGATGTTCACTTTTATTTGATAATAAGAAATTCAATTGGTTGAAAAAAATTGATAAAGATTGGGAGAACTACTTTAACTTATGCCTAAAATATTGGCCCCAAAAAACCTTCCAATGTGTATGGTGAGGAACGGCTCTCTCCAAATGTGAAATCTGGGAGTAAAACATATAATAAAGAATTGTAATGTTGTTGTTAAAGAAAAAGAGTCTAAATCGTAAACAGAGACAATTAACTGGTGACAGGAAAGTGAAGTGAACATGATGCAATGTGTATAATGGACAAATGAAACTTAATACTGTTCCTTTTTGTTTGAACTAGAAATTTATCTTGTAATTATGTAAATATGTCGTGTTTTAATAAAGTTTTTTACTTACAATAAAAAAAGAAAAAGATTTAAATAATCCTGATAAAGTTCTATTATTAAGTTTTTATGTGTTGATTATGTAACATTTGATATATTGATGGATCTCATCTACCACACTATTAGAATAATAAACATCTTTGGTGTCTTTGACAATGTATAAACTTGTGAATATTGAACAATAAATTTGAAGTTTGTGTTTATCTTGACTATATTAACACAATTCATTGAAGTACATGATTTTGTTTCATTTATTAAGGCAGCAAAAGTTAAAAAAATGTTTCTTTCATCATTCAAGTCATTGTTTATATTTATAATAGACATACAAGATAATTGTTAACATATATATATACTGTAACCATATGGCTTGGCTCCATTACATTAAGCCTTATCCCAATGATCCAGTATGAAAAATTTTAAATTTCAATTGGCAATAATTATAATATATTGAAAATCAGTGTATAAAATCAGTAGTAGGTTGAAATGCTTGTTAAATTATAATTTTCAAATTGAGTAAAAGCTCATCAGTAAATGTCCTGAGAGTGATAAAAACTTAGACTGTTTGAGATACACTAGAAAATCTGATAGAGTGGATATGAAGTTCATATACATTTTATCATAGGGTCTAGTTGCAATCATATTTAAAATGATCATTTAAAAGTATTAAATCAATTTGGAAGTATAAACATATTTAGTACTCTATTATTATTATTAAACAATAATAAAAAAAAAAAAATCAATTTATAATTCTTCTAAATTTTGTAAACAATCTTCAAGTATATTGTATTGTAGTTTAAATTGATATGAAACGGACTAATTAGTTATCACTAGAGGGGGAGTTATTAATTAATATTCACATTATGATATTATTGGTCCATTATATGTACCACAATCCATTGCAATAAAAATAATAAATAACTTAACATATAGGGGGAAGGGGAGTCTAAAAGGAGAAACAAGAATCAAGACTTCAATTCTTCACCTGCAAACTTCAAATAAGAAAAAGTTGGAAAAAACATTTACAAAACTATTTTGGAATTGAACAAATTTTAATGATATTGTAATTTTTCAAGTATGGAGTAAAAAATTTCTACCCTAGTATACGTTTCAACCTACAATTCATTGATTGAAAATCTACAAAGCCAGACTAGAGGAAAAATGAGAAGTACATTAATAAATCCATTTATAACAAGAGGAGACTTCAGGATTAAGCTGGAAAAGAAAATAGAAAGCATAAAGTTTATTTTACTTATAATAACTTTGGTCATAAAATAAATCTAAAAGCTTTGTCTAAATTGTTTAAATCTAAAAGAAAAACCATAAGCGCTCTGTAGAAAAAAAACATATACACATTTTATTTTGAATTATCATCATAAAAAAATAATTGAATAAATAAATCATTTGGATAGATTTTGATATTGTAATTAAATCAAGTGAATTTTTATTTCAAATAACACAATATTTGATCAATTTATAAATGTGGAAACTTATATTATCTTTAATCTGATTAAAGGAAACAATAATCGTCTGCTTTCATTAAATGCGCTAAAACTCTATGCTATGGAAAATCATAATTCTAAAACGATTATACTATTAATAAATATGAAGGATGTTTACGATTGTAACTATAACTAAATTAATGTAAAGATTAATAAAGGAAAATAATAAATCTTCATAGATTTTTTTTTTTAAAAAAAAATATATATAATAATAATATTTGCAAATACTGACAAACTAAAACTATACCAAATCTCCTTAAGAATTGGTAAAAAAAAACAAAAAAAAAAACTTGCATTTAATAAGAATTGAAATGAAGAAAAATTAATTGATTGATAAATGTGGGAATTTATGCTATATATTATTGTTCTATTAAGCAAAAGAAAATTGACTAGCTAATCTATTGGGGTGTTGCTTTTTCTTAAAAAAAAAAAAAAAAAGAATGACGAAAATTAAAAGACATATAATGTACCTGTAAAAGCAAATAAAATGCTTAACTCACAGTATTAATAGTCCATAGAAATTGTTATATCTCAAAGTATAATATTTGGTATTATAGAAATCGGGACATAATAAATGCAGAAAATGTTTTAAAAGATTCAAACTATTCCAGATTATTGTTATAATAAATTGCTGCTGAAAAAAAGAAGCAAAATCAATAAGTGTATTAAAAAAAAAAAGTTATTGCTCTTCTCGGAAAACCGGATACTTATATGATAGCTTAAACTTTTGGATAAAATGCTGTAGAAAGATTTTTAAGCATTTGTTTGTTCTTTTCAAGATGTTTGTTTCTATAAAAATCTTCAAAGGCCTTATTTGTTTGTATTGCCAAAATACATATGTATAAAGAAAGGAAGGAAAAAAAACTATGAAAACATCGTTCTTGAATTGTGTGTCCTAAATAACTTCATTTCCCCATTGTTTAGCTCATATTAAAATGCTTAAAAGGATGAACTAAGGGAATGGAATATCACATTAATATTTTTTTTTGTTGTTGTTATTGTTCATGTTATCAAAGGTTTATATATGAATTTTATATATTATTAAGGTATATTTTATGACATAAATTTATAAGAGGTCTGTAAACAGAAAATGATACACATAATTGTTTTTACAGATTGGTATAAAGGTTAATATTACACTAAGCTTTACAAGATAGAGATACTCATTTCTTACACATGTGAATAATTTATTACAGATAAACAGACAGAGTCACTCATTAAAGGTGGGATAATAGTTCTTCATGATAACCTAGTTATTTTATATTATAGAATTACCATATACACATTTTATATTTATTACAGTTTGCCTATAATCAGTATGTCCAAGTTAGTGTATAATCTGCTATGTTTCTTTGACTGTGTGTGGTATTTCTTGTTATAGCTATATTTTATAATAATTTTAAAATATTTCCAAGTCGTTTGACTTCTAAAATGTTGGCTTGTCTCTTACACTATCAGTTTTGCATTAGGAAGTGAGATATTTATCTTTAGCTTTAATGTGAAAATTATGTTTATCTTGCCATTGTAATGATAAAGATTTGTAAGAGTCCATCTGATGAATATATGAAAATAAAGCTGATTTAAACACTGTTGTATATAGGATGCATGGGCAGAGAAAGAATAGTCTCACCCATCACTTACTCCATGAGTGGATTATTTCATAGAGGACAATGAATAAAGCATGCTTAAGTAGCAGCATCAATCCCTAGAGAGAGGGTTTATTTTAAGGCACGTATTTCATTTCCGTGTTGAGACAAGGTCCACACATATATACCCAGAAAAGAGGTATGGGAATCTGCCATATTATCACACAACGAGGTAATGTTGTTGTGAAGAGCCTCTTTTAGTATCTTATCCCTTAGGAGGATGTAGAGTGATTTTCTCACCGGGTATGGTGAAGATATTTTGTGTATTTTAAAATTTTGTATGGCAATGATAAGATAAAGTTAGTCAAGGACACTTGTCACCTATAGTATTCAGTTAAGACAAATAGTTTATGAGTTAGGCTGTGACAACTTATGGGTAAGCCAATAAAACTTACCAACAAAACTTATTAAGAATTATAAGATTTGGTTTATGTCTAGCATAACAGGGGATACACACATATGCACTGTCATTGATGCTCATCAAGGAATAATTCGCCGATGGATCGGTGAAGCCTTTTTATAATCAGTATGATTGTTTATGGACATAGGCAGAATTAATATCACGTATATATCTGACTCTTAATGTCTGTATCCATATTTAGAATATTCTTTAGGTTAAATAATAAAAATCTAACCGTATGGTTAACTAATTTCATATTGAACAATATTAAACAAATTATACCAAAGAATAATTCTATAATTGTGCTTAATATGATAATTGCCATTAGTATATTCTTATATACAGCTAAGAAAGCTATAGTGAAAAATGCTGCTTCCAGCATTAAGTTTAAATATTAAGTTTGTCAATTACCTTTATAATTTAGAAAACACGCTTGTCTTGGATTGTAATGCTTATTTATGCCAAGCAGTGTTGTATACATATTTTATCATACCCAATAGTGTAAACCTAACTAACAATTATGGAGACAATAAGGGTATTATAGTATTTTATTATTTTATTCCCCATACATGTCATTAAAAAAAATACCTTGTTTCATATATGTTTTCTAGAAATAAACATTTAACTATATGTAATATTAAGAAACTTTGTAAATAATGTAAATAAATCTTGTTATTTTAATTGTTATTTAGTTGTCTATGGTATTATTGCTAGCCATCACCCACATTATTATTATTGTTATTGCTATCCGCACATTACCTTGTTATTTCAAATTTACCATTAATCAATGTAGGATAATTCGCTATACATTAATACCATAATAAATTTGGTATACCTTTATATCTTTTAATAGTATATTTAAAGCATCATCACTTTGTGATTTAAATATTGTTCACCTGAAATGCATATATTATTTTAAATAATATAATAAAGATGAAATCAATAATTTTGGATACAGCTTATTGATTTGAACCACCAAAATACATCATTCACTGATCTACGATCACATAGACCTTAATTATTGGATAAAAGAGAATTTGTAAGTTATATGGCTCGATTAAGAGTTTGTGTGTACTTTATAGAATTAAATTTCATATTCAGTTAATATTCAGATTGCTAGACATTTTAGTAATTCTAAGTGATTATCAGCAGTTTTGTCTGATATAGTTGGGTAGTGGCAAAATCCCTCTCACTGACCCAAGTATATCTGGAAAATGAATACTAGTTAATTTATTTGAACCCTGAGAAGAATAAGTTAGTAGTTCATAGTATGATATTAAATTTATGGTTAAGTTTTATATTTAGAATTGTTTACTGGACTTTGATTTGAGTTATGTTTATTTTCTCAGTTATTTTATGGTCAGCATAACTTAACATGTAAAGCTCTTCTTCCTTACTTTTGAGTTTATATTTTGTTTTAATTTGATGGTAAATATTCTGGTTTGATCAAGCTTGGAATCCATATTTTATTTTAGTTTATCTTGCTATCCTTTAAAACAATATCAGTTTATAGTTCTGGATATCATCTTCCATCATCCTCGTGATTCTCCTCTGTCATTTCAACCTTCCTTTATTTCTTCATTCTTATTTCATCTTAATTCATTATCATAATTAATTCACCATTCACGAGCTCTTATTCTATTACTATCTTAATCCTTCACGAGCTCTTATTCTATTACTATCTTAATCCTTCAGTATTCTAACACATCTTTCTCCTCTCTTTGCTCTTAGACTCATTTCATTTTATTATTCAATTATTATTTATCTTCATCATCCAGTTAATTATTTATAACTTAATTTATTTACTACTTAATTTATAATTCCAATCTCATATTCTTTTCATAGACCGGATTAATTATTTATTGGTTTGACAAATAGTAAATTTATATTATAATATGTGTTTGGGGATTTTAAAGCTAGTTTGACCAGAAGTTATTATCTTCATAATCATCTTGTAATCTTCTTTAGATTTATAGTTTCATGCTAATCAGTTCAATAGTCAGAAAATAATATCTTTGTCTTTATATTTTAATTTTGGAGTGCATAATTTGTATGTTAGGGAATCGTAGGATGAATAGGAAAGGTTACAAAGGAATTTAGATGGAAAACATATGAGGAAAGATTATAATGGGAGTTAACACCCAAATGTGTAGGCATGATAAGTGTAAGCGTATGAAGGAAGATTATATGTGTTCATAATTGATGAGTTAAGTATAAGTGTGTTAGCAAAGGTGAGAAGGTTATAAAGGAGGATTTGGTGCCCCTAAAATGTGCGGCCAGATTAGTGTGCAATGCTAGCATATGTGAGGTTACAATATATAAATTTGTATGAAGTTTACCGATGTTTATGTTTTTTTATTAAACACTAGAATTTTAATACTAATATATATATATGCGTGTGTGATTTTTATGGTAAACGATCTACCATTCCCATTATTTAAACATTTATATTTTTTAAGAGTGTTCTAGCAAAACTTAGTATTTATTTTATATTTACGTTCTAATTAAAAAAAACAACAATCCAATATTTCAGATGGCTAAGGTTTGTGTGGGTGCGATTCTAAGCTACCCTCACAATACTTTTAAATGTCCTCAAGGCTAGTCTAATACTTATTAGTAAATAAATTTAAGGTTGAGGATTGTATTATTAGAAGTAATATTTTCTTTTTTACTTTAAAAAAATTAATTTAAATTTTATAATAGTGATAACAGCCAATCAAAAATGATTTGAATTTAAATTTTGGAAAAAGGATTAATGTTAATCCTCTAAAAATATTTTTGTCTTTTATCTTTTAGCACATACAATCTAATTAATGCTTTTTTATCTATATGGGGTTTCTTGTATTAAAATCTATTATTACTTTAATATATATGCCCACATTTTGTAATGGATGGAGAAGTAGATAAATAATGATAAAAATATAAGTCAGTTAGGTTAATAGTGTTGACTGAGAGCAAAAATGGAATTTCAGTTCTAATGCTTAAGGTTTTCTCAGATGGCCTACAGTAGTATTGCCTGGAAATTCTTGGGAAGCATTTATTTTAAACAATTAGCTAAGATGACAAACTTTTTTCTGTGTAATTATTATAAATTTTACATTTTGTGACTAGATAAAAGCTGTAATCAGATAAAAAAAAAAAAAATCATATTTCCATATTAGGAAAAAGCTCTAGCAAAATGTTTTTATTAAAAATTAATGGCAAAGAAAGTCACAATACTTGTTATATAACAAATTAAGATAAAAAAGTAGTTTTTTTTTCCTTCAAAATCTTCAGGATATATTCTTTATAAATAGATACTTTTTTTAAAATAATTTCAAGATAGAAGGCATGCAATTAGCATTATATTTAGTATATATTTATAATACTGAGTTTATTTTAAATCTGTAACATTAAAACTACTTTTAAATATATTTATCACTTTTTATTATTTCTGGAAGTATATATTAAAAAAAATATAAACTACACATATCAGATTACTTAAGTGAAGAACCATATATATAAAAAAGAAAAAAAAATGCACAAGGGAATTAAGTACAGTAAAATAACATAAAAAATCTGGAATGTTTCTCATATTATAAATATGAGATACATAGGATTATTTAAAAAAAGACTTATAGTACTTGCTTTAATATTTGGAAATGATGCACTTTGTTTTGGCAAGGAAATCCAAAATTTTTTAGATAGAATATAAAAAAAAGTGGATAGTGAATTATGGATAAGTAAGGCTATTTAATATGAAATGTGATAAACTTCCTTTTTTAACAAAGAAAATCCAAAATAAATTAAAATGTTTGGATAGTTTTAATATATAAATGAAAATAAACTACTAAAAATTATATTTGCTTGAAATATGTGGAGAGAATAACAAATACATTGGATAAGAAAGATTTTACAATATGGAAAATTAATAGATAGATAATTTATTTCAATATATTTATACAAAAAAATGTCAACATCATTAATACATAATTATGAGGGATGGGAAAAGAAGATAGATATGTTAGAAAAAAAGAATTATGGAAAACAAATATAAATAAAAAAGATACTTTAGAATTATATAAGAATAAAATTATATAAAATCTAAAAGTATGTATGACAATACTAAAGGAAGTTTATTGTTATTTGGTGCAAGATCAGATGGTTTCAACACTAATTTTTCTTATTGCATTGCCAAATGTATATCATGTAATACTAAATCTTCCATGCACTTTACTACTGTTTGAATTTAGCAGTTGAAGTGAGAAGATATAGAAGTTCTGAAGAAGATGGCTGGGACAATCAAAACTCTAAACTGTAAAAGAGGGTGGTAAATAAAGCATTGTGTAACAGTAGTAAAGTGCATGAATGATTTAGTATTATACGAAGCTTTCAATACATAGAAAAAAAGACAAAAATGAAATAATGATTTGAAATGTAAATGCAGTTTATGTGGAAATGGAGAGACAATTTGGAACACATTTTTGAAGTATATATAAGATATTGAAAAAGGATTAGGAAAATGGGAAAAATTTGAAAGATAAAGAAAATGAAAAACATAGAGATTTCGACTTTTAGTTTAAATCTTTATAAAAAAAAATTAAAGAATATGAGAATAGTTAAAGTATCAAAACAATTTTTATTGAAATGGGATAGAAGAGGGAGGGGATGAACCAAGGCTGGAAAAATAATTGGATAATAATAAATAAAGAGTACATAAATTTATAAATATGCAAGAGCTATAGATGAAGGAAAATGTTTAATTAGGCTAATAGTGTTTCTGATCATATAACTTATAAATATAAACTTTTGACTTCATTTAAGAAAAAGTCAACTGCAATACATATGACAAGTGAAGATATTAATTCACTGGTTTATGGGCTCATATAGATTCAGTGACAATTTTATTCATTAATTTCCATGTTGTTTTATGAGCCAGTTTAGAAAGCTAACTGAATTTTCATGCTTATTATATAAAGGTTTACAATTAGAAAGTTGGCTTTTGAAGCTTGAAAAATATTCGCTAGTATGAAAATATGTTTGGAATATATTAAAAATATATTGCTTTGATGAAGCAGATCAAAGCAGAGAATTAAGCAGTTAATAAATTAACACATGTTTTATAATTGTCATGAAAATTCACTGAAGATAACAGAAGCTTTATCATATATGTGAAAACAAATCTAGTAAATTTAAAGCACTGCTGAATAAAAAATGAAACTTGAGTGATTTTCTTTTTGGAATTCATAGCAACATTACAGAAAATTAAAAGTAAATATTATTGTAATTTCATAATGTTTGAAATGATATGTTAAAATAAATAAATAAAAATCATAAAATATTGTGACCGTATTCAATTGTTTGACTGATTTAACTTTAACTTCAGCTTGTTATTTTAACTTCTCTTTTCTATCATTATTATTGTTAATGCCGTATTATGTAATTTAGCACAGTGGTAAAATAGTGGACTCAAATCTAATGATTTTGGAATCAAATCTCATCTGAGTAATGTAAAATTTGATATTTAACAATTTTATTCAGTTGCAAACATCAACAATAAAAAAATCAATTCAGATTAACTGAATAAAATTGTTAAATATCAAATTTTACATTACAGTGCTATCTGCTTCATGAGTAATTAATCTTATAATTTTCTTTTAGATTATTAAATTTAATCTTTATAGAATTATGCAATTGATTTTGTTTGTTTTCCAATATTTTTTACTTCTAATAAAAAACAGATTAGATGTGAAATTAATATAATTATATATATTAAACAATTATGTAATTAATATATTAAAAACAATTATAAATTATAAAATAATAATCAGAGCACTTACATACTTTTTATCAGTTCATTGAAAAAATAAGATATTACATGTTATACATATATTAACCAAATTGTAAATTATGACGATACCCCGATTATAGGACCAGTTTCATTTTCACTTTCAAATGAAGTCAATCAACAACAGTTTTATGTTCCATAGACAGATCCAGAGAGTAATCACATCACCAATCCTTCCATTTTTCCACTCCATTCTCTTCCTTGCCCAGCTCTTCAATTCCATGTAATTCTTCCCATCTCTTATATCATTTAACAATGTCAATCTTTTCCATCCTTTCTTATTGCTTCCACTCACCATTTCCTCCAAAACATCTTTCATTAAACTATACTTTTTTCTTAATATATGTCCAATCCAGTTCCTCTTTCTATTTCTAATTTCCTCAATCAATCTTTTTTCATTTACTCTTTTCAAAACTTCTTCATTTGTTATTTTATTCATCCAACTCCATTCCTATCCATATTCACATCTCAAAGGTTTCCAATCTCTTTCTAATTTTATTACCCATTGTCCATGTTTCCTCTACACATACCATTTAATTAATCTTTTCTTTAATTCTCACTTCAAAGGTCCCCAAAATATTTCCTTTCTCTTAATAAATGACTCATTTGCCAATGCTATTCTTTTAACTTCATCTTTACTTCTTCCATCCTCACTCAACCAACTACCCAAATATCTAAATCCCTTTACCTGAACTATGCTATAATGGATTTCAATTTGCAGTCTTTTTAGATTCCTCCCTATCCATAAACACTCAATCCTCTCAACATTAATCTTCATTCTATATTCCATACATCCTTCCTCCAATTTATTCAACATATTCTGAAGACACTTTTCATCCTCAGTTATAAGAGCCATATCATCTGCAAATCTTATACATTTTATTATTCTACCTCCAACATTTGCTCCTCCATAGTCTAAATAATTATTTAACATATCTTATAAAGAAATATTTAAAAAAACAGATGACATACTGCATCTTTATCTAATTCTGCTTTCTATATTCACTTCATCAGTATCATTATTCTCTGAACATTATCCTTAGCCCAGTATACATATTCCAAATCAATCTTCTCTCTTTCCAAAATACTTCTTTAGAAGGTCATAAGTTTATTCCAGATTACTCTATCAAATGCTTTTTCAAAATCCACAAAATATATACAAATTCCTTTATCTTTTTAAATATATTTATCTGTAATTATTCTAACACCACTAATAGCATCTCTTGTACTTTTCTTTCTCTCTGAAAACTAAACTGTTGATCTCCAATATAATATTTTACTTTCCCATAAATTCTTTGAGTTAAAATCCTTAATAAATCTTTAGAAGCATGGGATAAAAAAAATATTATCCGGTATTCTTCACATTTATTCACATTCTTCTTTTTAGCAATTGTAATCATTATAAGACCAAATTCTACTATTATATATCAAATTACAAAGTCTAACTATTTCCTTCATAATAAATTCTCCCATTTCTTTCAAAAATTCTATAAGTACTGCATCAAATCCAACAGCCTTGCCATTCTTCATTTGTGCAATTGACTTTATTGCTTTATCTGGCAATATGTTCTATCTTTATCATCCATTTCAATATCTTTATTTTCAAGTTCATAATTAATTGAATTATTTTCTTTTCTAAATAGATACTAAAGATATTCTTTCCATTTTTTTAATATATCATTGCTATTGGTCATTCTTTTTCCATTTTTATTTCCAATTTCACCTTCTAATCATGGCTTTTTCTCCCAAATGCCATATCTAATTCTATCAAATACCAGATCATATCTTTTCACCTGTTGAAGCATTTCTATATCTTTATATTCTTGTTCCAACCATTTTTCTTTTGCTAAATCTGTTTTTCTTCTTAGCTCATTATTAATTTTTCTATGCACTTTGCCTTTACTCATTACTGATATCCTTTCAACTTCTCCATACTTCCATCTTTTCCAAAACACCTTTCATTATCCAAGTTTGTTTTACTTTCTTTAACTGAATAGTGCTTATTTCATTTCTTGCTGTTTTTAATAATCCTTCCTTAATCCTACACCAATAATTATCAGAATTATTAATATATTCCTCATTTTTATCAATCCTTTTTAATGCATTTACCACATTTTCCTTTTTCCATTTCTCTCAATTTATCTAAGTCCCATCTTACATATCTTTCCCCTTTTTTATTCTTTTTAAACTCAACTTCAATTTAGTCATAATCAAGTTATGATCTGAGTTTATACCAGCACCAGGAAAAGCATGTGTAACCTTAACAGCATTCTTGTATCTACTCTGAATCAATATATAATCAATTTGATAATGTTCTCTATCACCTGGAACTTTCCATGTATGCAATCTTCTTATATAATTTTTAAAGTAAGTATTTAAACCATAAACCCATTCTTACAAAATTGTACAAACTGCCTATCTTTTTCATTTCTTTTTCCAATACCATAATTTCCAACACTTTTTCTTTCCTTATCTTTCTCTACAAATCATTTCAATCACCCAATAGCAATATATATGTATTTTTTCCTTCATGTTGGATAATTTCCTCTATCTTCTCATATTTTTCATCAATTTCAAATAAAGTAAATAGCATTAAATATATATATTGTGATGATCGCACATACTGCGGTCACACATGTATATGTAAAACATACAAAACTTAGAAATGTTCGGGTTGGAAATAAATAAATAAATAAAGAAAGAAAAAACGAGCTTAAAAGTTAACAAAATCAAGAAATGTTGAAAATGAATAAAACAAAGGAAAAGAGAGGGAACTAGAATTACCAAGATCGTTATCTTTTGCTATTCAAAGTCTGAATTTCGAGAAAAGTAAAATATTAAATTATAATACTAAAAGCATAAGCTAGAAAAATTAAAGCAGAAAAGAAGCATAAAGAAAACATGTAGTAAATATGATTGTGGGGAAAATAAAGTTTAAAGGAAAAACTTCGGTAGCGTGGAAAGAAAAAAAACCTAGAAATGTAATATGTTCAAAAAGATAAGAATCTATGTTTCAAAGTACACCTTTGACGATAAACGAAATGCGGGGTTTATGGAGTATAGTTAAAGCATGAGTTTAAATAAAAATAAATGATCGTCGAAATTTAGATTTAAATGAGGAAAAAAACATATACTAAAATTTGTGTAATTAATTAAAGAAAATAAAGAAATAAGTAAAATGTAAATAGTGCTATAAAATCATGTAAAATAAGTTTAAATATGGCCGAAGGCATAGCATGGAAGGTGTCAACAACAAGTGGAAACAAAGAATCCGAAGGACAAAGGACCATTGGAATGTTTTAATTAAAAAGGAAGTTAAGTGGAAAGCTAGAGAGATTGTAGGAGAGATTAGAGCTTGAGACTTCGAGTCGAGAAGGTGAAATTTTGCGGCTCCAAGAATCAATCGATATAAATAGCCAATATGACATCTACTATCGGTGCCTCACATACTATGGCTGGCTAAGGCCTTCATGATCGCTGGTCGATCTGGACCGTCTGTACCAATGGTTCTGCTATAATGTAACAACTGCTGTAGTAACGCCTGCCTGTGGATTCCTGTAGTTGCCCTGCTTGTGATGCCTCGTCCTCCGTGCCTGAATAACCAAGAAGCTACACACCGCCAAATATGATAGGTGACCGTCCCTCCTAAAGAAGTGGAGAAAATCCACGTGACGGTCGACCATATCGGAAGGAACTCAAAGACTAAACCCTAGGTAACTTGAATATTATTTTATAAATCGTCATAAGTGCACTTAAATTCAATAGACAATGGCCAAATGCCTTTCCTGAATGATAATGACATTCTCTTATGATAGACAGTGAGTCTAACGATTATAAATGTGAAAGCATTTATAAGAATTTCAATTAGTTATTTTAAGTATTCATTTTATTGTTAGAATTTCAAATATTTTTCCTTATAGCACTATCAAAATACAATATGTTTAAATTTATGTTAATATTTCTTATGTCTTTTTTTTATCAAACCTAATTATTTTTATTATTAAAAAATGTATTAATTTATCTAAATCTGTCTCGCCTCGTTCTTCGCCACTCCAAAAAAAATAGTTTAACATTAGAGAGGGGAGGGGTAAACTATTATTCATGTTGATATTCTTTTTTAGTTATTAAATTAACACGTGAAACGTTGATGGTGCAGTGTTTTAGCCCGTAAAATTTATAAATTAGCCAAGCGCTGTAACAGTAATATCTTACAGCAGTCGGGAGAAAGCTGATCGGGAAAAATAGTCTGGAAGCTATATCCGTATAGCTGACAGATTCGGTCAGGTACGGAAATCGATTCGTTTATTTCCGTATTTCTCTCTGCTTGAGGTAGCGGAAAGTGAACGATTTTTGAATTAGAAGAATTCCCCATTACATGTTTTAAGTGAAAGGGAAGTTGGAGCTTTCGATCGTCCCGTGCCCGTTACAATATATATATATAAATCATAATAAGGATTATAAAACAAAATGGAATTGATTATAATTCCTATTTACTCATAATTTCTGCACTTACCAATTATAAAAAGCACCACATTTAATAATTGCATTTCATCTTTTACATTTGCAAATAATGCAAATAAAATCTGCTTAATATAAATAAAATTCAAGCCTTTTTTTTAGTTCATGGCTAGTGATGTTTCAGGGCTTGAGATAGCTGATAAAAAAGGTTCTCTAACACTGATCCCATGAGATTTGTATTGTCATAGTTTGTAATTCAGAATTTGGTTATTATATCTAGCAATTAATACCTTATTTCACAATGACTCAATATGATGCTTGGATGCTCTGAATATATATACATATTATTTTAAGATTTAATGACAAATTCTGCTCATTTGTGATAAACAGAATGAAAATTATCTTTAATTTTATAAATTAAATACAGCTGAGTGTTTAGTTGCTTAGATCATTTGATACTTGAGCACGTGAAGTAACGGATTGAGCTCCAATCCAAGAATCTTTACTATCATTCTATTACTTTGTTAAATTATACAAAGTATAAATTAAGTGATGAAAACACAGTAGCTAAAACAATAATGAATTACCATTTTGCAACTAGTATTACATTTCTATTTTAGTTAAAACAACAATAAAAAATTTACTGCCTTTTTTTTTCCCCCAATGATCAGTGAATGTTTTCCAAAAAAAAAAAATTTTTAAAGACAAAAAAATATGGAAAATCAAATTTAATGGATTTATATTTTAAGCAAAATGTAAAAAAAAAAAAAAAAAAAATGAAATTAAGCATAATATAGCAAATTAAATCCACAAAATTATATCAAATGTATTATTCTGTTAATAACATAAAGAAGAAAAAAATCTATAAAAATAAAAATAAACATCAATACTCAAATGTTTACTGAGATTATCTTAGGATAGCTAAATATCTATTTATTTAACGACCAATGGAAGATAACCAGTCAGGAAATCTAGAGAAATATCAGCTTGCTAGGAATTCCTCACCTATCAGAAAAAAATGTTTAAGCATCCCTATTCGAATCTGGTTATTAAGCATTATATTTTCATAAATCATTAAAAAAAAAAAAAAATATGTGAAAAAAAAACAAAACTCATCACAAATATTTTTAAAATCTGTTAATAAACTACTAAATTAAAAAAATTAAACAAAGCTTATCTTAATGCAGATTCAAATAATTATTTGTATTATATATATAAATATTAAAACAGGAAAAACTCTCTACATGTATTGCAACTCAGTGCAAGCCAGAGTCATCAATGGATGCCAGAAGGCCTGTGCATAAAATTCCCATCTAGTGCCTACTCATCCAATATCCCCAGACTAGTTTCTGGCTTGTGGCCTTCGTCAGTGAGAAGCCTTGGATCTGAGAGCACTGCAGCTAGATCTTAGGATCTAATGCAACCCTCCAGCAGCCGCCTTTTATCTCTACTTAACTACAAAACTATGAGATTAAATTGAAAACACTATAATATTTCCAATCCAAGCTCATCAGCTTATAGTCATATAGATCTGAACTCAGTTCAGTACCCATACATTTTGGTGTCTTTGGTTCTTTAATAATATGACTATATAAACTGATGAGTTTGGATTGGAAATATTATAGTGTTTTCAATTTAAGTCTCATAGTTTTGTAGTTAAGTAGAGATAAAAGGTGGCTGCTGGAGGGTTGCATTAGATCCTAAGATCTAGCTGCAGTACTCTCAGATCCATGGCTCCTCACTGACGAAGGCCACAAGCCAGAAACTAGTCTGGGAATATTGGATGAATAGACACTAGATGGGATTTTATTCACAAGCCTTCTGGCACCCATTGATTACTCTGGTTTGCACTGAGTGGCAAAACGTGTAGAGAGTTTTGCCTGTTTTAATAACAGTTAAGAGCAAGCATAAGAAATAGTGATCATGAGATATAAATATTTTTACTAAGCAATATTTTTTTAACCCCCCAGAGTTCACAAAGATGCTAGGAAGAACAACATTAAAAAATTAAATTATATTCCCCAGTAAAACAATAATATTAAATTGTTATTGATAAAACATGACGTAATCATAAGGTTAGACCAATATGCACTTCCAAAAATAATAAGTCTCCTAAACTTAAATAATTTATATTGACTTTGATTTTTACTTAGAAATAAATAATGATCCAAGACAATATAATCATAAAATAAAGCTAAGGAAAATCAATAAATTTAATAATAATTTATGCAAAAACAATGCAAGATAAGCAGTTAAATAATTCAACAAAAAACAAAGCTGATATACTTACTTATGAGTTCTGCTATAGCTCTCTGAGTACGTCTTTCCAATTTTTCTAATTTTTTAGCTACATCCCTTTTTAAATCCCAATCAGGTTTTCTTGGTGCTAGATTAGCCAAATCCTTTATAGAAATTTATATATATAAATTACTAATGGAAAATAATAAATACTATGAAGGAAAATATTCAAATAATTATGATAAATATTAAAAAAAAAAAAAATTCCAATAATGTGATTACCAGGTATTAAAAATTTCTATTAAACAATCTCAAGTGTCATACAACAAAATATATTAAAAATCTTTGAAAGATCTTTATGAATTAAGGATATATTTGTATGTATGTATATATAAACATAACAAGCATAAAGTTAAACTAGTCAATAAATAATTAAAATTACCCAAAATCCAAAACTCAACCAGACTAGCCAAGAAAAAACTAAATTAAAACACAACCAAATGTTTCACTGCTATAAGCAGACTTCTCAATTGTTAAGAACTACAAAAACAACACCATATATATATATTAAACATTATCCACAAATCCATTTACTTCCCATCCACCCTTAATATTAATATTATTTAAGAGTTCTTTTAATATTAAGGGTGGATGGAAAGTAAATGGATTTGTGGGTAATGCTTAATATATATATATATATATGGTGTTGTTTTTGTAATTATTTATACTTGAAAAGTCTGCTTGTAGCAGTGAAACCTTTGGTTGTGTTTTAATTTAGTTTTTTATTGGCTAGTCTGGTTGAGTTTTGGATTCAGTGTAATTTTAATTATATATATATATATATGTATGTATGTATTGGTGTAGTGGTTATAATTCCATACTTTAAAAATAAATTTTATTTATAATAAAAATATAATAGTGTATCATTATAATTAATCAAAAGAAAAAAAAGAAAAAGAAAAAATAGAACTAA
This sequence comes from Epiperipatus broadwayi, assembly GCA_028023455.1. Classification (NCBI taxonomy): domain Eukaryota; kingdom Metazoa; phylum Onychophora; class Udeonychophora; order Euonychophora; family Peripatidae; genus Epiperipatus; species Epiperipatus broadwayi. Next base: position 204,979 of record JAQFVV010012999.1, on the reverse strand, counting down.
AAATTACTAATAATATTTTATAAAAATATCAATTCTTATAATATTTTTTTATAGTAGCACTTCTCTTTTTACTTTTTTTCTTCTTAAAGACCAGTTATTTATAGACCTGATTTTTAAAAAAAAAATTAGGATACTCATGAACCAATAATGTTATATATTTTAAAAGCATTTCTTGCCAAGAAATATTTGGTCGATCCTTATAAATATGTTACTATTATAATAGCAAGGAACATCACAATTTTGATGACAACACTTCTACTTTCATTATCATGAGAATATAAATGTTTATTAAATAGTTCTTTAAATGAGGAAAATGAGACATTTATTCAATAATCCTGAATGTACATATATATAATTAGTGATCCAGAGAAAACAAGTTTTATGATTCCAAAGAATCATGAAAATGCATTGTGAATTAACAAAAAGATATGACAAAAGTTAGCAATAGCTTACTACAATGTTCCACCAACTCTTAACAAAAAAAATTGTGGTATTTCCTGGTCAAAATTAATTATAAAGATTGTAATATATTATGCATTAAATCAACATTTCATAATGCAAAAAGTTCATTTACTCAAAAAATATTTCTTAGCTTCTTGGATACAAATATGGCATCATCTTTACTTCAGAATTTGTAAAATTTATGTTGTTCAAAAATTTACTTTAGAAATATATTGTTTGACACAAAAATTATGTCAATTCAGATAAAATGATGCAAATAAGATGAAAACAAACACATAATACTTAGATGAATGAAAAAAAGAATCATGTTACTTATGTCTAATTCTGTCAGACATGTGACATGAGTGATAGTATTTCATTATTTATTACATATCTAATTCCCAATTTTGTTGAAATGCAGAAGTTTGTGGGGATTCTTGAAGCAGTAATCCAATAAGATCTCCATATATTCATATAAACTAAATAATAAGATCTGGAGATATGGCAAAAATTGTTGATCCTGTTGACAAATTATAGCAATGTTGCTATTTAAAAAATAGCAACAATATGGATTATAAGATTTCATTTGCAAGCCATGGAACTATTAGTTACTGTGTTGATTAACTATCATAACTAAAAGCATAAAAACCACATAAAGTAATGGAAGATGTGTTCCAATAAATCATATCTAAAGCCTTATTTGATGATTATCATAGATTAAACAAAATTCCTTTTTAAAAGTAATATGTTACTGTAGTTTACTCATCAAGCTTAGAGGTGATTTTGGAAACTCATTCCTTCGTCCTTGTACTGATTTCAGATTACTGATGAGCTTATGACAAAGATATCTTTGATTATAGAAACTGCATATTGAATATTCTCTGTGACTTCACCATTTCCTGGAAATAAATATGCTAATTGATTTGAGCTATTAGTTATCTCACTATACCAATACTTTTATGATATCTCCAAGTATCCTTCCAACAACCATTCTCAAACACATGCAAGTGTACACAAACTGCAATTGAATGTTTAGACTAAAAATATTCAAATGATAATAAAAATGACAATAAAATCTAGATATGTTTATTATTGAACAGGCTATAACAAAAATACATTTTGTAATGAAATTTCTCTAGTCAAAATAAAACACAGCGATTAGATAACTTCCTTGAAATCTGCTTAACTTTTATCTCTTACAACTTACTTGAGATTGGATGACCATTCTGATGATTTATATTTCTTACCAATCCTCTCACAATGGCTGATTTAGATGCTGTTATGCCATTTCCTTCTGGATAAAGTAATTTCTATATCAAATAGTGATTTTAGAAATAGAAATGTTTGTAAGATAGTTTTGTGGAGAAAAAATGAATGCAATATGATTATCATATTTGCAGTTTTAAAATCCATGGATTAGAAATGTACTTATCTATAATGTATGGTACAAATCAATTTTTTCTACTGCATCCTTAGTAATGTTGTTGTGATCACAGAAGCACCATTTGCATTTGTGAATATGCTGCAATGAAAATCAAAATTTTAATTTAATATTTCATAATGAAACTATTGGTATTGTAATAGCAACAATGTCATAAGAAAATAACTGCTTTATCTGTATAGGTAAATAGGCTTTAAGTTTATAAATTTAGTTTCACCAAAGCATTACCTTTTATATTTCATCACATGGAAAATAAAAAGGGGATTTTTTTTTTTTTTTTTTGAGAGATAATGGTTAAGATGAATATATTGTAGCCTAATAATAATCATTGTAATTAATTAATATAGCCAAAAAACTGAAAAAAATTTATTGGCTTTCTGGATAGTTGAGGGTTGGGTGAAAGTCTGAGTTCAAACTACCTATATATTACATATTGGAGTGCAGGTATGAAAAAGCCTGTACTATAAAAAGAAAAAAAAAATCATATACTAGTTAAACAAAGTAAATTCACCACTATTATTGGTCAGATAGCAGATAATATGATCAAAAATGAAATTAAAAAGTCTATCATAGTACTGCTTAAGAGAATATAAATTTTGAAAAAAAATATTTAAAGATTTCTTTTGAGTAGATTTTACTGATCAATGTATATATGGAATAAGTAAGTCTGTCTTATTATTTTATTTTATTTTTGATTGAAAAGTGCGGATGAACATATACATAAAACTAATATTGTAGAAAAAAGATTCAAAATAGGATACACTAATCAAACATAGTAAAATGCAGGATTTGAAATAGTTCTACAATAACTATATTACGATAATTATAATTGAGATTACAATAGCTAAAATCATAAGCTAACAGCCCATTTAAAAAATATATATATGAGCATGCATAAAATTTCTATATATTTAAAACTTAATTTAAAATTCATAAATGTAAACCTAGTAAAGTAAGTTACTTTATTTAGTATTACAATTCAAACAAAAGATACTTATTAAAATTGAATTTATTTAAAAAAAATTTCTGAGAACTTTACAGAGACATTATAAATTATTGAGTCATTAAAAATAAATGATTGTAGAAATTTTTTTTAAAAAAATAATTCAAATTAAAATATAATATTAAAGATTTGGTATTATTATTATTATTTTATTTCTTTCATTTATCCAAGGTCTGGAAATTATATGCTCAGAATAAACCCAGACAATTTGTGATTGGTTGCTACTTTGTATCATCCTAGCAATAAACAATTTTTCCCTGGAAAAACTTAAAAGGCATAAAGAGTTATGGGTAATGATGACTAATTAACATACCAGCTGACCAAAGACTATAAATATGACTTCTTGACAAAATTAAGTCAGTCTTATATAGTCTTCTCCAGAATGGCCAAGTAGACAAATTCACTCTGGGCATTTTGCCTAGCTGACAAAATGTATCTTCACTTTGAATTAAAATGGATAAACAAGAACAAGGATTATCACTAATTACTATTTTAAAAAAAATCTAATTTACTATCTTCAATTGTTAATGGAATTTTGGAAAATTGCTTATCAAATGTTCACTTACAATATCAATTGAATGTGTCTCATCTTTCAAAATATTTTAAAAATAATTTGTTTGAAAACTATATGGATTATCTCACTAGAGATTACTGAAAGTTAAAACTTTATACAAGATGAAGCTAAATCAACGTTCGCAGCTTTGGAGAAAATTTCTAACTCTTAATGAAAATCAATGAAGTTAATTTGGTCTATGGATTATTATTTATTTGCTAAGTCTTATATATTATTAAAAGGACCTGAACTATATAGCAAAATAAATATATGTAAATCAAAGGATTAGTCATCTATTACTTTTAAAATATATGATAAATTCTAACCATAAGGATATTGGTCTACAAATGTTTCTCTAAAGAATTAAACCGCTCTCTTTGCATAAAACTATAATTCAAAGTTAGTCCTACAATAATATGCCACAATATAAAAACATGATAATCATCAAAAATTGATCAGCAGACATTCTAAAATGGATTAATGTATTAACCATACAATCTTGAAAAAGATTACTAAATGTGTTTTATTAAATTTCTTAAAATCATTATCTTAAGTGTTATTAAGGATTTAAACTTACTAAAGGAATTACCTTGAACTTCTTATTTAATGTCAGTGCTTATATCAAAATATTGTCAATAAATTATAAATATTGGAATACTCTGCAAAATTTAAATATTTCCACAGAATAATTTTCAATTGTTCATGAAAATAGGATTACATTTTTGAGGAATCACTTAAATAAACTTTGTTTATAATTGTTGAATTATTCAGTTTATAGTTATTATTAATATAATAATAAATAAATAATAAAGTTCTAAAGATAAGGCTGAAATATAAAGATACAAATAATAACTTTACATTATTATTAATGATAGTGAATATTAATGAGTATATGTGATTTACATTTTAAATTGGAGACAGATTACATTTAGTTAAACTAACTTAAAAACTTCAGTAACTCCATTTACATTTAATTGACTTTATGTTTTATTAGTCCTTGAATTCAGCCTCAGATTAATAGGTAGCTACACATCCTATGTAGATGATTAAATCATTAAGGAATATTTTCTGTATAGTGCAACAAAAGTCTTATGGTAACAAGAAACTAAATCATATTTGTTAGTAGAGGTATAATCCTAATTATTTATTTAAACTTTAAATATAATATAAGAATCATAACAATTCATTCTAATAAAAAGATATGAATATTACAATGAATCAAGCTATGCATTTTGTATAGCATTAAGAGTACTGAGTAAATAATTTTGCATACTCCAAAAAATTTAAAAAATTAGCTAGCTTTTATAGAATGTTGATAATCTATTAATTATTATTACAAAGATAATGAAGGACATTATAAAACATTCTTACCTTTCTATGAGATTAGGTTTTGACCTATTACTGTTTAACCTTCTCCAATAAAGTGCCATTTCTTTGCAACACTTTAGAATTACACATATAATCATAACCCAAGATTAGTTTATTCATGGAGAATAAACAATATTTATTAAAATTGTAATAAAATTTTATTATTAAATTATGCTTATTATACACTTACAATTTTGTTTATGCTTGTTATTTACAATAAAGCAATTGTTATATTTAAAAACAACTATTTGTCATTACTGAAATCATCTTTACACATGGTTGAAATAAAAAATCATACTTCCAAGCTATTAAATGATATATTCATTTATTAAATTTATATACACCAGTTATTATTACTATTGCTATCTGAAATACAAAGTAACTTTTACATTCATCATACCTAGAATAACTTAATAAACTTTAAAACTACAAATCTTTTCAATTGAATGATTAAGATAGATTTAATTAATAAACCTGAGAATTAACTAATTGAACATTATACTTAACTTAGAATTGAGAGAATTAAATTGCTAACCTTATTTAAAAGTACATATTAATTTGTATTCAAGTAGTTCATTACACAAGAGAAATCGTTATGTATTTAAGAATACAATAAGATTATCATACATCTATAAGAATACCATGAAAAATTTATTGTTCTTAAATTTTAATGTATTATTAAATTCTGGAATAGTTATTATTATTTATAATCCACACAAAAGACACTCATCTCAACCGGTTGTCTTTTGCTCCTACCTGATTGCAACTTGAACTTTACTTCATATTCACTGGTTCTTTCTATAACTTCTCTCAATACTTGGATATGATTCACTGTACAAAAACCATTTTTAAATCCAGCAAGTTCTTTTGGTTGGTTAAAATCCAAAGTTCGCTGTAGATGAGTTATAATTATTTTGGTAAAATTTTTATATAGAATTGTTAAAAGACCGATAGGTCTGTAATTTCTAATACTTTCATTATCATCTTATACTACCTTCTTCCAATCATCTGGTACACCTTTAACATCAAAACATTTAGTATATAACTTTCCCCATTTTTTTTCTATTTCTTTGTCTGTTTCTTTTAAGATACCATTTCATTTAAAATTCTGGGTAATTCAGAAGAGATAGTAATTGTAGGAGACACTTTTCCTTGTTCTTTTTTGCTTGTTTTTTTTTGCTTGACAGAACTCTTCTACACATTTCATGATGTCAGTTCTCTTTTTAATAATAGTTTCCATCTTTTTTCTTATTGCAGAAATAAGTTTTCTACCAATACAAAGATGTTGTTTTATACTCTTGAGATTTTTATTTTATTCCATAGCTTTACCTGCTACTTCCCAATTATACTTTTTTATACCATTATCACCTCATTTTCGCACCATTTTACAAAATTAGAGATAATCAATCTTTTTTAATGCGTTATTTTTCTATGTTTTCAAATAATTGTTTTTGATCTTCTTAAATTGTCATCTTAGTAGAAATTTTATTGGTCAATTGCTGCTTTTTTTCTACCAACTATCTTTGTTGCAGTTTTTAAAAGTATATCAGTTTTCATTCAAATCTGAATCATGTTCAAAATTTGTTAATACTTGATAACAATTTTCAAATTCTAATTTAAATTTATTGGAATGTTTCTGAAGATTAGGAATATCAATTGTGAATATTATTTTTCTAAATAATTTTTGCCTTTCAAGTTTTGTATTAACATATATCTTATCTTTCACTAATTGATAATCATTTTCTGTATTGAATTTATTAAAAATCTTACAATAGTGATATACATATTTTCTGTTAATCAAAATGCAATCCAATTCTGCTGTACCTTCTTTGAATGTTTCCATGTCCTTTTAATATTTTTCTCAAAAAAAAAAGAATTCATAATATAAAGTTTTTCTTTTTCTGTAAACTCCACAAGTGTATGTCCTTTCTTATTTCTATTATCATAACAAAATTTACCAGCAGCAGTTTTATCTTTCAATTGTTTACCAATTCTAGCATTAAAGTCTCCCAGGACAATTTTAAAATGTTTTGTCTGATCAAAAACCTTTTGCACATCCATATAAAATTCCTTTACTTCACCATCATGAGAACTTGTTAGGACATAAACAAAAAAATATGCATTTGATATCTGCTATTTAGTTGAATAACTAACCTTGCCATTCTATCTGATACACCATCAATCTTCACAATGTTATTCTACTTTTTTATTTATAATGAATCCTATTCCACTTGTATTTTCAATGTTTATGCCTTTGTAGTATAGTACATGTTCACTTTTTAAAACAATTGTCTTTTCATCTTTTCTTCTAATTTCATAAGTCCAATAATGTCCATTTAATATGAGAGCGTTCTTCCATTTCTTGCAATCTTCCTTCACTTGAAAGTGATTTGCAGTTGTAAGTATCTAAATAAAATGTTGTCATCAAATGGCAGCTTGGGTCCGCAACCAGGATATTGTTACAAAAAGGCATTTAATTCTATAAGCATTTCTTTAGTGATTAAAGCATTGCACCACCAAGATATAAACCCAGAATAATCATATTTTGAAAAATATTTATAAAAATTCAACAGCAACATTTAGATCATATAATGATACTAAAAAGATTAACACATAGAAGGGCGTATGACAAGGTGACTCCACATCTCCAAAACTGTTTACAGCAGTTTTGCAAAAAATATTTTATAAAGGTCTTGAACTCAAATTTTCAAGCCCCCTACAGCTATCCAATCCATCTTATATAACTGATTCAAATGACCACATACATGTGAAAAAGATAATTTCTAAAAAATATATATATAATGCTCAAAGATCTTACAATAAAATAAAAAGCTAAGAGAGTAAAAGTAAATGGAGATTATTTGAGTCATCTAGATTTGCAGATAATTTAATTGCTTTTGCAATAATGCTTTAGAGCGTCAGGAAATGTTGCAAGAGTTACCAGACAAACATCAGAAAGTGGAATTAAAGGTAAATGTTAAAAAGACTAAAGTAATGTTCAACAGATTTTCTCAAAATAAGAAAATAAAGATGGATAATAATGAGTTAGAAAAAGTTAGTATCTTTAAATATCTTGGTCAGATTATTATTACAGATGAAAACATAATGAATAAAATTAATCATAGAATTAAACTTGGTTGGAGTGCTTTTGGTACAAATAACTTAATATTAAAAGTAAATATGCCTATGTGTTTGAAAAGGAAGATTTTTAATAAATGTGTTACTAGTCCTTACTTAAGTATCTGAAACTTGGACACTTATTAGAAAAGCAATACAGAAACTTCACATCACTTAACGAAGTATGGAGAGATATATGTTGGAAGTAACAAGAGATTGAAAATGAAATACACAGGCGAGAGTAGAAACAAGTGTTACTGATATTGGATTGAACACAATGCTAGAAGAGATGATAATAGATGGATAATTGCAATCTTAAACTAGATTCCAAAAGATTTTGAAAGACCTAGAAAGAGACCACTTGTGAAATGGATGAAATAAGGAAGTGTGCTAGGGTGATATAGAGAAGAGAGGCTAAAAATTAAAGAAGATAGATTGAACTTGGAGATATTCATCCTGCAGTAGATCAATAATAGTTGAAAATGAAGATATATTCATGTAGTTTAGAGTGCAGTGCATACATATATAAATATACATTCTGCACATAGAGAGCGTACCAATAGCTCAAACAAGCTCGTAATTAACAAGTGCGGTTATGAGAAATATTTAAAATCTCTATCCAGAACACTCTTATCTCCAGACCATGGTTTCGGGCTTATGGCCCACGTCAGTGGAGAGCTAGAATATTTGGACACTAGACCTAAAATATCAACTCAAAAAAAAACCAGCACTTATTTCAAACGTATATTTAAGAAGAAACTCTGAATTTTTCGGACATGAAAATGTCTTTAAATCCAGCTATCTAACTTAAATAGCTATATGGGACTGAAGTAAATTCAGATCTACCATATTCTAATAGGCTCAGCATAGCCAAAGCCTTAAAGGTAAAATTATAATAATTAAAAAAACAGCAAGTCATATATAACGTGACATTACTTTTAATGAGCTTGTAGTTACAAAAATACACATTCTCTATCAATTTATTACTTCTCTTTTTCCCAACTATTATTCTGTTTTTATTCATTATTTTTTACGTCATAATGTACTTAATTTAAAAATTCTATCATAAATATATGTATATACATGTTAAAAATGTTTGTACTAAATGTGAGTGTGTGTGTGTTATTAAGTGTGGATTTTAGTATCTGCATGAAGGTTTCCTATTGTATTGAAGTTCATTCATATATATATTTCTCAAGCATTATTGAATACTACAGACTTGACTGCAATTATGTTCACATATTATCCTGCTGTTGAAGGCACTTTTTGTATGCAGATAAGAGTATATCCAGGGAAAAAATGTAAATATGCACAATTATAAAATTTTAAAAAATCAATACTATTAAAAATATTTATAGCAATGTTTAATGATATCACTTTATATTTTATAGCTTTAAATAATTTACTTATTCTGGCTAAAATCTAAAAACATGTGTATATATGTAATTACTATCATCATTAAACTTTTAGGCATAAACTTTTCCAATAATTTTCTAAAGAGGACCAATGAAAGAAAAAACTGATTGTTGGGTGATGATAATTTAAAGATTTCTATTCTTATATTATCTCTATCTAACAATAACTAGATAACTGATTATTGTTCATTAATTAATTGGCTAATAAAGTTGGCTATAGGTTGACTATTGAAAAAAAATCCTAAGTCTGCGGTAACCTGAAAAAATTTCTAATTTTCATTTAAGTTGCACTTCAATCTCAAAATATTATATGCACATCTACTGTGCATAGAGTACAGAAATCATATCATATTATATACATGTTGTAATAGTGGAATTGGAGTTCAAACCCCTTGATTTTTTTTTATTGATTGTATTACCCTAACAATGATGTAGCAAAAGAGATAACATATAAATACAAATATAAGATATAAATATACAATATTTTAATTACTATACACAATTGCATAATTAATCTTTAAACAAATCCTTTTGAATGTATATGCATTGAATTATATGTTGGCATAATTGAACAATATTGTATATATGTATTCTGATTAAATTATTTAATCTGTTTAAAGTGATATTTAAAATATTAATTATTCTCTATATAACAATTGAGTAACAAGGAATGTCAAAATTTTTGGATTCCAACTTATAAAATTACATATATATATATATATTGTAAAGACATTTTAATAACAGAAAATGTTGATTTTTTTGGAAAGAAAATTAAATAAATGAACAAGTAAATTAGCTTGATCCAAATGAGTAAAATACTATGACAATGTTCCAAGGAAACAAAATATTGTTGAACATCACTTTTTAAAAAGAAAGAAAAATAATTCCGAATTTTATTTAATACATATTAGCAATTTAGTAGTATAAATCTACCAGATACACTTATAAATTTACTTTGAACTACAATTAACAAAATGAAGTGAATAATAAAACTTCTGCCTGTCAAGGCTACTCAGCTTTTTCTGGAGAATCTATATACACTAACATCATATTCATCTCATGGTAGTAAGTAATGAAATATAAATTCATAAAATCACTTAAAGGAATAAGCAATTGCATTATTAAGGCACAATAGTAATTCATGATAAAACATGTTAAATGCAAGTATGAAATATGATCTTGAATTTAAAAGTAGTCGTCAAAAGTTTATAACTCTAAAATGGGATGCTCATATTTGAACTAAATACAAATTATATATATATTGTGCCCTTTTCTTTAGGTCAGAAGTTATTCATTGTTGCAATTTACTAAAAAAATTTAAATTTGGGATATGTTCTCTTTGTATAATGATTACATTATATTGATAATCTTTTAAAAGTTCAATTTAAAGCCAAATAAAAATATGTAATGCCTAAAATTATGATAAATAACATTAAACAGTTAAATAAAGCTAAACGTATTGATTGTATATGGTTGGAAAAGATGGCCATCATAAATAATGTAGCCATAAATGTTTAAAATATGTTTTAAAAGTTGAATTTTAATAGTTAAAGCTTAAAATTAAATAAATGCTATATTTTAAAGTATAAATTATATCTAATAATTATATTTAATATTATATGTTTTAAAAGTAATGTTTTGGTAGGAAAATTTATATTTAATTCTATGTTTTCAAAATTATTATTCCAAATTTTATATTATTATATTATTTATTTAATGTAATAATTGTTGCAATTAACATTTAATATTTTTCAGACAGAATTTTGATACAGTCTGTCTCAGTTATAAGTCATGTGACCTGCTTACTAGTATTTGTGTTAACAAAGTTCAAAATATTTTAAAAATTAACTATAGAATTGAATATATTTATTTATCTATCACAAGAGGAAATATTAAAGTTAATTATCATAAAATGTTTAAAAGTCATTTTAAAGTGTTTAGTTAATTTTTAATAAAGCATAAAGTTGATTTAAAATTAATATCTTAAATTATATTTTAAATAAAAATGAGTCACATTTTTTTTAAAAATTGTTTAATACCAAAGTCATATGCAAATTAAGTATCAGATGAAAAGCAAAATCCACCAATAAGATGATGTAGTTTGTTGGGTATAAATACTGCTGCATGATTAGTTCTTGGTTGGTGCTAGTAATTTCCTAAAATTTGATGCTTCTTTTAAATTTTTTTGTTTTAGTCGATTTAGTACTATATAGCTCTTTTATAATTTATTTGCAACTGATAAGGATACCAATTTTAAGTATTTAAAGAGAGCATATTATAAATAAATTATAATAAGTTTTATCTAAAGGATGCGTTGTTAAAAGCTAAATTCCCTTACCAGAATTTTCATCGAAGCTTAATTCAATTTCACATTAAGATATGGAAATACCAACAAGAAATATGCACTTATTGAAAAAGATTTTAAAAGTAAAAGTTATAATTATTAATATGGTATTGATAGTTTTATCAAGGAGAACTATTTTATTAAATAAGGATTTATATTGGACATTATATGGAAAGCTTAATGGGAAAGCTACTTGTAAATTAATAATGCATTTTCTAGTATTGAGATAGTTGTATCAGAGACTGATGAATAATACGACAAACTCATGATAAATTTTATGTGGAAAATAAAGCTATGGAAATAAAATGTTTTACCTTTTTGAAGAAAAACATTATGAATAATTTTAAAAAAAAAACTGTCATAAATAATAGCTAAATGAAAGTATTCTAAAGCGTATGTGATAAATCTAAATTTTATAAGATTATACGCATAGCAATAATTTATTCAAAAAAACCGATAATTTGAATAATAATGGAAATAACCATACTTGGATTTAAAAAAAATGATAGATATCCTGACAAATAAAACCTATAGATGAAGGAACTATGATAAATAATTATTGAATTTATGAAAATAATTTTAAAAAAAATTGTGTAAAAGTCATATCCAGATATCTGAAGTCAAGTCACCGTGTGTAATGCATTTCTAAGCCGATACAGGATCCTAAAGAAGAAAAACTTCGAAATATTATTTTTCAATATTATAGTTTAGTTATTATTTTAATAATCATTGTTCTGGATAATAGAAACTATGAACTATTATTCTATAAACTTTTCCAGAACAGATCAATGATTATTTTGTTAATTTTCCAGATGTCGCACTTTATTTTTTTCTTATCATTTATTTTTAAAATTTCAGACATGTTGGAAGGAGTACTGGGCATGCGCCAATTTCAGTGGGGTTTTGTTTTGTTGTTTCGTCGTCAAGCGCTAGAACAAGAGAACTTAGCAACAAAGGTCGGGGTTTTAATTGCTTCTCAAGAGAAATTTTTTTTTTTTTAAAAAAAAATTCAAGGAAAATAAAAACATTTTATTTTGTAAAGAACATTCGTCTCAATATAGAAGATATACGTAATTATGTCTTGATTTTTTTTATTAACTTTAGTTTTAATTGTAATATTATTTAATTGGTAGAATAGGTACATAAATATTAATTTAGTTACTAATGATATTATAGTTTTATAATAAATATTTTGTAATAGACAGGGTAGGAGCACAGACTTTCACATGACCCACCACTCTCCACACTATCTCATAACACTGATACACCTGAACACACATATGTCGAAAAGATAAATAATCACCAATATACGAATTTCATGCCAAACCAGCAATCACCAGTTGGTCCAGATTACCATCTCTACACATATATGCTACAAGTGCTCAGACATATATTAAGATGCACATCCTCCTACTTTAATGGACAGGCTTCAATGTACTTTATACTCCAACTCTTCAACTGTCCATCTAATTGAAAATCTGATGATGGAACGCTCAAAGGCTACCCTTAGGCTGAAATTATTGTCACACCCAAGTTGACCTAAAGGTCAATCTGACTCCTCATGTACAGGACATAATCCATTAAATACATATACAAGGGATAGGCAGACATCTCTAATATGTAATAGATGAAATACACAGGCTTATATATACCTGGGTCTATATATGTAATAGACAGGGTATGAGCACAGACTTTCACATGACCCACCACTCTCCACACTATCTCTTAACACTGACACACATGAACACACATATGTCGAAAAAATAAATAATCACCAATATACATATTTCATGCCAAACCAGCAATCATCAGTTGGTCCAGATTACCATCTCTACACATATATGCTACAAGTGCTCAGATATATATTAAGATCAACTGATGATTGCTGATTTGGCATGAAATACGTATATTGGTGATTATTTATCTTTTCGAGATATGTGTGTTCAGGTGTATCAGTGTTATGAGATAGTGTGGAGAGTGGTGGATCATGTGAAAGTCTGTGCTCATACCCTGTCTATTACATATATAGACACAGGTATATATAAGCCTGTGTATTTCATCTATTACATATTAGAGATGTCTGCCTATCCCTTGTATATGTATTTAATGGATTATGTCCTGTACATGAGGGGTCAGATTGACCTTTAGGTCAACATGGGTATGACAACAATCTCAGCCTAAGGGTGGCCTTTGAGCATTCCATCATCAGATTTTCAATTGGATGGACAGTTGAAAAGTTGGAGTGTGGAAAACATTGAAGCCTGTCCATTAAAGTAGGAGGATATCTGAGCACTTGTAGTATATATGTGTAGAGATGGTAATCTGGACCAACTGATGATTGCTGGTTTGGTATGAAATACGTATATTAGTAATTATTTATCTTTTCGACATATTAGTGTTCAGGTGTATCAGTGTTATGAGATAGTGTGGAGAGTGGTGGGTCTTGTGAAAGTCTGTGCTCATACCCTGTCTATTACATATATAGACACAGGTATATATAAGCCTGTGTATTTCATCTAATAAATATTTTGATAATTTTAAAATAAGTTAACATTTCTACGTGTGATAGTATGAATGTATATTATATTATGCAATGTTTATTTTAATTGATGGACATGAAGATGTCATATGTGATTAACAAGTTGATATCACTTAGGTAATAGTTGTAGATATTGATATTTTATGATGTATTTTTTTTCTTTTGCAGATTATCAATGAATTATTTAATGTTGAAGTAGGAATGTTGAATTATATGTGAACGCATTTATACAACACATTAAAAATATAGGATTAGAATTTATTTATTCTAAGGATATGCATACTTTAATTTCATATTACTAGTATAATATAACATGATGATAAATAATTATATGATTCTTTTACAAAGGACTTTTAATATTGTTAGATATTTAAAGTATGGATAAATGATTATTTTGTATTTTGTTCAAGAATATTGGATACGAAAGTAAAGTAACCTTTTTCTTGTAGATTAGTTGAGATCGTTATAATTACGATGGAATTTTATTTGTTATTTTGACTATGTTAGTTAGTCTTATTTGTCGATGTAGATTTGATAAATCTATAGGAAAATTTCATAAGATAGTGACTTGGTAGTAATTTTAAAAACATAAAATCAATGAGATGTTATTAATGTAGGATTTATTATGGGAATAGGAATAAAATTTTGTAATCTTATTAAGTATACAGGTACAGTTAACAAAGCCCTGTAGCTGGTATATTTTATTTGTGGGCAGTGTTTATTTTATATTGAATCTTGATGTTTTAGAAATCTGAAATAATAGCTTTGACATCGTTGTTGGTAGTGGAGGCCATTATTCAAATAGGTCATGCCTCTATTTTATTGTTGCACTGTGCCATGATGTTTTATCTAATATGTGCTATTGAGTAAGACTCTAGTTTCTTCCCTATGCCTACACATCTATTCGCTATCTCAATTTTTCCTTTTTCCAAAATAATTACATCGCACAGTATGGTATTTTTGAAAGGAAATGATAAATAATTTAGAATTTAAGGAATGTTATTGGATGAATAAGATAGGTTTATTTACTTATAAGGAGGAATAGAGTTAATGCAAAATGGAATTAAGAATCAAAGATTATGTTATAGTAATTCTTTATTATGATTATGGTGAATAAGAATTATAATGGATGAAAAGTTATGTAGAATTAGATCATACAATGAAGAATATTATTATTATTTATTATTATTATTATTAGTTAGGTGTGGTTGAGTATGATATTAAATCCCTTATCATGCTTGTCTACAGTAATTTAATCGACTTAAATTAGTTTAAGAACCTGAGATTTATTTTAGCTAAGTTATTTTAAAAAAAAGGATTAAGATTTATTTATTAGTGTTATCTTAATGATTGGTTTGGTTATTACTAAAGTCGTAAGAATACTATATATTATTATTACTTGGGATAGTAATAAGGGGGATAGTGTTCTTATGCCATTGAGGTAGTATCTTATGGGATATTGGCTCAATGTATTCCCTATTACCACTTGTATCTCACTTCCAAGTCTCATGATTTAAATAAACATTTATTTATTTATTTTATAAACTGAACCTTATTATTTTATTAATTTGAGCTAGTAGAATAATTAATGTTAACGTAGAGTGATTTTATTTATCAATTATTTGCATTTAACCAAGCATAACATTATCTGAGCTAGACCCATTTTACTTAATATTATATTTTCCGGAAGTGAGGGTACAACCGGTATTAGTAAGGAATTGGCGCCCAAACGTTTAGGCTACGAGATGTGTTAGAGAGGTAGCTAAATTTATAAAATACAATAGTTAAGTATTAGAATTTGTGTGTGAAATGTTTGGTATGATATATTTATTGGGGTTAAAGTTAGTATACACATGTTAGTATTTGAATTTGTTCACGCATCTTTAGGGACTATCGATAGGTATATTTCATAGAAGATAGATAGGTTAGTGTTTTATAATGGCAATAATTATTTAGGATTTAATTATAAAATTGAACTAAAGTACTTATTATTAAAACTATTACAATTTCATGTGGTATTTATAATCTGATTGTCTAAAAATAAAATATTATTATATTGTTCGTAAAACAATAAGCAATAAATATATGCAAATGTGGCTAATGATTATCTTATTATGTATTATGACCATGTCAATTATTAAATATTAAAAATATATTTTGAATATACTCTATTATGTGCGAATTATCTGTGGATCATGCATGTGGAAATTAATGTTATAAGACATATAATTTTTAATAGTTATAGTCGTAATTAGTTAGCATTAAGTAGTATAAGATTTAAAAATGGTATTATCTTATGGTTTATTGTGGATGATGATTAGGTGGAAATAGAAGAAACTGGTAGGGGATTATTTTATGAAAATTGATAGTAAAATATTGTTTAAATACTGAATTTTGAAGAGAAGTATATTTAAAAAAAAAAAAGAATAATCAGGATAACAATTTAGAGAGTGAAATGTCCGATTTTATTGTCGATGATATTTGTGAGGAGAAAAGAGAAATAGAAAAAATAATCGATATGGAAACAGTTCTAGATAGTGTCCAAATTATAAATAGTGAAATCATCAAGAAGAGAAAGAGGCTGTGGAATTGAAAATAGTAACAGAAGAGGTAATAATGCCTAAAAAAGAGATAGAGAACTTCCACATGTCCCTAATAATGTTGATAATTAAAGGGATGAGAGAAGATAATAATATGAAGTTTGATGCTATTAATGAAAATATGAATAAAAACAGTATAAAGTCAGATGCTAAGTTTGATTCTTTAAAAAAAAAAAAAAATGAAAATATGAATAAAAATAGTATCAAGTCAGATGCTAAATTTGATTCTCTTAGAGTAGACACGAAAACTCTTAAAGAAGAGATAAATGAAAATATGAGTAAGAATAGTAATGAAATCAGAACTTGTATAGAAAGTACAAATCAAAAACTTAATGAAACTTGTAAAACTGTAGATTTTAAGGAAGAGGTGAAGGATAAGTTTAATAATCTCGATTTGAGCTTTAATAGCAATGAAAAAGCTATTGATTCTTTAAAAGAAGAGATAAAGTAGATAGATGATAAAAATCAGGAATTGCTGGAAAATAAATTTTCCGAATTCTCTGAAAGCACTATTAAAGGTTTAAGAAAACAGATCGAAGAATCTATTAATCAATGCCAAATAAGTAATAGCAATTTAACCCAGAAGATAGATAGCTATAAGTTAGATGTTAATAATGAAATTTGCGAAGTTAAAGGCCATATAGATCGTGTGAGTGAAGATATTAAGGAAGAGGTAGTACAAACTAGAATGAATGTAAAAGATGAAATGGAACAGGAATTAGTGGAAAAGTTTAAAGATTTAATAGTACAGACTAAGATCGATGTAAAAGAGGAAATAGAAAAAGATTTGGTAGAGAAATTAAAGGATTTGGACGTTCAGAAAGTAGATGAGCACAAATATAGATCCAAAGTAGGTGAGAGTATGAAGCATTTACAGAAAGATGTAAAGGAGCAAGCATGGCAATTAGAAAAGAATAAGAGTGAATGTAGGGAGATAATAGATCAAAATTTGGATAAGTTTAAGAGTGAACAAAAAATATATGTTGAACAAGTACTCGGACAGATAAATTTTGAGGAAAAGTTACAACAAGTATACAAGCAGATGGAGGAAATCAAATCTATTAGTAGTAAAAATTTAGAATTAGGGAAAGAAAAAATGTCATATAAGAAATATGAAGACTGTATTAATCCATCACCAATAGAGAGGATAGAATATGTGAGGAAAGGTGATGATAGCCAGTTAGAGCACACTATCGTTAAGGAAATAGACAGTAGACCAGTTAGAGAAAGTATTAACCATGATGGAGGCACAAATAGTTCTATGGCTTTACGTTTCATGAGAATCAAACCGTTTAGGGGAGATTATACAGAAAACCCTCAGAATTTTTGAACAGTTTAGACGAGCTATTTTCTATATGTTTATTAACAGAAAGAGAGAATTTAGCCATTTGTAGTAATCATCTATACGGAACTGCCAAAGACTGGTGGCAGTCACTTTTTGAAAGGCCAATTACTTATGGTGTCTTTAAATGTTTAATTATAGGGAGTTTCTGGAATTCACATAAGCAGGACAGAATTAGGTTCCAGATTATTCAGGAAAAGTATCACAGTAGTAAGGACAGCTACACTAGCTTCTTTAGGAACCAAGCTGTCAGACTGAAAACGCTTACTGCTTGTCCATTATCTGAAGGGCAGATAGTGAGAATAGTAAGGCATAATCTGCCCAGAAACGTGGAACAATTGTTAATAGCAGCAGATCGTTGTTCAATAGAAGATGTGTTAGAGATATTAGACACCCTTGAAGTTACTGAAACACCTTTAGATAGTAGGTTTAAAGTAAATAGAGAGAAGCATAATTACCCGTTGTCTAATATTAATATTAGCAATAATAGTATGAGATCCCCAGCAGGATTTAAGAGGAGGTATGATTTTAAGGGTAAAAATAGAATATCTCCCTATTCAAAGAAAATAGTTAGATTTGATAAATCTAGAAATAGGGTGGAAGGACAGAATAGAACCCTCTACTAGTGGCATGACCACGATATTAAAAAGGCCAAATGATAAAACTAGTGAGAAGTTAAACTAAAAAGGTCTTTGTGTGTCAATCCTCTTTGCAAGGACCCGGTGCTAACAAAATGGGGAACGATCAGATGTGGATGCTAAATACTTTAGATTTAAACATTGATTTTTTAGAGCCCTTTATTATAGGTGAACCGCCTATAACGTATCAATGTCCGATCAAGATTTTGTATATTGACAATATAAAAGTTGAAGCACTGATTGCTCTGGAAGCCAAGCTTCCATATTATCAGAGTCAACATATCAAAATCTGGTAAGCATGAAAGGTGATATACCTTCATTGCCAGTAAAACAAATACAAGTAACTCTAACAAATGGAAGAGAAAAAAGTTGTCAAATAAACAAGTTTGGATTACCTTCAAAATAAATAACACAGAGTTTGGGCATGTTTTTCTTATTACACCTGGATTAATACATGAACCTATAATAGGTGCTGACTTCATGATTTTAAATGATTGCCAAATAGACTTTTATAATAAAATTTTTACTTGTAAGAAGGAAAGGCTTAATTTTGAATATGGTGTGCATAACCTTTCCAATCAATTACTATGCATCAGTAATACATTGATTGATACTAGCATAAAAGTCAAAATTGAACATATTTATACAGTCGATTCTAAATTAGGCGAAAAATTATATCAATTAATGTATAGCTTTAAAAGCATTTTTTCTAAAATCCCTGGCATAATAGAAGGGTATAACCATAGAATAAAATTGAAGTGTAATGATTCTTTCCATCAAAAGATGTACCTGATCCCTTATCAATATCAGGATGAGGTACAGAGTCAAATAGACATGAAAGTGCCCTTCTCCTTACGTAAACCCATTGGTTATTGTAAAGAAGAAGGTTGGCAATATTAGGGTATGGCTGGATGCTCGCATGTTAAATACTATAACTGTGCCAGGCATGACATTCCTCCACCTGTACATGAGCTCCTAATTAAATTTCATAAGAGGTCAATTTTCTCTACATTTGATTTAACAGCTAGTTATTGGCAAGTACCGCTGCATTCAAATGATCAGAAGTATACAGCATTTCGATTTGAAGGCCAATCATATGTTTTCAGACATATGGTTTTCGACTCATCAATAACGGTGCTGGCTTAATCAGATGTCTGGACATGATTTTTTCAAAACAATTAAAAGAAAAGATTATCATGTATGTGGACAATATCGTCATTGCTTCTGACAGTTTAGAAGAGCATCTCCAACATTTAGAACTGTTTTTTTAATGAATGTGCTATAAAAAATAATTTGGAGAAGTGTTCAATAGCAGCTAAAGAAATTACTTTTCTGGGTCATTTAATAAATGAACATGGAATCCAACCCATCCAGAAAAGATTGCAGCTACTCAGCGCTTCCCCACACCAAAAACGGTAAAGCATTTGAAATCATTTTTTGGGTTATGTAATTACTATAACCGGTTCTATCAAAATTTTGCTGAGGATACTGTACATTTATCCAAATTATTAAAGAAAGCTGAGAGGTGGAAGTTGACTACTAATCATGATATTGAATTTAATATGATTAAAAGTAAATTTTTAAAACACGTTATTTTAATATATCCTGACTTCAACAAAACTTTTCATGTGCAAACAGATAGTAGTTACTATGGTCTAGGTGTAGTGTTATATCAACTCAATGAGGATCAGATACCTCATGTATGGTACTTCTTGAGCAGACATCTAAGAGGTGCCGAGTTGAATTACACAATTACTAAAAAGGAAACCCTAGCTGTTGTCTGGGCTTTTCAGAAATTACATCAATTTTTATTAGTTTCTAATGTGATTGTATTGACCGACCACAGAAGCTTAGAGTTTTTAAGTTAAAGCTACCTCAGTAATGAGAGACTTATTAGGTGGAGCTTGTATCTCCAACAATTCAATTATAGAGTTCTCTATATTGAAGAGAGACAGAATATCCCTGCTGATATTCCTAGCCACCACCCTATCTGTTTAATGTCACAAAATCCTGATACTCAAAACATAATTATTGGTAACGTAGATTTGGTCAGGGATGAATCTATAGCTGATGATTATAATAATCTCACTATGATTCAGAGTCAGGATCAGAGATTAAATAGGATCATGACTATCTTAAATAATCATGATAATATAAATAGCAAATATAAATGCATTAAAATAATTTTTAACAAGTATAAAATCTATCAAAATTTACTTATGTATAATGTAAAATTTAATCAGGGGGAATCGTGGAGGATAGTTGTGCCTAACTCCATGATTGATAAAATGATCATGTATGTTCATAGTAGTTATGGGCACTATGGAGCACCAAAAATTATGTATGTTTTAAAGTCGATATTTTATTGGAATAAAATGTATAAATGCGTAATTAAAAAATTAAAACGTCCAATTTGCCTAAAATCTAAGCATTGTAGTACATCTTACATAGGAATCATGCAGCCTATTATCCCAGATCGTCTTATGAATTATTAGCGATCGATTTTTATGGGCCGCTTCCAGCATTCAATCGACAAAAATTCATTCTCGTAACATATGATATAAACCAGCGCACTTTATGTAATTAGATGTATGATAAATTATCAATTCCCGTTAGTCAGAAAGCCAGAAATAATTCTTACAGATCATGCAACAGCTTTTATATCTAGTACACGGAATGAGTGGATTCGAACTCAAAACCTCAAACACATTATGAGCTCCATTAGAAACCCGCAGTCAAATCCCTGCGAACGTGTTACGCGGGAGCTCGGTAGATTATTCAGGGTTTATGTAGCCGATGACAACAAAAAATGGGTTCATACACTCTCTGAGGTTGTTAATTATATCAATAGTACTTCTAATGAATCCACCGGTTTTACACCAATCAGCCTATATTATGGCAAATATGAGAAATTATTAATTCAAACCCTTCTACCTATTATAAGAAAACCGATAAATGTAAATCAAGATATAAATCAGGCTAAAGTAAAGCTTCATATTATGGGTGCCAAGAGAGTAAAAAGATCCCATAATAGACCACATCTCTTTAAAGTTGACGATCTAGTTCTTGTTAGAACACTCCATGTTAGCAACCTTCAAAAGAATCAATTTAAAAAATTCCTTGAGTTATATGATGGTCTGAAGAATTAGAAGTTAACTGTTACAAATACCTTGGTCAGATTATTAATACAGATGGAAACATAATGGAGGAAATTAATCATAGAATTAAACTTGGTTGGAGTGCTTTTGGTAGAAATAACTTGATACTAAAAGGAAATATGCCTATGTGTTTGAAAAGGATGGTTTTTAACAAATGTGTTTTACCAGTTCTGACTTATGGATCTGAGACTTGGACACTTAATAGAAGAGCAATACAGAGACTTCAAACCACTCAAAGGAGTATGGAGAGATGTATGTTGGGAGTAACAAGAAGAGATCGAAAACGGAATGTATGGGTAAGACAACAAACAGGTGTTACTGACCTTATTGAAAAAATTAAAAGATTGAAATGGAGTTGGGCTGGACATATTGTTAGAAGAGATGATAATAGATGGACAATTGAAATTTTAAACTGGATTCCAAGAGATTGTAAAAGACCCAGAAAGAGACCACATGTGAGATGGATGGATGAAATAAGAAAATGTGCAGGGGTGTTGTGGAGAAGAGAAGCTACAGATCAGAGAAGATGGATTAAACTTGGAGAGACCTTCATCCTGCAGTGGATTGATAATGGTTGATGATGATGATGATAAGATCTCTTGCAAAGTAGGAGAAAATGCGTTCATGTTAGCTACACCAGATGGTGAAAAAAGGATGTATAACGCTATAAGTCTAATCCCATACCCTTCTGAAGTGTAGAAAAATTTTTTTTAGAATCCTTCTAGTTGAGATTCTTGATGTAATGTCCAAGTATTTTAAAATTTTTTATGTCAAAATAATATATTAATGTATGCAATAGTATCGAATAAATTTTAGTTATAGAAGATAATAAAAATAGTAATTATAATTGAATAAAATAAATATTAAGATTGATGTTTAATTTAAAATTTTTTATTCATAGTGGGAGGTTATGTGCCCCCTTTTTTAGGTTAGAAGTTATTAGTTGTTGCAATTTACTAAAAAATTTTAAATTTGGGATATGTTCTTTGTATAATGATTATATTATATTGATAATCTTTTAAAAGTTCAATTTAAAGCCAAATAAAAATATGTAATGCCTAAAATTATGATAAATAACATTAAAAGAGTTAAATAAAGCTAAATGTATTGATTGCAAATGGTTGGAAAAGTTGGCCATAATAAATAATGTAGCCATAAATATTTAAAATGTTTTAAAAGTTGAATTTTAATAGTTAAAGCTTGTAATTAAATAAATACTATATTTTAAAGTATAAATTATATCTAATAATTATATTTAATATTATATGTTTTAAAAGTAATCTTTGTGGTAGGAAAATTTATATTTAATTCTATGTTTTCAAAATTATTATTCCAAATTTTATATTATTATATTATTTATTTAATATAATAATTGTTGCAATTAACATTTAATATTTTTCAGACAGAATTTTGATACATTCTGTTATAGTCCTCCCTTCTCTCAGAAGTGGACTATTCCAGATGCCACCTTATCTGATCGGATTAAGCATTGTTGCCTCAGGCCAATAGGCTGATGTATAGATAAAAGCATAGCCAATGATTATTACAGGCCACTGAGCAACGATGCTTGCTAAACCCGAAGGCTTTCAATAAGGTCAGGGATCTGGGTATAAATAGTCAGCCTTTTGTGAGAAACAGGGAAGAACATGTCTAACCAAAACAGACATTTGCGTTCTCCCAGGGAACAGCAGGAAATATTCCCATTAATAGGACTACACTATTTAGATCTACGTAGCTAGGCAAGTCCCACAGAGACCGGATGCTGCTAAGATCACACTTGGCTCAAGGCAAGCTAACTATATAGCTGGAAGAGTCATAGACCTTACCCATGAGGCAAGCCATAAGGTGTGTCTGGAAGCGGCAGGCAGAACACAAGAGTTACGTTAAACTCCAAGATTCAACTTATAAATATGCATTTGCATACTGTATATTGTTTGTATATATTTGTACATAATAAATGTATTAAATTATAATACTTGTTTCAGTATTATTTTATATTATTTACTGTTAGTTGGGTCTGTAATCCAGACCAAAACACAACAGATTTGGAGCAGTTGGACAAAAGATTTTTTTTCCCCATGGCTGAAAAAAGAAAAAACTTGGAAAACGTAAATACGCGAGTGCACACACACTTGTAAGTTACAAAGCTGTGATTACTAAATCACACTTAAATATGGTTCAAGTATTTAGTAAAATACATATAAGTATTTATTAAACAGTGATTCTTGAAATTGCTTATTGCTGGCAAAACAAGTAAAATACATGATAGTATTTACTAAACAGCCACTGTCAAAATCACTTATTTCAGGGAGGAAACAAAGTGATCATAAACACGATTGGTGCATCATAAACCAATCAAAATTGGCCTTGCTAAAAAGACAGAAGCTCACCCTAGCGGAGTAAAAAATCTGTCGAACAATCGTATTGAGTGTTTACTCGCCACTCGCAAATATACAAAAAAAAAATTTTTTTCTCATGTGATAACAGAAAAATAAAATAAAAAAAATGGCTAGTATAAATGGCTCGATGGAAGCTTTTGATCCAGGATTCCCTGAGAACTGGTCAAGCTACAAAGAGTGCCTAATTTTTTATATGCAGGCCATTCAGATTAAAAAGTCTGAAATAACATTAGCGATGCTGATAACTATAATCGGGTCGCAAACATATAATATTTTAAAATCTCAAATCGGGTCAGAAACACTGGCCGACTTGAATTTTGAGAAAGTGTTGGCGATTCTCACAGAATATTTTTCCCCCAAACCGCTAACAATAATGCAGAGATATTATTTCAATCTGTGTACACAGGCGGTGGATGAAAAAGCTAGAGAATTCGCAACGCGAATCAGAACATTAGCACTCACGTGCAAGTTTAAAGAGTTCTTAAATGAAGCACTACACGATCTTTTCATTTGTGGCATGAACGATCATAATTTAAGACTCAAACTATTAAGGACACCGGATATAGATTTTGAAAGGCTGTAACTCAAGCCACGCTGGCAGAATCTATAGCGTGTCAGGCAAAGCCACTACAAAAAATATATTATACTGTTCAAAAAGTTGAACAGAATGCTGAGTCTGACAAGCACTCAGTTAGCTCTACAACAACGAGTGTAAAGCGTTGTTATAGATGCGATGAACTGATCCATGTACAAACAGAATGTACACATCTCCATACTGTATGCTCATTTTGCAAGCGTGTTGGTCATATAAGACGCGGCATGTCTAAACTTAAAAAGACAAACAGCCAATATGAGAATAGAAAAAACCATTCCAAAAAACAAAGGCAACTATAAGAAAAATAAACAAGTTGCCAGTATAAATCACATTAAGGACAATCAAATCTGGATTTATACAGAGTATTATGATTAATGATATACCAGTGAGAATGGAACTAGACATAGGGTCAGCAGTGTCTATTGTTTCAAAAAAGACTTGGGCTAACATTAATAAAAATAATAAATATAATCTGCATCCTAGCACTAGGAGTATAACAGATTATCAGGGTGAAAAATAAAACTCTTGGGTCAGACAAGAGTTAAAATAACCATGCCTAACAAAACTAGACACCTACCACTGGTAGTGGCATCACGTGATCACAGCAACTTGTTAGACCGTGACTGGTTCAGACACGTAGGCTTTGCAGTGTCAACGGTAAACCAGATCACAACATTAGCTAAATTAAAGGCTAATTACCCTGAAGTAGTCAATAAAGATCTAGATCAGTATCTAGGACCACCAATTCAGTTATCACTGAATAAAGAGATAAAACCAGAGGTCAACAAAAAGTTGATAACAAAAATGAATATGAGAAATTGGAACACCAGGATTTCCAGAACACCACTAGCTTTGCAGACTACAGTGCTATGCAGAATGTATAGAGGACCCACTAAATGGATTCCAGCAGCCGTGATCCAACAGAAAGGAGTCCACACCCTTATAGTCAGAACAGCAGATGGATGTCAACATCATCGCCATCAAAAGCAACTTAGACTATATTATACTGATGCAACCACAAACCATGAAGCTATAGAGACATAAAATACAAGCAAGGAGGACCAACAAACCGAAGATGGCAGCAGACCAGCACCGAAGCGCGTTAGTCATCCTCCAGCACATCTGCAGGACTGTTCTCTAGGCTAAATTTTAGCCAGGGGGAGGGATGTTATAGTCCTCCCTTCTCTCAGAAGTGGACTATTCCAGATGCCGCCTTATCTGATCGGATTAAGCATTGTTTGCCTCAGGCCAATAGGCTGATGTATAGATAAAAGCATAGCCAATGATTATTACAGGCCACTGAGCAACGATGCTTGCTGAATCCGAAGGTTTTCAATAAGGTCAGGGATCTGGGTATAAATAGTCAGCCTTTTATGAGAATCAGGGAAGAACGTGTCTAACCTAAACAGACGTTTGCGTTCTCCCAGGGAAACTCTGCTAACATAAACAGCAGGAAGTATTCCCATTAATAGCACTACACTATTTAGATCTACGCAGCTAGGCAAGTCCCACAGAGACCGGACACTGCTAAGATCACACTCGGCTCGACGCAAGCTAACTACATAGCTGGAAGAGTCAGAGACCTTACCCGTGAGGCAAGCCTAAAGGTGTGGCTGGAAGCGGCAGGCAGAACACAAGAGTTACGTTAAACTCCAAGATTCAACTTATAAATATGCATTTGTATACTGTATATTGTTTGTATATATTTGTACATAATAAATGTATTAAATTATAATACTTGTTTCAGTATTATTTTATATTATTTACTGTTAGTTGGGTCTGTAATCCAGACCAAAACACAACACATTCTGTCTCAGTTATAAGTCATGTGACCTGAATAGTCATGCATACGTGCTTACTAGTATTTGTGTTAACAAAGTTCAAAATATTTTAAAAATTACATTATAGAATTGAATATATTTATTTATCCATCACAAGAGGAAATATTCAAGTTAATTATCATAAAATGTTTAAAATAGAATTATAAAACGAATGCAGTTAGTAAAAATTAAATATTTTGTTTTAAATAAAATAGATACATTAAAAATAAAAGGTAGGATAAATTGATAAAATATTGTTTTAAAAGTCATTTTAAAATGTTTAGTTAATTTTTAATAAAGCATAAAGTTGATTTAAACTTAATATCTTAAATATTTTAAATAAAAATGAGTCATATTTTATTTTTTAAAACTAATTGTGTAATACCAAAGTCATATGCAAATTAAGTATCAGATGAAAAGCAAAATCCACCAATAAGATGATGTAGTTCATTGGGTATAAATACTGCTGCACGATTAGATCTTGGTTGGTGCTAGTAATTTTCTAAAATTTTATGCTTCTTTTAAATTTTTTTGTTTTAGTCAATTTAATACTATATAGCTATCTTATAATTTATTTGCAACCGATAAGGATAGCAATTTTAAGTATATAAAGAGAGCGTATTATAAATAAATTATAATAAGTTTAATCTAAAGGATGCGTTGTTAAAAGCTAAATTCCCTTACCAGAATTTTCATCGAAGCTTAATTCAATTTCACATTAAGATATGAAAATACCAACGAGTAATACGTACTTATTGAAAAAAATTTTAAAAGTAATATTTATAATTATTAATATGGTATTGATAGTTTTATCAAGGAGAACTGTTTAATTAAATAAGGATTTATATTGGACATTATATGGAAAGCTTAACGGGAAAGCTACTTGTAAATTAATAATGCATTTTCTAGTACTGAAATAGTCGTATCAGAGACTGATGAATAATACGACAAACTCATGATAAATTTTAGGTGGAAAATAAAGCTATGGAAATAAAATGTTTTACCTTTTTGAAGAAAAACATTATGAATAATTTTAAAAAAAAAATTGTCATAAATAATAGCTAAATGAAAGTATTCTAAAGCGTATGTGATAAATCTAAATTTTATAAGATTATACGCATTGCAATAATTTATTCAAAAAAACCGATAATTTGAATAATAATGGAAATAACCATACTTGGATTTTAAAAAAATGATAGATATCATGACAAATAAAACATATAGATGAAGGAGCTATGATAAATAATTATTAAATTTATGGAAATAATTTTTAAAAAATTGCGCAAAAGTCATATCCGGATATCCGAAGTCAAGTCGCCGTGTGTAATGCATTTCTAAGTCGATACAGGATCCTAAAGAAGAAAAACTTCGAAGTATTATTTTTCAATATTATAGTTTAGTTATTATTTTAATAATCATTGTTCTGGATAATAGAAACTATGAACTATTATTCTATAAACTTTTCCAGAACAGATCAATGATTATTTTGTTAATTTTCCTAGATTTTTCAGACGTCGCACTTTATTATTTTCCTATCATTTATTTTTAAACCTTCAGTCGTGTTGGAAGGAGTACTGAGCATACACCAATTTTGGGAGTTTTGTTTTGTTGTTTTGTCGTCAAGCGCTAGAACAAGAGAACTTAGCAACAAAGGTCGGGATTTTAATTGCTTCTCAAATTTTTTTTAAAAAAAAAAAATTCAAGGAAAATAAAAACATTTTATTTTGTAAAGAACATTGGGCTCAATATAGAAGATATACGTAATTATGTCTTGATTTTTTTTTATTAACGTTAGTTTTAAGTGTAATATTATTTAATTAGTAGAATAAGTACATAAATATTAATTTAGTTACTAATGATATTATAGTTTTATAATAAATATTTTGATAATTTTAAAATAAGTTAACATTTCTACATGTGATAGTATTGAAACAGTAAGATTCGTATTCGAATCTTAAGTTTCACCTTTTTCTATCGTCTCTCACTCACCGGTCTATCCCACCCAAATTTAAACTTTTTGGTATCGAATTGTGTGTGTAGCAATATTAAAAATGTATAGATATATGTAGAATTCACCATAAACACGCACACATTTCGATCTCAAATTTAAGGCAATAAATAAAGATAAATAATATAATTTAGATTTCTTTTAGTTATAAAAATATATATATATATTTTTAACCATTCATTTTGAATTGTAAAACCCGTTATTTATTGCTTTGTTTAAATTTCATTTAATAATAATTTTAGAAATCTGATGTAATATTTAATTAAAAGTAAAAATAATCGTATGTTCCCTTTTTGTCTTTGAAATTTTAAAAGAATCGGTCGGTGAGAGATAATAGATTAATTAAAAAGAAAAACTCCCTAAAATCTAATTGTAAAAACCAAATGTAAAATCTAAACGTAAACAATAGAACAGCAGTTTTCTCTAATTAGAATTAACAAAAATGCATTGATTATCCTCAGGGCAGATTAAGTGGAATCTAAAAATACACTAACAAAAATGTGAAAGATAAGATATAAGAAAAGAGGCCATTTTAGAATTATTAGAAACTTGGGACTTTCAACTTTAGCTCTGCTCTCGATCAGTTGAGAGTCTCCAAAATGTTAAATAAATTGTTCCTGCCATGGTATGACCGAGTAAAAGCGCCAAGACTATTCTCCGCCCGGGAGATGGCTTATCGGATGCCAAACCTTCCATTGCCCTTCAAAAATTCAACAACGAAGATCTGCTGCCTAAAATAATGAGAAAGATGCTGCTGCAGTTAAATTAAATGAACCACCTAAACACAGGAAAGAACTGCTAATCATGAACAATTTGCTACTAACCAATGGAATCGGAAAACTTCTCATAAAACAGGTACTTGTGTCCAAATTCTCTAGAGTACTCTACTAATATGCTATAGCTCATTCTTCATACTACTTATATAACTTATAAAATGTAAATTTATCATTTGTAAAACTAAAATTTAATAATTAATTTATTGTGTAAATTTCTCTAATAATGTAGCTTACCTCACTCTATCTTTCTTGGGTACGTATTTCTAAAATCTACATTTTATCATATAATTATCGCATGCTCATAATTTTCTAAGTACAAATCTACAATCGCTTGAAACTGTGGATGCATGTCAAATTTTCATTAATATTTAGTTTCATAAATAACTTAATATTTGTATATAAATCGACACGCATTCAATGCTTCCTTTATTGTAATGTAGGGGTCTACTGCTTAGCAAATGGCTGGCATATTAGTTCTAATAATCACCCAGTTTATATATGTTTTATATTAATTAAATCTTAATGAATAATTCCATAAAATTGCATTTCTTTGAGAGTCACCAACATTCTTTATTAAAGGTTGATAATGTAGGGCAGAGTTAGAAAATATATTAAAATCTTACCAGAATCGTCTATACATTATACATGTGTTATGTTTTGGAGACGCGATGACCTATTACAAGCCGTGAATATTCCGGATTCTATAGGGTTGAAATTAACACCAGTCGTCCTACACAAGCTGACAAATGAATGTCCCGTAGGACTTGACGACCGTCATGCAGCCAGCAGGCAAATCGTGGCACGAACCGCTTGTCCCTGGTTATGCTTATGTGACACCTTACTTCTTTGGTCCGATGGCAAACGCCAGCCCGTCATTCTTATAAACTCATTCACGGTTTTGCAGTATCAATATACTGCCATTCCATATCACCTTTCTAAAATGTATCATGTGTTTCTTTAACTAACTTTATTATTCTATGTATCACTCCACCCCTGCATTATCTTCATAATTCACTCTCAATTAAATGTTTGCCCCTAGTTGTTAGTAAATATTTTAATTAAATAAATATATGTACCCCGCTACTCTTATAAATTTTACTATAGACTCTTGCATTGCAAAGGTATAAATCCCTCAAGGCATGCCTTAGAAATACTTGCTTGAAAATTTTAGGTAGCTAGATTACGCCTTCAAATAAATGTCTTTCTTTTGTAAACATTACAGTATCGGAAATACCGCTACTGAGGTCTTAAATATAAAATGTCTAAATAAATAAATGTATTCTTTAATATATAATAGTATCGCAAATCCCGCTACTGAAACTTTAAATCTATAAAATATTATTAGTAAATGAATTTTTTTATTAAAATGTTTCAATAAATAATTTTAAACTATACGTCTGCAGTTACGTTTTATTTATTCGATACCCATTCTATATAATATTTCCTCGATTATGTAAATATGAATGTTTAATTAATATTAGTTTGATTATTGGCTAACTCAAAAATAAAATCATGAATCTCTTGCATATCCCTGACCACCGTGCTTAAAGATGTGTTTAGTAATGTTGCATCAGATGCGTTGTTTCGTAGATTGTATTGTGGAACCGATAAACTATGTTCGAACTTAGTACTAAGGGTGGCTTCGCTACCTAGATGGTGCTGCAGTTCTATGTGGTGGTCGAATTCTGCACTATGTTAATGAGTCACACGTTTTCTGACTGTTACATAGTATAATTTTTTTTTTAGCGTTTGGCGCCAACAAATGTGGAGGCTTCGATTATAAAACCCATATATACCCTGAGCAAAAATATAACACATATAAATTTCTTTTAGCTTTCGTTACCGAGTTAGCTAATTATTCTATATATGTACGAGTTTGTTTTGATAAAAATAATGAAAAAAATAAATCGAGTGAAATAGTTGGGTCGAGTGAATGAAAGGACGGCAGACTTAAAAACAAATTTAAGGAAAGCAGGGATGTGTGTGTAATTTAAGAAGGAATGAAAATACTCGGATCTAATGAAATATTTTTTTTTATATATATGTCAAAAAAAAAAAAAAGTAATCAGTCACTAAATGAGAAAGCAAGTAGCAGTGAATATTTTATTAAAGCACCATTATATATATCATAGACAACAGAGGTTTGTTATATACGTTAACAGTAAATATTTATTAAAGTGCTATTATATATATATAGACAGCAGTGGCTTATTATACGCGTTTGCAGTAGTTCGTTATAATATATATGTTAAGCGCAGCAATATAGAAAATATAGAGATAGGGCAATGTAGAGTAGGTGAGGGCAGTGAAAGAGTGTGATAGGACCAAGATACTGGTGGGGAATAGTCTAATGCTAGTAATATAAAATAAATAAATAATATTAAAATGGAAGCAGAAAATGACAGTATAGGATCAATGAACTTTAGTCTAAAGTTACTTGAATTACTTAGACAGGATAGGGAAGAAATGAGGAAAATTTATGAGGAGGAAGCGAGAAGAAGAGATGAAGAATCAAAAAAGATACAGGAAGAAGAAAAGATAAGAGCTAAGAAGTATCAGGAAATTCAAAAATCTATCTTGAGAGAGTTAGGAATGATAACAGAGGAATATAGAATAACCCAAGTCAATCAAAAGGAAGAGGCTAAAGATTTGGAAAATGAAAGGAAGTTAGCAAGATCTGACGAACCTATGATAATAGAAGAACAGACAGATAGTGTAATAAATGTAGATAAGTGTGAAGAGCAAAGAGACCTCATTCCAACAAATAAAGGCCCACAAGAACCATTGAATGAAGACAGCATTGAAGAGGAAACAAGCATATCCGAAGTTAGTAAAAAGGAAGAAGAAATTAAAGATATGGAAAATGAAAAGAAGTTAGAAAGATCTGACGAACCTATGATCATAGAAGAGCAGACAGATAGGGGTAATAAATGTAAATAAGTGTGAAGAGCAAAGAGACCTCATTCCAGCAGATGAAGGCCCACAAGAACCATTGAATGAAAGCAGTAAAAAGGAGACGAGCACAGATGGGAATGAAAATATAGAAGGATCAAAGGTCATGGAAGAAATCATGAAAATGGAGAATGGATACCAGAGCGATTTAGCAAAGATGATCTACATTAAAATATTTAGAGTGGAAATAAGGGAAAAAACCTCAAACCTACCTAGAGAGCTTACAAAAGTTCTTCCAATTTCATAAGAAAGGACCAGATGAGCACATAGGTATAGCTAGTTACCATCTGCAAGGTTCTGCCAAAGATTGGTGGAATATGGGGAAATGAAAATATAGAACTATCCAATGTAACATGCCGCTAACCATCCAACCATTAATGACAGGCAGTCGAATAAAATACATAGAAGAAATGAATGAATTTCTCACTACATTGGATTTTAACTATTGGGCCAAAGAACCACCTGATAGAAGGCAAAAATTAGAAAACTCAAGGCCGCAGTCATCGATGACGAGAGATCGATATTATCCACCTGACCCGGGTTTGTAAAAATATTTTAGACTCTTAGGACGGTTATTAAACATATATGAGAATATTAAAAGCGAATTTGGTAAAATGAATTTGGTTGAATGAAATTTACATTAGTCAAATAGGGTTTTAGATAGAAATTTTTTTGTTATATATATTATTGTCTTAATTACTATTACTCTTAAGCATTTTTTTTATATATATTATATTAACTAATCTTACTCTAAGAAATTTTTATATATATAATCAGTTTAACTAATATTACTATGATTTCTAACCAGACATGGCCAAATTAGGCCATTTTAATTAAACTATAAATTCTGGATCCGGGTATATAAATTATTCGTTGCTTCATGTAATCTCAGCTTTCTATATTTCTATATATCTGTAAAAAAAAAATAATTTTTTTTTTCGTATTTAAATTATGTAATGTAGCAAAAAATTTTTTTTCTCTTTCCTTGCCTCCTTTGTTCTTCCTTAATTGTTCACGGGAAGTACAGGGAAATGAAACAGTAAGATTCGTATTCGAATCTTAAGTTTCACCTTTTTCTATCATCTCTCACTCACCGGTCTATCCCACCCAAATTTAAACTTTTTGATATCAAATTGTGTGTGTAGCAATATTAAAAATGTATAGATATATGTAGAATTCACCAAAAACACACACACATTTCGATCTCAAATTTAAGGCAATAAATAAAGATAAATAATATAATTTAGATTTCTTTTAGTTATAAAAAAATATATATATATATATTTTTAACCATTCATTTTGAATTGTAAAATCCATTATTTATTGCTTTGTTTAAATTTCATTTAATAATAATTTTAGAAATCTGATGTAATATTTAATTAAAAGTAAAAATAATCGTATGTTCCCTTTTTGTCTTTGAAATTTTAAAAGAATCGGTCGGTGAGAGATAATAGATTAATTAAAAAGAAAAATTCCCTAAAATCTAATTGCAAAAACCAAATGTAAAATCTAAATGTAAACAATAGAACGGCAGTTTTCTTTAATTAGAATTAACAAAAATGCATTGATTATCCTCAGGGCAGATTAAGTGGAATCTAAAAATACACTAACAAAAATGTGAAAGATAAGATATAAGAAAAGAGGCCATTTTGGAATTATTAGAAACTTGGGACTTTTAACTTTAGATCTGCTCTCGATCAGTTGAGAGTCTCCAAAATATTAAATAAATTGTTTCTGCCACGGTATGACCGAGTAAAAGCGCCCAGACTATTCTCCACCCGGGAGATGGCCTATCGGATGCCAAACCTTCCATTGCCCTTCATAAATTCAACCACGAAGATCTGCTGCCTAAAATAATGAGAAAGCTGCTGCTGCTGTTAAATTAAATGAACCACCTAAAAACAGGAAAGAACTGCTAATCATGAACAATTTGCTACTAACCAATGGAATCGGAAAACTTCTCATAAAACAGGTACCTGTGTCCAAATTCTCTAGAGTAATCTACTAATATGCTATAGCTCATTCTTCATACAACTTATATAACTTATAAAATGTAAAATTATCATTTGTAAAATTAAAATTTAATAATTAATTTATTGTGTAAATTTCTCTAATAATCTAGCTTACCTCACTCTATCTTTCTTGGGTACGTATTTCTAAAATCTACATTTTATCATATAATTATCGCATGCTCATAATTTTCTAAGTACAAATCTATGATCGCTTGAAACTGTGGATGCGTGTCAAATTTTCATTAATATTTACTTTCATAAATAACTTAATATTTGCATATAAATCGACATGCATTCAATGCTGCCTTTATTGTAATGTAGGAGTCTACTGCTTAGCAAATGGCTGGCGTACTAGTTGTAATAAGCACCCAGTTTATATATGTTTTATATTTATTAAATCTTAATGAATAATTCCATAAAATTGCATTTCTTTGAGAGTTGCCAACGTTCTTTATTAAAGGTTGATAATGTAGGGCCGAGTTAGAAAATATATTTAAATCTTACCAGAATAGTCTATACATTATACATGTGTTACGTTTTAGAGACGCGATGACCTATTACAAGCCATGAATATTCGAGATTCTATAGGGTTGAAATTAACCCCAGTCATCCTACACAAGCTGACAAATGAATGTCCCATAGGACTTGATGACCGTCATGCAGCCAGCAGGCAAATCGTGGCACGAACCGCTTGTCCCTGGTTATGCTTA
Organism: Epiperipatus broadwayi; assembly: GCA_028023455.1. Classification (NCBI taxonomy): domain Eukaryota; kingdom Metazoa; phylum Onychophora; class Udeonychophora; order Euonychophora; family Peripatidae; genus Epiperipatus; species Epiperipatus broadwayi. Next base: position 169,748 of record JAQFVV010012999.1, on the reverse strand, counting down.
TGTGACACCTTACTTCTTTGGGCTGATGGCAAACGCCAGCCCGTCATTCTTATAAACTCATTCACGGTTTTGCAGTTTCAATATACTGCCATTCCATATCACCTTACTAAAACGTACCACGTGTTTCTTTAAGTAACTTTATTATTCTATGTATCACTCCGCCCCTGCATTATCTTCATAATTCACTCTCAAATAAATGTTTTCCCCTAGTTGTTAGTAAATATTTTAATTAAATAAATATATGTACGCCGCTACTCTTATAAATTTTACTTTAGACTCTTGCATTGCAAAGGTATAAATCCCTCAAGGCATGCCTTAGAAATACTTGCTCGAGAATTTTAGGTAGCTAGATTATGCCTTCAAATAAATGTCTTTCTTTTGTAAACATTACAGTATCAGAAATACCGCTACTGAGGTCTTAAATATAAAATATGTCTAAATAAATAAATGTATTCTTTAATATATAATAGTATCGCAAATCCCACTACTGAAACTTTAAATCTATAAAATATTATTAGTAAATGATTTTTTTTATTAAAATGTTTCAATAAATAATTTTAAACTATACGTCTGCAGTTACGTTTTATTTATTCGATACCCATTCTATATAATATTTCCTCGATTATGTAAATATGAATGTTTAATTAATATTAGTTTGATTATTGGCTAACTCGAAAATAAAATCATGAATCTCTTGCATATCCCTGACCACCGTGCCTAAAGAAATGTTTACTAATGTCGCATCAGATGCGTTGTTTCGTAGATTGTATTGTGGAACCGATAAACTATGTTCAAACTTAGTACTACGGATGGCTTCGCTAACTAGATGGTGCTGCAGTTCTATGTGGTGGTCGAATTCTGCACTATGTTAACGAGTCACACGTTTTCTGACTGTTACAGTATGATCGTATATTATATTATGCAATGTTTATTTTAATTGATGGACAAGAAGACGTCATATGTGCTTAACAAGTTGATATCACATAGGTAATAGTTGTGGATATTGATATTTTATGATGTATTTTTTTTCTTTTGCAGATTATTAATGAATTATATAATGTTGAAGTTTGAATGTTGAATTATATGTGAACACATTTATACAACATATTAAAAATATAGGATTAGAATTTATTTATTCTAAGGATATGCATACTTTAATTTCATATTACTAATATAATATAACATGATGATGAATAATTATATGATTCTTTTACAAAGGACTTTAATATTGTTAGATATTTAAAGTATGGATAAATGATTATTTTGTATTTTGTTCAAGAATATTGGATAGGAAAGTAAAGTAACCTTTTTCTTGTAGATTAGTTGAGATCGTTATAATTACGATGGAATTTTATTTGTTATTTTGACTATGTTAGTTAGTCTTATTTGTCGATGTAGATTTGATAAATCTATAGGAAAATTTCATAAGATAGTGACTTGGTAGTAATTTTAAAATCATGAAACCAATGAGATGTTATTAATGTAGGATTTATTATGGGAATAGGAATAAAATTTTGTAATCTTATTAAGTATACAGGTAAAGTTAACAAAGCCCTGTAGCTGGTATATTTTATTTGTGGCCAGTCTTTATTTTATATTGAATCTTGATGTTTTAGAAAGGTGAATAGCTTTGACATCGTTGTTGGTAGTGGAGAACATTAGACAAATAGGTCATCCTCTATTTTATTGTTGCACTGTGCCATGATGTTTTATCTAACATGTGCTATTGAGAAAGACTCTGGTTTCTTCCCTATGCCTACACATCTATTCGCTATCTCAATTTTTCCAAAGTAATTACATCACACAGTATCGTATTTTTGAAAGGAAATGATAAATAATTTAGAATTTAAGGAATGTTATTGGATAAATAAGATAGGTTTATTTACTTATAAAGAGGAATAGAGTTAACGCAAAATGGCATTAAAAATCAAACGGAACTAAATGATAAAGAATCATAGAATATGTTCTATATTTATTTTGGAAATAAAATAAATTTCATGAATAAAATAAATGAAGCGAAGTTGCTCTGAAATTTTAAATAACTTCAAATATTTTTATTTTATTTTATAAGTATTGCATATTTTTCAAAATAGATAATGTAGTAAAACAAAACAGTACAAGATAAGCATAAGTACAATTTTGTATTTATTTTAATAATTAAGAAGTACATGAATAATTGCAACCATTCCATATTAAAGCAATATTAAGTAGGAGATATTGGGTATAATAATAATAATATGATTAGTAATGATGTCCACGTATTGTATTAATAAACCAACATTGGATATTTTGTGTATAATACTAATAACTTGCAAAATGAGAAATTATTTGGTGATAAGATCCATATTCGATATTGTTATTTTTTGTGTTTTCCGCTTTATGCTTCAATGTATGCTTGAAAGAAGGATATTATAATAATGTTTAAAGAGATAATATTTTTAGAATTAATATAAAATAATTATATCTTTATTATAAGATTTGATAAAAAAGGAAATAGAAAATTGTATTATATTTTTTTTTAAGTTGGCGTGAAGACTTAAATTTATGTTTTATTGTATTAGTAGTTACGATGAATAATAGATGTATAATGGTGCAAGACTTATTATACAAATTGTAAATATTGTAAATAGATATTGTTTATTTTATTTGTTGTAATAAAATTTTGTTAAACTTGTTGTCAAAATTTGTGTGTTAAGATTATTTTTCTCTCCCACATCGCACAACATGTTGAAACACAGAGGGTTTGAACCAAGACGTAACATTTGCACAGAAACAAATAAAAATATTATTTAAGAATCATAATACTTTCTTAAGATGATTTATTTAAGAAATTGCATTTTACATTATCTTTATGGCCATAAGTTAATTATTATAATAGTACATCGAATTATAATACTATCCATTGCCACACATATATTTTTCAGATTATAAGATGCTACCACATTTTTATTGCAAGATCATATGAAAGATAAAAGATTATGTTATAGTATTTCTTTATTATGATTATGGCGAATAAGAATTATAGTAGATGAAAAGTTATGTAGAATTAGATCATACAATGAAGAATGTTATTATTAATTAGGTGTGGTTGAGTATGATATTAAATCCCTTATCATGCTTGACTACAGTAATTTAATTGACTTAAATTAGTTTAAGAACCTGAGATTTATTTTAGCTAAATTATTTTAAATAAAAGGATTAAGATTTATTTATTAGTGTCATCTTAATGATTGGTTATTACTAAAGTCATAAGAATACTATATATTATTATTACTTGGGATAGTAATAAGGGGGGTAGTGTTCTTATGCCATTGAGGTAGTATGGGATATTGGCTCAATGTATTCCCTATTACCATTTGTATCTCACTTTCAAGTCACATGATTTAAATAAACATTTATTTATTTATTTTATAAATTGAACCTTATTATTACTTTATTAATTTGAGCTAGTAGAATAATTAATGTTAACGTAGAGTGATTTTATTTATCAATTATTTGCATTTAACCGAGCATAATCATTATCTGAGCTAGATCCATTTTACTTAATATTATATTTCCCGGAAGTGAGGGTACAATATATATAAATATACACAGCAGTACATCATAAGATTTCAAGGGAAAATTGAAAGGATATTAGCCTATAATTTTTTTTTTTATGTTTATATACTGTAAATTTTTTTTATTATTAATAAATTCTCTGTTTGTTTGGCATTCCTTACAAATAGAAGAAGGGTATTTATCAGGTAATTAATTTATTTAAATATTTATATTAAATGTATATGTATTACTCAGTATTCATCTATATATTTTGTAACCGAAAGAGATTATGGTAATAAGTTAATAGTATCTATTGAAATTCATTATTCTTATTATTATTCCATTTAATTGAAAATATGCTACCTATATATAAAATCTGTTAAAATAATTGTTTTATTAAATATTTTAAAGATATTTGTAATGAAAACTTTTTCATATAACTGCAAAATATAAATATTTATAAAGTTATGAGTGAATCAAGCATACTATCTAAAGTTATTTAACAAAATATATCATATTAGTGTCAGTAATATTATAATAATATATGAGGGGGACTTAAAAAAACCCAGAATCGTTCTCTGTTATGGTGACTGTTATAGTATATACTTTTACTGTTACACACTTTTTCGAGGAACTCTTCTGCATCAATCTGCCAGATGACATCACCATGTGAAATCGTGGAGTCACATAATACATTGTTTTATAGCATTTGGGTTGAATGAATAAGTGGATTCATTTATTCATTCACAAAGACTTTATCTTGTGTTGGAAATGAAAGTATTCATTTATTAACATTCGTAAAAAGCACATGTACATTAGCTTGAAAGGCTAATCTTTAGTTTATTACAATTGATAAACATAGCGCTATATAAATAAATGCCTCATTTACATATGTTTAGTTTCATTTAAGAGTGACGTTTCGTAAATTCTAGATAATTTCGTTGACGTCATTCATTCAGACATAGTAAACAGTAATTTAAAGTGATTGATTTATCCCCACGCTTTCATATCCAGTACTTAAGATTTGCCCATATATAAGCATTTGGGTTGAATGAATAAGTGGATTCATTTATTTGTTCGCAAAGACTTTATCTTGTGTTGGAAATGAAAATATTCATTTATTATTATTAACATTCGTAAAAAGTGCATGTACGTTAGCTTGAAAGGCTAATCTTTAGTTTAATACATTGTTTTGTAAAGTGCATTTTTGTCAATTTTTTTTATAATGGCTGAAATGTTGAATTAACGCTGATTTTTTTTTTTTCCGATTTAGTTCGTAACAGTCAGACACTTTATTTGCAAGTTCTGAAACATTTAAGTGATGCAATAAAATGTAAATATCCCGTTTTGTGCAAAGAGTAAGAACTTTACCCCAACAGTGTCATCTCTCAAAGCCTTGACAGTAAAACAGTTTTAATTAAATTCAGCATGACCCATATCTATTAGCTATATTCGATCGATCTCACTTCATGCGATTTTTTTTTTTAATCTATCGAATGAAAAAATGTCTTTTTTTTCCGGACTTAGAACTGGGATGGGAATGACAAAACCGTTAAAGTGCAACATTTTGCCACTGTTCCTTACTACTTCAAAAAATGACAACTGGTTTAGTCTGGTATATAGCATTAAATAGACTGCACTTTTTAAAGTGATTCAATTTGCAACACTTAAAAATAAATACACAATTTTTAATTACAAAATTCTGGTTATTTTTTGGGTCCCCCTAATGTATATAATCTAGTTCAGCTTCCATGAATTGTTTACATATGTTAATACAACTCTAAAAATAGTTTAATTTATTATCTATCAACTAAATATTATACTGTTCGATAAATTAATTTACTTGAATATTGTTTTATTTTGTTACTAATATTATATTAAGTGAATTTCATTTCACTTTAAAATTTTTTTTAATCACTCATTGTGAATTATCTCTTTCATCACTAGTCACCTATATTTGCATATTATATATTTATTGTAATTGGTAACAAATTTCTATAATGGAATCCCTGACAATTAAAGTCTTATATATTATTAATATGGTTTGGATTCATTAAAATGCCTTGCAATTCAAACTAAGAGCCTTTATTTATATCAATTATTTCTATTATTTGCTAACCCAGACAGAAAGTTAGACAAACATTTAATACAATCTTTTATTCATTAAGACTATATTATTGTCTGAATGCATTAAATAATTATTATAAGATACTTATTTTATTCAATTGTTCCCTTTACAGAGATAAAAGGTACCGGTACAATATATATATATAATTAATTTGATAATTAAATGTTACATTTAAAATAAAAATATTTAAATCTATTACTTCAGAATTGCAATACAAAATATACCTAAGATATAACGATGCATTTTCATTTTTTAACAAATATATATAACAGTTTATTTATTTTTTCAATACCTTTTTTTTTATTGAAGTGATACTCATGTAATAAAATACAAATCTGATATTTCTAGTTTTATATTTCTAATTTTATTAAAAAACAGACATATAAAAAAAACTAATATTTTTATCAATTAATTATGAAGAAAAAACAAAAGTTTACAAAGCAAAATGACTGAAGAACATGCGTAAAATTTAACGAAAACAGCAATACATAAAAAAATAATTAATTAATAGATTACAATAAAAAAAAACAAGTTCTCTATTTGCATTTTGTAAAAATGATTCCTAAAATTAAGCTAGCTTTATAAAAGTTGAATATTTTAAACCGTTCTTGAAAATTTAGTTTAATTTAAGTAAAGTTAGAGCATCTCAACTATAATCAGAATTTTAATTTATATTCCTATAATTTCAACTAGAATTATAATAATTAAAAGAATGAACAATTTCATAAAAGTGAAAACTAAATTAAAAATACCACTTAGTAAAGATTCAAATTTTGACTAAAGATCATATTTAATTAGATGCTTTGTTAAAGTGTGATCTATCAATAAGACATAAAATAAACTTAATTTATAAGTGACAATACTTTTAGCCTATGCTTAACAAGTATATACATATTGTACTCATTTTAATTATGCCTTGTGCCCTAATTAAAATAGTTAGATGCACAAAATAGTAAAAATTTTAAATTTCAAGTCAGTAATATTCTTTGTGACCTTTTAAAACTAAAGCAATTGTACTTAAAATTACCTTATATAATATTATTAATGCATTAAGTAATATTTAAAATGCATATTCATAGTCTGTTATAAGTACAAATTTTAATAATAATGTTGTTTAAAGTATAAATAATATACTAATGCTTATTAAAATAATGTAGTTTTTATTGTAAGTAAATATAAATTTTAACAGTTATCAATTAAATCTATAAATTTAGTTAACTTAAAATATTTTATGTAAGAAACAAAGCAATATCCAATGAAAGCATTTCTAGTTATATGTGTGTATGTCTTTGTGCTTGCATGTATGTTATTTTATAATATTTAATTTACTAACAATAATTATTCCTTTAGTCAAAAAGTATTAAAGAATTGATTTGTATTCAATACTTAATAAATAATAAATTGAAAGTATGCTAGCCTTTCTCACATGCACAATTATAACAGAGAAAGCCAATCAGATTTTAAACAGATTTCTAATAAATAATCAAGCTTAGACACGAGACAGAGATTTTGATAGAAAAGGTTGATACCAACCTTTTCTAAACTTAACTTTTATATATATATATATGCCAGTCTTAAGCATCTTAGCCCGAAAGCTTTAAATATATAAACAAATACAATTATCATTCATTGTGTTATAAATATAATATATTACGGCACAAAATCTCAGATTTACTATACCGTAATTTTCATAGCAGCAACGTTTGTAAACAATATTTATCTAAATCGCATGTTGAAAACTGATAATAAATTGAAAGTATGCTAGCCTTTCTCACATGCGCAATTATAACAGAGAAAGCCAATCAGATTTTAAACAGATTTCTAATAAATAATCAAGCTTAGACACGAGACAGAGATTTTGATAGAAAAGGTTGATACCAACCTTTTCTAAACTTAACTTTTATATATATAAGCCAGTCTTAAGCATCTTAGCCCGAAAGCTTTAAATATATAAACAAATACAATTATCATTCATTGTGTTATAAATATAATATATTACGGCACGAAATCTCAGATTTACTATACCGTAATTTTCATAGCAGCAACGTTTGTAAACTATATTTATCTAAATCGCATTTTGAAAATTGATAATAATTTGAAAGTATGCTAGCCTTTCTCACATGCGCAATTATAACAGAGAAAGCCAATCAGATTTTAAACAGATTTCTAATAAATAATCAAGCTTAGACACGAGACAAGAGATTTTGATAGAAAAGGTTGATACCAACCTTTTCTAAACTTAACTTTTATATATATATGCCAGTCTTAAGCATCTTAGCCTGAAAGCTTTAAATATATAAACAAATACAATTATCATTCATTGTGTTATAAATATAATATATTATGGCACGAAATCTCAGATTTACTATACCGTAATTTTCATAGCAGCAACGTTTGTAAACAATATTTATCTAAATCGTATGTTGAAAATTGATAATAAATTGAAAGTATGCTAGCCTTTCTCACATGCACAATTATAACAGAGAAAGCCAATCAGATTTTAAACAGATTTCTAATAAATAATCAAGCTTAGACACGAGACAGAGATTTTGATAGAAAAGGTTGATACCAACCTTTTCTAAACTTAACTTTTATATATATAAGCCAGTCTTAAGCATCTTAGCCCGAAAGCTTTAAATATATAAACAAATACAATTATCATTCATTGTGTTATAAATATAATATATTACGGCACGAAATCTCAGATTTACTATACCGTAATTTTCATAGCAGCAACGCTTGTAAACAATATTTATCTAAATCGCATGTTGAAAATTGATAATAAATTGAAAGTATGCTAGCCTTAATAAATACTAAATAAATATGGGAAATAATTTTTATGTAATGCTTTTTAATAGTACTTAGTTTATTAAATAATTATATTAAAAAAGAAATATTTTATACAAGTTAAAATATTATATAAAGCTATTTTTAAAATATTTTTCTTTCTTTCTGTCATTCTTTAATTAAGTCTAAAAATAGAACTTAAAATTGGTGATTGGAAATCAATTGAGATTAGCTATATAAGAGAGGGAGAATAGGGTTGTGTGTGTGTGTGGAAATTATTAAGAAACTGGTAACAATTTAAAAAAAATAAAATTATTTTTCTAAAAAAAATAGTTAATATTTTTGTTTAAAAAGTGTGTTTAAAATTTTATCTTTAAGGTTGAGCACTTACAGTACATCATGCATATGTGGCAGCTGATTTGTTGAAATTTTGTTTCCTTTTTAAAATTGCATGAAAACTATAAGCATGACGTCAAACAGACATCCTAGCATTCGTTGCTGATCAATTCCATCTTTAAAATAATGTATCACAATTTGAAATCTGATAAATTTGAATTTTTTATTAATAGGTGCATTTAATTTTTTTCTTTTCTGGTCAGTTTACTAGTTTACCCGAGAACGAAAAAACAAAATCTTTAGTGGCCTTATTAGTTAATAAAATGGATTAAAAATATGCTGATGATTTGCATTTTAAGATCTTCAATGCGATATAAATATAATCACAGAATATCTATCGTAAGTATTCAATTTTAATTTTTTAATTATTTGAATATTTAAATTTTTTTTTTAATTATTTGATAAATAAAATAAGTTATTAATTTGTTTGTATTGGTGGGTCTGTGTACTACATAAATTATAAAATATTAAATCATTATGCTCTTTATTATGCAGTATATAAATTTGTATTCAAATATAACAAAAGTGGTTTTTGTACAGTGTAATTTTGGGTCTCTGATCCAAGTTTGAGGCAACCCTATGTTATAGACATAATGATTCTCAAAAGGTTTAACAATTTATTAATGCATTTATATTTTTATTTGTGTTTGCACTTGCATGTTTGTGTTATAGAGCAGTGCAATATAAATGTTAAGATGGATTATCAAATATACAGAAAGGTTGTAGTTGACAAAGCAATCACAAAATTTATTGGGCATAGTACAATATGAAAGTATAACACTTAAATCCCAAAAAAGAGAGATTTCAAATGGTGTGTGTGTAGTGGTAGCCACAATGATTATGCATATACCATATGGAATTGTATGTAGGCAAAGAATCAAATTCTGATTCTTGTCTATGCCTTGATATTCATGCTGGGAGTCAGTAGTTTTGCCACATATTGCATCACATTATTTTCAAGTCTATAGCTAGAAAATGAGCTATATGCAAATAAATTATAACTCTGTGGGACAATAAATATAGCAAGATAGTATCTGTGGTGGGCATAAAGAATATAAACATTACTGATGTACACAAAAAATATAAAATGAAGAGATGAAGCTCACTTTATCAGTGATACAGACAGTAGCCTACAATTTCTAGTTTTAGATAGACAAGAAGCCAATTGCTATGATGATAAATGCATATCCACCTTCAGGAAATGATTTGTTTTGTATCTTTTATTAGGATGAATCTTTTTCTTATAGACGCCTTTGAGATTTGTTAACTTTTGGGGTACAAGATAAAAATAAAGAATTCTTATGTGAATAGTTTTGGAGATTCAGAAGCTATGGATTATCTCAGGTAAAAAGTATTATATATGGTTTGAAAGATAATTTTGTGAGGAATATAAAGAAATTATCAATGAAGATGTAAATTAAACTTAGTTTTTTTTTTTTTTTCATATGTCATAGCATTGACCAGGACGCGAACCCACAACCGTCTACAACCAACTACTTGCTTGCAAGCGGCTGCGATGACCTCTCGGCTAACAATGCACAAAATTATGAACAAACAATAAAATAATAATTATGTCAGATGTTGAAATTTCTTTTTTCCTTATTTTTTAAATGGTAATCATTATTTGTCTTAGCCTTATTGTTTTCCTTAGTTTTTTGCTCTAACATTATTAAAACTGAAGTTATTGTGAAAATTGTGTCCCAGGTCAGTTTTTTTTAAAATTCAATATAGCACCTGGAGAATCAACAAGTTAAATTAATGTTAATATTTAATAAAAAATAAATAACCAGTCAACTCTCTAGGGGGAAAAAAGCCACATTGATAATACTTATAGTAACAATTGGAGAAAAAAAAAACAATACATAGAATGGCTTTACCAAATGTCTATAGAAAAAAAGTTTAATCATATAGAAACAATGGACAATGCAATGGTGTATTATGTAAGAATTTGTTTATCGTATTATAAAAATATTTTTCTGTTTGCTTACAAACTTTTGCATTATTTTAAAATAACCTAGCATTAACTACTGAATTGAACCGTTTACTCTTCTACTTAGCTTTTTAATATGGAACTGTTATTATTAATTATTTATTCCTGATACTGTTAAGATGTTTATAATAACTTATAAAAGAGAAATATTAAAACTTCAATTATTAATTTATGCATATAAAATGCTAAGAGATTTATGACAGAACAATTGAAATATAAATTACATTTAAATCAATGTTCATTATAACCATATAAGTTTGTTTTTAAAAAAGAAATGCCTAAACTGAAAACTATTACTTATATCTAAAACTAATGCGTAATATATTATAATTATACATTTTGGTTAGACTTATCTATTGTGATAATCTATTTGTGCTTCTAAAAATAAAAGGAAAAAGTCTGGAAACTAACATTATGTCATATATGCATATAAATAAGATATTTTATAAATTAACCCAGCTGCTGCAGTAAATTTGTATTTTACCAAGAATACATTTTATCTGGAAACCGTATCTAAAAAAAAAAAAAGAAAAATGATTTCTTTTAAACTAGAATCATAAACTTTTGCAGAATTAATTATCAAAATTCATCTGTTATAAGTTTAAAGTTTATTTTCAGGACTATGATGAATGGAAGGAAAATAAAAAAAATTTTTTTTTAATTGCAAGTGATTTTTAAAACTCATCATTGGAGGAGGCTGTAGTAAAAAGAAAATTAACTTTTCTTTTATTTTCCCCCTTTTTTTTTGTCTTCTCACTTTTAATTTTAAATTGTTATGCTTTAAAAAATATATTATATTTAATATTTGTCATGTTGAATTTTAAAATGTAGTATGTGTGGGTATAAAATGATATAGGGTATGTATATTTAAGGGTGGTAAATAATAAATTTATTTTGACATTTCAATGGAACTTTGCTGGACAAAAGTTATTAAATAATGACATTTTTGGTAATTTAATTATTTATTTAGAATATTATATTTATTATAATTGTTTCATATGCTTAAGTCAGTAGGTATTGTTTCAGAGCTTAAAGGTAAAACAACCTAGAGTGTTTTATTCTGAAAAATTATTCCTCATATCATGCTGATTACTATTTGGAATTTATAAGGAATATTTGCATCAGAGTGAATCACAATTGTATATATGTTAGATGGTGAATTATTTTAAAAAAACATTTACAGGTGTATTTTATTGCTATATATATGCTATTGTTATCATTAGATTATATTAGTGAATTATAATTAAGTTAGAGTGACTATGTCCTGCTATTAAGAATCTATTTATGTTTTGTGGTGGAATTTTATGTTATTCAGTTGTTTAAAAAAGTTACCTTAATATCATACTTGTAGTTTATTGCTTAGGCGTGCTTACAGTGTTTTAAACTTAAGGATTTCTTGTCAAAATGTAATTGTTGGTTTATATGGGTGTTTAGTTCTTTTTATGTTTTATTCCCGTAATGCATAGAATAAGTCGTAGGGTAAACATAAGTCTTATACGTGTGAGTAGATTTGGTCATTATGATGTAATTGCCACAAACTTCCTCTTTCTACTTATTTAAATGTCTTTATGAGAAAAACCCAATTACAGACATCACACCTATTTTAGAAATTATATGTTGAAGTCTTGATGACAGTTATTCCATACATAAAAAATTATGTATTTGTATGTAGTTACAAAACCTAGGTCTTATACCCTCTATGTGTAAAGGGTCAGTAATATCATGAGTGTTTTTTTAGCATTACACACAGGCAACTTTAATGATAATTTAAGTAAAAAAAGGGAAATAATCGTGACTTTATCAAATAATCAAGATAGCAATAAAGACAGTCAATTAAATTATAAATTGGTAATTAGAAGATAGTTTATAATTACTATTTAAAAAAATATATAAGAGAAATAATTATAATACATTATTTTTAACTATATTAATTTTAAACTTAAAACTATTTTAAGCATTCTTAAGTTATTATTTATTTCAAAATATTAGAAATTATTCATAAGTGTTTGAATATTCTCTCAGAAATAATACTTCTGAGAAGCTTAATAATTACTAAATAGTTAATTAAAACAGAGTATGTGGTTATAAAAGGTAAAATATACTTTTAACCAATACTTATAGTTAATTCTAAAGTACTTACTGTTATGGTAATATTTTATATTGCTTATATTAATATAACTAAAGTGTAATTTATAATCATGCCAGCTTTAGTCAAAAATATTTATCCACTTGAAAATATAACGGTATGGAAAAATATTTGTATTGTTTATTTGGAAAGGATAAAAAAAACTTAATTGTTGAAATTAATTGATTAGCAATATAATTTGTTGTCAATTTGGTACTAAAAATTTGTACCTTTGTTTTTTATAAATTATGAAAATTTGTCTTTATAATAAATTATTAATTTTTGTGAAACTTAAAGTTTGGTCGTTTTACCATTAGTTATGTTTTTCGATTTCTATTGGTCATCATCACAGATCTTAATTTGACTCAATAATTACATTATATTTAAATTGCATATAGATAATAAATTATTTTATTTGGAAATATTTATTATGTTAATGAAAATGATTTATGAAGATAATGGTTTTATTAAAGTATATATGACAACTGGCATAGAAGCTTTCAAAGAAATCAAAATTTATTGGATCATGCACAAGAGTGTCATGTTTAATCATCACATATGCTTATGTCATAGCAGATTTAAGAACTTGCTTTTATGATTTTAAAATTGGTAACAATTAATAATATTATGATTTGACTTACTCTGCATTCAAATACAAAATTTATTATTATTTTAAGACGTGTAAGCAGAGCTATATTTGGATAACCATATGCCAATTATTTTATTAAAGAAAATAATAATCTTTATTTAAATATTTGTATTATGTTAGTGTTATCATCATGAGAGATGATTTCCGATTATTTTAATAATCCAAATTATTTTTATTAGCTTTCTTAAATTATAATATTTTTCTTAAATTAATTTAAAAGGTACTAGTTAATTAACCAATGTACATCGTTTGGTGGCGCTTCTTGTCTGCAAAAACAGATCGATATAATGTTACCGGGCCTGCAACTCTCAAAAATTTACATTATTATTGTAATAGTAAATAATAGGGCTTTTATAGAAAGGCAACAGCATCAACTTCTGGACTGGGAACAAGGCCCACAGATTGAAATGTTCGCTGTTGCCTTCAGCTATTTTATTCATCTCGTACATGTTACCGCAAAAGCGTCATGTTTTTGCAAACACCTCGAATCGTGCTCTGCCTGACCCCTCCCCAATTCCTCACAGCTTCCAAACTGCCCAGGGATGCGTGCTGACAGGCTGAAAATTATCATTATGTAACACTATATCAGTTGGGGTGAATGAGATTGGAAGCAGATTTGAAGAGTTCTGGGAAATTAAAGTCTAGCCCCCCCATGTGAAACGGTAGCGAACACATTACTGACCATATGCATAAAGTGTCGCCACACAAAGCTGGGTGCACTATTTCTGTGCATATGCATAGAGAACAACGCCATTACACGGTTCATAAACGACTATTATGATCGTAGTGTTGTATTAGCTGAAGGTTCGGCCGCATAAACAGCATAATTCTGTTTTTGTAGTGAAACAGCACCATCAAGGGATGTACAGTGGCTAATTAACCAGTACCATTTAAAATCCTATAAGACCTGAAATAACTAATTGTACAATTTAGATATCATATTGCAGAGCAAAGCTATTCTAGTTTGTTTAATAATATTATTATTTTCTAAATTTTGGATTTCCATAAAATTGTCCTTTATTATCCAATATCCTAAGCTTTGTTCCTTCTGTAATACGATATCCCTGAGATAAAGATTAAAAAACAATAAAGATTTAAATCAAGATTTTCTTCAAATTAAAATTAGAATATTATTTTAGCCTTACTTAAATAGGATTATTATAGTTAGTCATAGAGATATGATTGTAATTCTTAAAGAGTTGGAATTCAATGGTATTTCTATGCAGTCTTGTGTTTTTGATACTTATTTGACTTTAAAGCAGTCTATACACCTTAGCATGGGAACACAGTCTCATGATTAAATTTATTATCATTATTATATTATTATTCTGAGCTAGGCAATTATTTATTAATAAGCGATTATTTGTTTGAGCAGTTCAGAGATTAGTGGTTATTATTATTATTTGCTTATGTTGATTGTACCCATTTGGCACACTCTCTCGCTGCTTACCTTTGCTTTGCTTGGATGGTTATTTTTGGCAGGTTACAATATATAAATATATGTAAGGGACAAAGCGTCTATGTATTGAGCGGAATGAGTGCTTCAGTAGAAAAATTCACTAAAACTTTCAAAATCTTTAAATAAAATTCAGTATAAAAAATTCACTAAAATATGTATATATTCAATCTTATGAAATTGATCCAACAAGTTGCACATACAATAGTGTAGTAAGAACAATAAGAACATTAGTGTATATAAGCTATTTTGCAAAACATTAAACAAAAAATCTCAACTATTTTGCTAAACATAAAAAAAGAAGAACAAACTATTCAAACATTTTTTTTTTTTATTGTATGGTATTTCTTTTGACTTTCAACTTTTTTACTACGAGTTGAATTATTTTTATATATGGCCAGGAATGAATTTGACCAACTCATAATATGTTGATTATAAGAAGTTCACACAATACTAAAATCTAATTTACAATTAAAACTTAAAAATGTTAAAAGCATTTGTAAGATAAAACTATAATAGTAATGTATTATCTATATTTAAACTAATCACGGTCTGATTAATATAATAAAAGAATGAATAATTCAAACTCGTTATTTTTTGAATGGGATTTCTGTTGAATTTCAATTTTTTACCAACAGTTGAATTGTCTTTATATATGGCAAAGGATGAGTTTGACCAATGCATTATATGTTGATTATAAAAAGTTCACAGAATGCTAAAATCTAATTTACAATTAAAACTTAAGAATGTTAAAAGCATTTGGTAGATAAAAATATATTGATAATGTATTATCTTATATTGTAATGGTCAGATTTGTACATTCACATAACAAAATCCCAAGACCAGGTAAAATACACTAAAGCCAATCAAAATGGTATGGTATGATGCAGAGTCCGAACCAAGCTCCAACTCATTCACCGGCACTCTGATTTAACATCACGAGTAACATTTCTGAGGTTACGCATGGGCCTTAATTTTAATTGTGAGCCGGCTCGAAATAGGGAGAAACCCTATGGCTAACTACACACATGTCGCATAAAATTGGACTAAACATTTATTAATGGCTAAATTAATATAATATTGACATTTTGTATAATAATATCTGGTAATATAATTAATAATTAAGTAGATTGAATTGGGATATGATAAAAGAATAATGAAGACAGGATAAATTTAAATACATTTATTAAAATTATTAGTAATGAAAAACAAAATAAATTAAATTACACTATTTAGAGATCACATTGAGATCAAATAGATACTGGTAGGCATTATACAATGGAATGTAATCAGTCTGAGGTAATATAGTGTTTGGACTCATTTAAATGTATTAGCTGACTTTTATGCTCAGCGAATAATCTATGCATATAAGAATATGCCAACATAATATTCATTTAGTATCACGTTTTGCCAAGTGATAAATAGCAATGCTAGTTAGAAATATAATTTAATTACTACAGTGAAAATAATGCGGCAGTTTACTAAGTTTCTCTAATATTCGAACCTAATAATATAGCTCGATAATGAAGCGAATCGTCATCCATCAAACTAAAGATTATCTTAATTTTGGATAAATCCCGAATAACATATATTATACAGAGAACTGGTCAAACTAGCCGTATATATATTCACTATAGGCACTTAAAATGTGCTATAATGAGAGAGTGATTACTTAAATAAATTAAAACCTTCATTTAACAAACAATAAATTCGCATCTGTAATCAGATATAATAAAAAGAAAGGGAAAGTATATTTAAGAGGATCAGAATTAATGAAAATAACAAAATATGCCTTATTAATTTCTCCCTGGCCAGAATTCTATTATTAAGTAAAACAGCTTAAAATCATAATTTATCAGTATAACAGAGCAAACCATAACAATTATATATGAAAGCAAATTCAGAGTTGATTTAAATTACTGAAATATTATTAATAAATTTTAATGTTGAAACAGCGATTTGGATGTAATATAACTAAGCGTTATATCATAATTACTAAATTGAAGATAGAAATATTATCTTCGAGATAAAATTATTAAAATATATCCGCTCGCTAGTTAGAAATATATTTGGCATATCATCACATATCTTAAATGAAATATTAAGAACTTAAATCTATAGAAGAGCATAGACTTCACCGCAAATACAAGAGTAAAACAGAATTTAATTAACAAAATAATTATTAAGTTTATCTCTTTAACAGGTTCGAGATAATAGATTTTACAGTAAATCAAGAGAGTATTTATTATTGGTTTTACAGGTTGAAGTAAAAAAAAATTTGAACTATCAGACTTTAAACTGGGTGTTTATTTAAATTTACTACAACTATAGTTTTGAAAATTAATAATTAAAGTTCATTTGAGAACCCTTGCGGTAGTCGTGAAGGTTAGCAGCTTGTCTCTTCACTTTGTTCTCTGGATGGGCCCAGCTCTCTTCTTGAAATACTACTGTAATAGGTTTCTATCAGGAAGATTATCCATCGGTATGTTGGCTTGTACCATTTTGGCATTTATGATGGAGACAAAGATCATTATTTCTCGAGTGTGATGAATAGCACAATCCGCCTAACTACTCGGTCATCCTAAAATTCAAACAGGCGTGGAATCGGCTTGTAGAACTTTCTAAAATTTGAGTATATATGTAGCAAAAAACTGAGCCTATTTACATTTGCTTATGATGAAATTACACTTTTAATAAACAAAATTTTCCCAGTGAAGTTAGCAATATTTTTAGAGACCAAAATAATTTTTAGATTTTGTTTTAATCCACAAACAGGATGTTTTCTTATATTTAGCCATTTACTTTCCCACAAGATTTTAGCAATCGACACAGTTGGTTAAATCTTGTTTACAACTTAAAATACATTTCGACAAACATTTATTGTCTTTAATAAAATTTTGATTTCGTCATCCCGCCATACTAAACACATGTGTGGCATGATATAATTTTTACAGACTATTTTAAAATTTAAAAAATAGCAAAAGACCAAATAACAAGACGCCATATATATATATATATGATGTACATATGTGGAATATACTTATATATATGCGATTTAAGCAAAATAAAGTTTAAAACTGATTTATAATTTAAATTAAATCGCATTTTAAATTATACATGATCTTTTAACCTCTTTGTGATTACGCCCGCACAATGCAGGCAATGGTTTTCAAATTATAAATATCTGGGTTGAGGTTAAGATTAACGGAAATCTACACAGGCTATGCATGCACTTTTTACACTTTCGTTTTCATCTTTCTCTCTACTTTCCAGAAAAGTAAATTTTATTTTTTTACGATAAAAAATAAAAATTTTATGATAATTTTTGTGATCAAGTAGATTGAATTTTTTTGTCTTTCTCTCATTTTTTTGAGTTACTGTAGAACAATTCAGTGTGAAAAATATATCTGTAAAAAGTTTTACTTTTTCCGTTGTATTTTGAAGACAAACGTTATTGGGGCCTAATGATAAGTATTTTTATTTTTCTATATATTTTTAATTATTATTTTATTATATGTTTTTTAATTATTAATTTATTACATATTTTTTAATTATTGTTCTTTTATGTATATATATTTGATTTAAAAAAAAACTCAAAAAATTTCTATTGAAACTAACATAAAAAAAAAAAATCGTGATTACGATATTTTTTTCTATGTGAGGTGGGTGGAGTATTTGAATTAATTGTTATGAGACAAAAATAAATATATTTTGGAAATATAATGACTTGATTTAGATTTTTCTATATTTTTTTTTGTCTGCATTTTAATAATAATAAAAAATACGCAAATGCTAAAAGTAACAATTTTGACAGTATATATATAAACTACAAATTTATGTATCTCAAGCTTAACTCTATAATGAATTTAGTATTTCATTCACTTTTTATTTTATTTTATTATTTTATTTTGCATAGTGACTATTTTAGTAGTATTTTTTAATGCTAAAAGTAACGATTTTGACAGTATATATTTACACTACAAACTTATATACCTCAAGCTTAACTCTATAATGAATTTAGTATTTCATTCATTTTTTTTTATTTTATTATTTTATTTTGTATATATAATGACTACTTTAGTAGTACTTTTTAATAAATTACAAACTGTATTGAAGTTCTTTATTATAATATTCAAATTATACTAATTATTGATCAATATTAACTACTTGATATAAGGGATGTTACTAGGAATGACTTATACATTGCAAACCCCTGTATGAAAATACATTTTGAAGGGCTACTGAGAAAATTGAAAGGTACTAATGTCTTTATTCTATGAAGTTTTCAAGTGATGGATTACCTTAGGTAAATGTTATTATATACTAATGTTTTAGAAATTTAATGATGAATTCAACTAACCTACTAACAAAAATATAATTTTAAGTTGTATGCATGATAATTTAGGATTTATGAGATAATATGAAAATAATTACTAGAAATATTAACTTTTATTCTTTTTTTTACTATTTTAAATATCAATAACTATATTTTTTTCAGTTTAATTACATTCTTTGGTGTTTAATCTTTTAAACAATATTTATTATGTCATTTCTTATTAATAAAACTTAAAGTTATGATAAAATTAGTGGCTTAGCATAATTTTTTTAAATATTCAATATGGCTGCTTGAAAGTGAAAAGGTTAAATATATGAAAATTGTCGTGGCAAATAAAATAAAAACATTAGTTAAAAAAAAAGGATATAGTGTGCGTCCGTTTCTAAAAAAGTCATGCTTCGACACTGATATATAGTTTTATTATGTGAAAAATAAAATGTGGAGACAAGATATAATATTATTATTCTGAGATAAAAAATAATACTACTATGATTAGTCTTTTTTTTTACTTTAAAATAATTATTGCTTTAAAAAATTCCAAAACGATATATTAATTATTAGACTTTTTGCCTAATAATAAAAAAAATCATTCAAATTTACTCATTTATATAATTCAATAAGTTAAAATAAAATTAAAAGTTATTAAATATATTTACCACTTCTTCCATCACAGGAATAGGATTAGCTGCTTCTAATTGATCCTTAATCTGTTCTTCAACTACAAAGTATAGTTAAGTTATTAATAAATATTAAAAAACTTTGCTACAAATAAGTTAATTACCAAGTTTTTTTACGTAACACACACACACACACACACAAAAATCGAACATTTTTAAAATAATTTAAATAACAAAAAAAATTCACATATTCATTCATTTAATAAAATAGCTATTTTGTTAAGGAGTTCTTTGAATTAAATGCTGAAGGTATTCAGACCAAATAAGATTTCCAATTCTTATTCAGAATTCAATTATAATGTATTAAAAATACATGATTCTAAGTCAAATAATAAGTTATATATTTAAACAGTCCATGTGGAGAATATTGAATCACAAATGATTCAGTAATCGACTAGTTAAAATATTTACCATCCTTTCAGTACATTGCATTGTGGCAATCCATATTATCATCAATACATTAGAGATTGTTATATATATCTCTCTTGTAACAATTTGTTCCTAGTTTTTGCTATAATATAAAGGATTTGAATGTGTATGATCATGTGCATTGGTTATATAAGATAGAATGGATGGTTCTTAGGGAGCTTGAAAGTCTGTGTTCAAATCCCTTATATTCCAACTGGACTCCAGATAGGTAAAATATACTATAACGATCCGGAGAATAGAGACTTAACATAATCTGCACTACAGGGCGCCACTAGGCATTTGAACCTAGAAAATTTATATAGTAGGCAGATACGTAAGTAAAAAAAAAAAAAAAATTATTTTTTTTTATTTTATATATTTTGTTTCCGGTCATTAGCCCATTGTCACTAGCTCATTGGAATAGCAGAGATTTATATTTTATAATAAATTCTTATCTAAGAATATATAAAAAAGAATAAAATAAGCCACTGCCAGTAATTATACACACAAACATTTATTTACGCACATATATAATATTTAAAATTGTTTTAGTATCAGTTTACATTTTAAAATTTAACTTACATTTTTAACTTTGATTTTAATTTACATTTTAATTTTTATAACTTTACATTTTTAATTTTTATAAGTTTGCATAGATGGGTTTATAAAAGTTTGTTTTCAAATGTTGAGTGTAGATCGGTTACATAGACTACACGGTTAAAAACATTTCAAAATAAACATAAACGATCAAAATACAAAGTCATTGATACCATCAATTGCAGAGGGAATACAAGAAACCCAATGGCATTCATCATAAGATACTGCATTGACACCAATAACTTAAAAGACATCCAAATAAATACATTTTAGATACTCACCGTAAGGTATCATTATTTACCGAATGTCTATATATTTTGATCAAATATGAAAACCAAAAACATAATTAACCGATAACGAATCCATGCAATGTCCATACCCAACTTAAATTTAATGCATTTTTATTTAGAGTGTCGAGTATGAATAGACTACATAGATTTGCATTTGAAAGAAAATATTCTATCCTTATTTAACCTTAGGCCAAAAGTTCGCAGTCAAACCAACGTCAATTCATCTGATATATCGATGCATTCAATGTAATACGAATACGGCAGCACAAAAGGTTAAGAGAAGAAATTGCCTCTCGTCAGATAGGAATACTACATCTATCTGACAAGAAGAGCAATAAAAAAAAACTCCATAGGAAAGGACTGCGGTCATTTTGCCGACTTACGAATCACATTCCATAGGCCAAAAAGGAAGTGTGCGGCGTATAAAGCGATTCTGCCCATAGCGAATCTCGTACTACATCTACTAATTACACCAATATATCCAATCCATTGACCCAATTTAACTACGAAACAAATAACCTAAGATTACCCTCCCCTAATATAACTTTACAAATCTATATAGCCATTCACGCCCGACTTAAGTTTAACATTTATATAATATTAAATTAGCGAAAAACAAAAATCATAAGTAAAACTTAGAAAAACCAAAAAAAAAAAAAAAATAATAAATGGAAATGATTAAAAAAAAATACATCAATAAAAAAAATTAATAAGGAATTTAGTTTGGTCAGATAGGATCCTATTTCTATTTTTTTTTAAATACTGGGAAAGTTTATATTTTAAAGTTCTTAGTGTTTTCAAATTAATATTCATTTAAGTTCATAACGTGCTTACAGTTTTAGAAATGTTCATTAGTTATCCGTTGCTTGCCATTTGGAATCCAGCGTTAAAATCCTTCGATGATCCTGTGGTCCTCAATATAGGAAAAGCGATGTCTCATTTTCTTTTTTTTTTATAACAACTGAAGGAATTGAAAGTGCGTATTTCAATCCCTTCACCTCCGACTCTCCGACTTAACACATCTCAGTCTTCTCTTAAATTTTCTTCACTCACTAAAAATTTTATTATCAAACTTTTTCTTTTATATGTAACTTTAGGATCCAATGGACATTACGTCATCAATGATGATGATCCTTCCATTGAGGTCCAATTTCCTGATGGATTTCTCTCATTTGCTATTAGTTTCTATTGTTTTCCTATCTGACCATTGCTTATAAATTTAAATGCCCAAAGGTTAGTTCACTTTGACTAATTAAAATAATCATTTCCATTTTTCAATAACATTAATTAATTTGTTTTCAAACTTAAAGATATGTTTTTATCTCTAAATCTTTTTTAAGTTTTTGCTTTTAAAATACTTTTTCTATTTTTAATAGTTTTATTTTAATAATTTTTTTCATCTGTGCGATTTTATATATATATGAGTTTAGTATAGAATTTTAATTTTCAATTTTTAATTCTTAAAAAGGAAGTTTTATTTGCGAACTTTTATTCTTTTCATGTTTACTAATAAAAAAAACAATGTAATGTCGTCTGTGCCCGTTACAATACTTGTATTTAAATTACTACATTGCTATATTAAAAATAAACAGTAATAATGGGTTTTTAATTAGTTAAATATTTTAAGTCCCAAAATGATAGTATGAGAATTCTCAACATTAAATTCGTTAAATATGATTTTAATATGTGAATAATTTAATAAGTTATAAATGATTGTAGAAGGGAGAGGAAATTATAAAATAATGTAAAAGTTTTTTTCTCTCTCTCTCTCTTCAGTAATTATAATTAATTAGTAGTTTTAATTTAAACTGTAAAAATGCACTAAGAAAAAATAATTTTATTTTTATCTTAAAAGTTTTATATTTAATAGTATTTTTAAAAAGAAAAAAAAATGAGATTTTAACATTTTTGTTAAATATTACTTAAATTAGTCAAAGTTGTTTTTTCTTTTGTCTTTATCTCTCACCACTACAAAAATTAAATTCGTGCAATTAACTGATTACCCTGTTTTTCTTTTGCAAGAAATTTTTTATTTTAAAAAAAAAGTCACATGATCACTATTTCTTATGCTTGCTCTTAACTGTTATTAAAACAGGCAAAACTCACTTTACGTATTGCCACTCAGTGAAAGCCAGAGTACTCAATGAATGCCAGAAGGCTTGTGAATAAAATCCCCATCTAGTGCCTACTCATCCAATATCCTCAGACTAGTTTCTGGCCTTCGTCAGTGAGGAGCCTTGGATCTGAGAACACTGCAGCAGCCACCTTTTATCTCTACTCAACTATAAAACTATAAGACTCGAATTGAAAATACCATAATATTTTCAATCCAAGCTCATCAGCTTATATAGTCATATAGATCTGAACTCAGTTCAGTACCTATACATTTTGGTGTCTTTGGGGTTCTTTAATAACCATAGCCACCACTATTCTATTAGGCAGAATTGGTTTTAAGCCAATAAATATCACATGATCACTACTTTTTATGCTTACTCTTAACTGTTATTAAAACAGGAAAAACTCACTATATGTATTGTTACTCAGTTCAAGCCAGAGTAATCAATGGATGCAGAAGGCTTGTGCACAAAATCCTCATCTAGTGCCTACTCATCCAATACCTCCAGACTAGTTTCTGGTTTGTGGATAAATGTATAGTGAGTTTTGCTTGTTTTAATAACAGTTAAGAGCAAGCATAAGAAATAGTGATCATGTGATGTTTATTGGCTTAAAACCAATCCTGCCTAACAGGATAGTAGTGGCTATGGTTATTAAAGAACTAAAGACACCAAAATGTATAGGTACTAAACTGAGTTGAGACCTATATAACTATATACGCTGATGAGCTTGGATTGAAAATATTATGATGTTTTCAATTTGAGTCTCATAGTTTTGTAGTTAAGTAGAGATAAAAGGTGGCTTCTGGAGGATTGCATTACATCCTAAGATCTAGCTGCAGTGCTCTCAGATCCAAGTCTCCTCATTGACAAAGGCCACAAGCCAGAAATTAGTCTGGGGATATTGGATGAGTTTAATCAAAATTCTATTATATATAAATTGATATGTGGTTGTGGCTTACAATACATCGGTGAATCTAAGGGTACATTTGAGAAGAGAATAAAAGAGCATATGCTTTTATATAATAGAATTCAAAAAGAGAAACAATCTGGAATAGATGTAAATAAACCTTCATCATCTGTTATATTTGAGCATAATAAGTCTTGTCAATATGGATTTAAATTTGATTATAAAAATATGAAAATCATTCAAATTGAACGTTGTCATAATAAACGTAAAATAAAAGAGGCTATGCTGATTTCAAGAAATCATCAAATGTTAATGAATCGCCGCCAGTCATCAAATGTTAAGATAACAGAATTGTAGGAAATCTGAATTGAACTATGGGTATTGTTAAAGGTTGTCTCGTTTTGATTATTCAATGTAATGTATAGTCGAAAGTACTTTTAAAAATAATATAATTTATGTAAATTTTACTGTATTTTGATATACATGTTGATTTGTATATTACATATATATATATATATTGCTTTTAAGTTCTACTAATATTGAATGTATAAAGATCTACACTTTTTTATATTTTTTAAATTGCTTTTGTTGTAATGTCAAAACTTCATATTATAAATAAGAAATGGTTGCTTGCACAGTTAAACTTCTAAAACACAATATCAATTTAAAAATTTGTATTACTTTTACCAACTGTAAATTTTACTCTATAATTTCTTTTCTTATTATAATGTCAAAAAAATATATATATAAACATTTACAATCCTCTACGTAAAACGAAAAATTCTCTAAACAATAATTTGTTTAAATTAGAATTTTTAAATCTCTAAAAAAGTTATAAAATATAATAAGAACCATATTTACAAAAATAATTAATTCAATAAATATATCTTTAAAAAATATAATATTCAAATATCTCAACAGCTGAATAAAAGCCAAAAAAAAAAAAAAAGTTTTATTTTCTGCTAAGTTATTATTGAATTTTTCAAAAAGTTCTTTAGAATAAATAATACTATCAAAAGTTTGGCTTCATTCTCAAATATATATATAATCTATTCAAAATTATTAATGCTAAACAATTACTGTTTTGTTTTTTTTTAATAAAAAGCAGATTCAATTTTTTTTAAAATGTTGACTCATTATTAAAATAAAAATATGAAATATATATCAATAAATTTCAATTTAAAAAGGTGGCTAGAATAATATTTTAAAAATTACATACTCTAATTCAAAACTTCTCAACTTGCTGGTGAATTTAGCTTTAGAATATTATGCAATACAAAATATATTTTTAAACTAAATAGTAGCAAATAACTAAATGATTTCAAAATAATATATGACTTCACATAACAAAGTTAAATATTCTAAAAGCTATTAATAAATGATCTTTTTTTTAACTTTTAAAGACATTTACTGCTACAGATTTTAATTCTGGTGTAAAAAATTCAGCATTTTGTAAGAAATCATGAATGCAGTTGGGACAAAACAATTTGTATTAAAAATTATTTAGATGAAAATCAATGCCAAGCTACCATTAAGTGTTTATTTACTGTGTAACCACTTCTATGCCAATTACAGATCTTTGAATTCAATAAATTGCATTTCAGAAGATTTTCACATTAACATACAAATATGCTCAGTAAACAGATTATAAAAAGCTTTCCAAGGTGAAAAGTTCCGTGTTCCCCAAAGCTTTTTAAATTCATCTTTTACAATAAAAAACCTTGCAACAATACACAAACGCATAAATAAGTTAGTCTTGTAATTATTTTCCATTTGCATTTGCGAAGATTTTCACATTAACATACAGATATGCTCAGTAAACAAATTATAAAAAGGTTTCCAAAGTGAACAATCTCATTGTTCCCCAAAACTTTTTAAATTCATCTTTTACAGTGAAAACCTTGCCACAATCCCCAATATACATAAATTGGGAAAAAAAGTAACTTATATATAAAGCAAAATTTATTTTGTAAATATATATATATAAATCTTACCTGATGGAGGTTTAATCCTGGGTAAAGCATTTTCTTTTAAAGTCTCATCCTGAGGAATATAACTTCTAAATATAGGCCTAAATAAATAAATATAAGAATTTCTATTTAACTATTAAAATAATAATTCTATTTAAATTTGTTGTAAAAGATACACATAACTATTGATAACTGTCTACATAAATAAGTCTTCAAATAATAAATGGATTGAAATGAGATTTTTTAAGATTTTAAACAAATTTTGTAAAAAGATAATTTTAAATTCACGTTACACTCACAAAAATAACTAACTCAGTGAAGCTGATAATAAATTTACCTTATAAGTGCTGTATTTTAGCAAACCTTTTTTAATAAATAATCAATGATCATTTTTTATTAGAGCAAAAATTATTATATTTATTTTAATCTTATATAGACTTCAAATTTTTAAATTGTGCTCCTTATGTGCAGGACATTATATTTCTAAAAACCATAATTAATGCTCTATCATCAGTAATAACATACTACTAATAGCCTTTAATATTTAAAATTGACACCTGGTTTATGTAAATAGTATTCGGCAGCTTTTTATATTGTAGGTAACAGTTTTGAAAAGAATGCAGCAAAAGAGACTTCTCTGAAATTAAAACCATTAATACTAAATACTTACTATCTAAAAGAATCTTAGTTTCAGTAATAACACATTATTGCTTTACATATTATAGACTTAGAATTGTAAATATTCAAAATATTATATATACTTTAAAAAAAAAAAATTACAAAATTAAAACAACTATAATAGTTTATTCAGTTTAAAACAAACTCATTATCACCCCATCAGAAATTTGCAAATAAGTATAGACATTCCAATTTGAAAAAAAAAAAAAAGACAAATAATGAAGATATATTAGAAACCATTCAAACCAAATGAAACAAAAGTACATTCAGATCTATATATAATATATTGGTCCATTAATTTATGATAAAAATGAAATATGAGGTATTTTCTGCTTGACAGAATAATAAATTGAATTTAGAACTTTATAACTGATATAAAAAATTAAAGGCAAAAGTTTAACAACTGACAAGAAGTATTAAAAATGATTAGTAGATTAAAACTGTAAAATATCCATTAAAGTATTAAAAATGATTAGTAGATTAAAACTGTAAAATATCCATTAATTGTGAACATTATATATCCTTTTTTTAATGCATTGAAAGAAACATATAGAACAGAAAAATAATATAATCCTATTAAATTGATGATGGAACTCATATATGATGCCAATATTCCAAGTAAGTGGGGGGATTATTATAATCATCTACTGAAAAGTGATTCAAGAATTTAGCTGACTTTTAATGATATATTCACTTTATTCTTTTAGATTTGGATAAAAATATCCAACTTAGCAAACTTAAAACAGTTCTTTGTAATTTTAAAAATGGAAAAACTAGTTTCTGATGAGATATTTGAAGAAATTTTAAATGATAGTGATACATTAACTCCAAAACTACTGAATTTTTTTTTAGAAATACACGGATTAACAAAGCTGTGCATCTGATTTTAAAGATGCTTTTATTATTCCAATTTATAAAACAAAAAGGAATGGCAAAGAGGGAGGAGGCAAGACTGCAATAATTATTGCAAAATATCATTGTTCCATTACAGAAGAGATGCGGAATCTTTTTTCTGACAAGTACCATTTGGATATTTATAATATCATGTGCAGGTCATACAAAATTATTGACTTAAAAATTGACCTGCTTATTTAATCAAAAAATTAATTACTTTACCCCTAATCATTAGGAGTGGCAACCTTTTCAACTAGTGGGCCAATTTCAAATGAGATCCATAATTTTTTTGCGAATTGAAAATAAAGTAACACCATTATTATTAACAACTATTCCACATTTATGACAATTTTTCCAATTTGGCTTGATATTATTTTTTATGATATTTATATTGTAGAATTTCTTTTTATATTCTGGGCAGATTAATTCTACAGCATCTAGAATGCAGTCTTATATAAACTGCTTCAGAAAATGGTTTCGAATTTGCTGCTGCTTTTTTTTTTTGTTTGTTTAAATAATGTAAACTTGTTTTCAAAGAATTTTCTGACTTTCTTGTACTTTTTACAAAACATGTCAATCATTCATTTGATGAGGCTACTTTTTAAGTTTTCTATTTTAATATTTCTTTTTTCCCTCAATAATTTTGTTGTAATCAAAATGTTTTCATAAATAGTGCCTCTTAATATTGTTCTTTATTAACTGAAATACTTTTCAGACATATCAGGCACATTGATTTATTATTTCTTTCTATAAAAAAAAAAAAAATGCTTTTATCTATTTCATTTGAAATATGCAATTTTCTGTATGAATTTTTCTTATTTTACTAAATATAATCATCATAATAATAAAAAAATTAAATGTAGAATCATAATAAAACTAAATAAAATTTGACTTTTATTTTAGCTAGTATACATTCGTCTTCAAAAATCATTATAAAAATAAAAAGAATTCATCTTAGCATTGTAGATTAAATTCACAGTCAGATAGATCACACAATATACATAATTTGTTGGAATATTGCATCTCTGATAAAATGAATTAGAACTATTATAAAGCTCAGAGAGAGAGACAATGATGTAGTTGAGAAAATAAATATTTTATTTTACTTACCTCTTAATTCAATATTTACACTGCAAAGTATTTAAATAGAAGTTTTATACAGGGCCATTTTATATATGTTTTTGAAAATGTCCATAAGTAGGGTAAAAAGCTTTCAAGGGATGGGAGGTTCCCACTCCTACCCTATAGCAAAAATTATTTTGAGGATTTTACTGAATAGATTTATCTAAAAACTGTTTATAAGCAGCCTTATAAAACAAGTATTAAAATCAATACTGATTTGATAGTAGAAATTTTAATTTGAACTGATTAAAAACAAAGACAAGAACATTGTGATGATTGTGCTATCATTACCAATTCAAGAGATATTATACAAAATATACTTATTATTTTGGAAATTTATTAAAACTTTATATAGTAATAAATATTAAAAAAAAATCAATTATGAAGACAAGTCTCTGGAATTGTCAGTCATGGCTCCAAAAAAACACTTGATATCCTTGCTCTGGGTATTTATTCCCCTGATTTCTATTGAACTTGTGGAATTAAGAGATCAGGTCATCAGGTTTTGTTCCTGTGATCACAAATTTATATTCTTTTACCATACATGGCTTTTGACAAACTAGTGCTCAATTAAAATATTAAGCATTTTTTTGTTGTTAGTCATACTTTTTGCAATAATTAAACAAAACCATTTCAATATACACATTTATTTCCAGTTACTTTATGTATATGTGAGAATTCACAATTCTTTATTTACATATTTAACTGCTCTATATACATGCATATGAATATATATTTATGTATATTATACACAATAAATACATATTTAATAAATTATGTCCATATAGATATTACAATTAAATATGTATCATTTGATACATATTTTATAAATATAGATAATAATGTTTAATACATTAGTCTGTGTACATACAGATCTATTTGTATACAATCATTTATTACGATTGTGCATGACTGACTAACCCCAGTATATGGCTGAGATTTATTCTGAGGTTAGTCAGATATACACAGGAATGTGAAACCATGTAAAGAATCTAACGATGGAATAAATCAACTCAACAAGTTCCAAACCTTTATTTTAATAACATATGTATTCCAAC
Organism: Epiperipatus broadwayi; assembly: GCA_028023455.1. Classification (NCBI taxonomy): domain Eukaryota; kingdom Metazoa; phylum Onychophora; class Udeonychophora; order Euonychophora; family Peripatidae; genus Epiperipatus; species Epiperipatus broadwayi. The sequence continues at coordinate 139,626 of JAQFVV010012999.1, read as the reverse complement.
ATATAGATAACATAAATATATACTGTAACACATTTTTGATACAAGTGTGTTGGCATTGGCAATTTATAATTTAAAATTATTAAATTCCCGAAGAGAAAGAATAGTATTTTTTTTAAAAAATACAATCTGATTTATATTTAGACAATGTGGGTTATATTTTTTTTGTTAAAAAAAAAGAGAACAACAAAATGTTACTTTTCATTTTTGCTATGATAAGAATATAAATTCTTATCGTAAAACAATTAGCATTACTTAAAAGTTAAAATCACAGCAATCTTTCACTGTAATTAAAGATGGCTACCAAAGAGGAAAAAGATAACTTTGAAACAAAATGACATTAAATTTTATCAAAGTTAAAAGGTGTAAACAGGATGTGCATGGCAGGCTAAAAATCAAGAAGGGGGTATAAAAGCAAATACATCTTACGTTTAGGATCTTCAACTTCTTTTGCCTGGTGTTATATGCGATTTTATATAAATTAATTTTCTCTGCGAGGTCATATAAAATGCGCCAAGCTACTTTCACCGATGGACTAAATCGTTGCAATATGTACTAGTAGAGAAGAGTTCATTTGCCAATGTTTTCTCCCTTCCTGAAGTTGTAGCATTACCATAAGTAAAGCCATCACCTACCTGAATCTTTGAACCCTGGACTACCTACAAGCTGTAATAGATCCCTCCCAGAACAAACACCATGCATAGTAATCCATATAGTGCAGTACTTGAACAATTGAATTTAGTGGTAAGAAACTTTATTTCAAAAATTAGAAGTGATAACTTCGTGAACTATAATGCTATGAAATGCTGTGAAGAGTCAGACTAATGAAAATCTGAATCTTAAAGTCAGTAACTTTTAATAACCATTTAAGTTTGATTTTTATACTTTTATTCTCTTATTAGTGTTAGAACTATTTTAATTATGAATTAATAAACCTTATGAATATAATTTACATTGTTGTCTATTTAAATTTATTATTACTAGAGTAATATTATTTAAATTCTACTATTGTTGTTTTGCCAAATAAATTGCCAATGCTGTATTAAATAGTATAATCCTCCAGGGTATAACAATTAATTATTTATTAGTGATTAATAAAGATAGGTGAGAGTAAACCCATGGAGTCGCGTATAGAATTCTGATGTCTGACAAACAAATTAAAAACTTGTTCTGTCCTCAACTATTAAAAAATTTAGTTATGTTAAGCTGGGTTGTGTGACCAGGAAAAATAACTACACACATGAAAATACCTGACATATTTTAATGAATGAATTTCAGAGCGGATGCAATTTGGTCACTGAATACATGGAATTTAAACTATAAAACCTAATATACCACTTGAAGGTACAATACACACATAAACACATACACATAAAGATTGTACACAACTTATTATTATAGAAAATAATCTGACAGCTTACTTAAAATAAAATTCTGATTTGTAAATTGTTTCCTTACATCCACTTGGGGATCTACAGATAGTGGATATTCCACAAAATGAGTTGCTTCCATAACATCCTCTAGCTCTCTCAGATATTATCTGGAGTAAATAATTAACTAAATGGGGATATTAGCAATAATAATTAATATAGGTTATTTTTTAAAAAACAACTCTTAGCTAATCATTTAATATTCAATTCTTTTGTCAATTGGGATTAACTTAATTCTATAATTACTCTGATTGTAGTGTATGTTTCAAGGATTACTTCAAAATAAAAAAATATAGTACATACATGTTTTTTTTAAAACTATATGATTAAAAATATATTAACCAACTGATTGTGTATATTGCAATTACATTACACTAGTATATATGGATATTGCATACACATAATATAAAGAATTTTTATATATCCATCATATTATTATGAGAAAATTTAAAATAATGAAGATTGTTAGTCAGTCGAAACATTTAAAAAAAATTAAAAAAACAGCAATAAAAAATAATTTATAAAATTGTAATTTTAAAACAAGACAATTATAATTTGTATGTAAAAAAAATACTATATATACAATACTATAATCAAATGATGTTTGCCATCTTCTCACTTTTAAAAAGAGTGCTTAGATAGATATTTAATTATACATTATGCAAAAGTTTAAATCATAGCACATTAAATATAACAAATAATATATAATCAAAAATGTTTTTTAAAGTTAAGACAATGATGAAAGTACTTTTTTATTTTATTTTTCTGAAGGTTTGTGATGATGGTATATTAGATGTGATAATATGTTGGCTGTTTCCATCATCTATCAGTAAATATTGAGTATACAGAAAATTTTAAACCTTATTTAAACTTTTCAAATACAAACAAAGTTTAAAATGTTCTATACATTCAACATTTACTGATAGATGATGGAAACAGTCCAACAAATTATCACAAGTACTTTTTTTGTTTGTTTTTGCGATAGCTACAATTGCTCAGAAGATGAAAAGCTGTTTGAACACAAATTGCAAAGCAAACTATTCAATAAATACAATTTATCCAAACCGCTTCAAACACTTTTTAGCAAAACTCTTTATTTGTACATATATATACACCGATGTTTCAACATTTTTGATTATATATTACTTGTTATATTTAAACTATTCAACTGATCAGAATCCTTGCACCAGACAAATTTATTATTGGAATATGATGCATAAAATATATCTGGCTTTTGATTTAAATATATATAGCAGGGCTGGGGAACCTGTGGCCTTTTTGGATCTTTTATGCACCCTTAAAATTTGCATTGCAAAATCTATTTATTTCAAAGTATATGTGATGTTGTTGTCCGATGGTATCGATTGGCTGTACCTCAATCCCAAGCTTTCTCTGTGGAACATAGCGTTGTGTGTGCATTGCTGCTTACATTGACATTAAGTTAACGTAAATTTATATATGTTGATTGCCCATCATGTCTAGAAAAAGAAAGTTGAATGAAGAAAAGAGAATATTTAATGTTCTGTGGAAGCTAGATTATTACTTTATTTTTGTGAAAGATAAAATGATGTTCACTGTGTAATATAGTGATAACAAGTTTAAAAAAATGTAATGCATATTAATATTATTTAACTCATAAGTAAGACAAATATGCCAAATTAGAAGGAAAAGTTCGTCAAACTGCACTGAAAAAATTGAAAAAAGGAAAACTGCAATAACAGGCAGGTTTTAGTGCTTTTATGAAAAATATTATTGCAGTTGATGTTACATACAAAATAGCACATATACCTGGATAAAAAGGCAACAATTAAGTGATGTAGAAATAATAAAAGAATACATTGTTGAAGGAGTAGGCTGTTTAGATCCAGAAAAGGTTGATAAATGCCAAGAATTATCTTTCAAGAACTATAACTGATAGACAACACGAATTATTCTCAAAATGTACTAGAACAACTTTGCAATGTATATTTTTCAATAGCTTTAGATGAAAGCAGGGATAAAACTGACTCAGCTCAAGTATTATATTTTATTTGTGCGAAAATTAAAGGTTTTTATTGTTACAAATAATTACTTGCATTGAATACATTTACTGGAAGAACTCGCGGAATTGACATTATTAACAACTTTAAGAAATATGTCGTGTGGATCAGAACTAAATCTTAATAATCTGGTCATGCACCTTCCATGATAGGCAAGAGAGGATTCGTTTTTTTGTTTAAAAAAAGAAAATTCAAATTTGAAAAAAAAGTTAATATCATTCCATTGTAAATTGTGCCAGCAAAATCTGTGTTAAATCAACTATTTTACACGATACTATGGATAAAGTTATTGAAATTGTTAACTTTATTCGAGTGAATGCAATGCAACATCGTGAATTCTGAAGCATAATTACGTTAGATGATGAAACATATAGTGTTGATTTACCCTATTATTGCAAAGTTCATTGGTTATCAAGAAATAAATTTTGACTAAAGTTTTAACTTTACAAGAACAAATTTTAATATTTTACAAGAAACATGAAAAACCATGCAAATTATCAGATAAAGAATTTTATAGAAATGCTGCATTTTTGTCTGATATTATAACAAAGCAAAATGATTTAAATATTTCCATGCAAGGTAAAACTAAACATATATATTGTAACAGATAAAAAATATCGATATGGATAGATATTATTTGTAACAGAAAATAAATATAGACGAAATTATTAATTATTAAAACATACGTTTGTAATCTGTCATTTGTAACCGTATGAATAATATTGTAATGATGAATGATAAAAAGATTGTTAAAAGGCTGTTACCTTTATAACTGATTACAATCTATATATATTGATGAATGATAAAATGATAGTTGCTATAATTCAATAACTAAATATAACATTATAGCCCGTTTGCAACTATCCTAAACATTAATTCTGTCACGCTTATAATGAAATAAATAAATTATCTCATTTCTCAACACATAAAATAATAAAATGACAATTAAAACTGTCATCATTAAAGATTTAAAATATTTAGATATTGGGGAAGTCATTTGAACAATAAAACATACTGGCCATTGTCATCAAATAAAATAATATTAAATATAGCAACTGAATAAAATTACCCACGGTGAGATCCCTGGAGTGCATTTCGCTTATCTCCAATACTAGGTTCTTTTAACAAAGAATCCTTCCTATTCTTCTTTCCAACTATATAAGACCATTCATGGTCATATGCACACACTGGTGCTATTCATGACAACTTATAAAACATATTATATAAAGTTAATAAGTTGGAAAAGGGATGGGATCATTTCTATTCAGTTTAGCTAAGTCCATGTGTTTTCCCACAAGTGCCACTAGATTGTTTTAAATCTAGATAAATATCTGTTTAGAGTGTACTGAGTTCAAACTCATTCCGGTACATTTTTATCAAACATGACTTGGATGACTAATAAAAAAAAATGACACTCTTATATTTTATCTATATCAATAAAATTACAAGATCCCAATATTACCAAAATTTATATTATAGATCAAAGACTCTTATAGACATTGCTAGCTCATTTACGTATATTGATGAACAGACAAGTATAATCTTATTAATGGCTTCTAAACAAGCATCGTGAAGACCATTATTGATATTGATGGCCATTTAACTAGATTATTTATCACAATATAAAGGTAATAATGATGATGATAATAATGATGATGGTAATAATATCATAATAATAATAATGATAATAATAGTGATGATGATCCCAGCCATAGCTTTATAATGAACTCACAACAATAAATTTATCTTTATAAACTTATAGGCATTTTTTAAAAATCATCCCTTGTCAAAACGGGATTTAAATATTACATTCACTAGCATTTATATAAGTTTATGGTTATTTACTAAAATACTTTGATAGTTAAAACTAGGATTCAATAATACTAGTGATGATGAATAATCATCACGAATCTCTATGCATGATATTCAACTTTCTATAAATCCTTATTTACTAAATATATTAATTATGTTAAACATTAGATTTAATGATTATAATTTATTAATGATGATGGCGATCATAACTCATGTACAGTACTATTTGAAACAGTGTTTTAATCAATAATACGATATCCATCTTTGATGAGTATGATTAAAACTCATGGACAACATAATTTTAGCTTTCTTTATACACCTATAATTATTAAAATTTGGTTATTTACAAGCTTAATCCTTAAATATTTAAAGGTAAATCAACATTCTAGTTTACTTAACATTTTGCGAGTGCTTAATATTTGCAAGTGATTGCTCAATATTTACGAATGATGATTCTTAATATCTGCGAGCGATGATGATGAATTAAAATGATAGAATCAAGACAAGAAAAATACAACAATATTTTTATTAATACTATTACTCTTTCTTTCTTTAAAATCAAATTTACTAATTAGATAAATGGCTTATTATTACATTAATTCAATACAAAACTAATAGAAAAATTTATATAAGCACAACCAAATAAATTTAATATACAAGTTTGTCATTTTGGATATTTTAAAATAAGCTGGCTTAAAATGACATTTAAAAAAAATATATTTCATGGAATGCTTACTTAAGACTTTCCTAACTTATTATATCATAAAAATAAATTTCATATGTAACTTGTGTTTTATTTCACTTCCATTCATATGTAAGTCTTGCTTTATAATTTCTCATATTTAAACTAATTATGTATAACCTATTCTTTTTACGTGTTTGTATAAGCAGTTACACATGCACACATTCGGTAATGTTAACATATATGTTTAAAATGTATACCCCTATATTAGAGATTAATACATAAATTACATATATAAAGAATATTCTTGCAACCTTTTAGCAAAAGAAAATAAAATACATTATATCAATTTTAATATGCAACTGATAAAAAAAAACAACAACATTATAAATGCATATATTTATAGGTTGCTCATTATCATAGCAAATGAAGAACAATAAAAAAAAAACATTTCAATATTACAATATATAATATAAAATAAAAAAAATAATGAAAATTTAAGTTTGAAGATTTAAACTATGTTTGTGTTATGTTATGTGATATTGAGAATAACTATCGATAAACAAGCCTTTAATGTTTCTGTATCAAAGAAAAAAAATAATGCTTTGACCAATAAATTAAGGTTTACTTTTAATAAGCAATAATAAAAGATCTGTTAAAGAAAGTTCATAGTTACCCGATTACTTTCACTCTTTATAAATGTCCCGAGTTTGAATTTTCAGACTGCTTGTCTTTGCTCCATTTAAAAAAAAAAGTTCTTGCAGATACTTTTAAGATAAACATGAATTAATTGACTTGCTGGTTTCCATAATTTTAAAATTATTTATTGCTGATACTTTTGATAATGCTGAATTCGTTGACTGGTTTGCTTCTAACTTTTACAAAAACCATCTTTGTAGACTTTAGATGACTATGAGGAAAATTCTAACAAAAATTTGGTTGATAGGTTAATCAAATCTAGTCATAAGGCCTTTATACGTTTTTCTTTTCCTCTTCTTTCCCCTTCTCCCTCCATCCAAAGGTAATGAGCCTAGAATAGACCAGGAGCCAGAAAAGAAGCATTTCAAATATCGTGTGGTTGGCTTTAAATTCGATCATTTTTGTTGGTTATTATTTGACTGGTATATGAGTCCATAGACAGATCAGTGATTTTAATACATTCTGTATTATTCCAGGAAGCAGAAACAATGGTTTAGCAATGCAAATTCATTGTATTATACACAGCAAAATATATTAATATCATTTCATAGAATTGTTAATAACTACTTCCAATAAATTCAATTTTGTTCCATTTTTCCTTCTTTATCTTAATCTTGCTGGGAATTACTTACATATACGCACATCTTTGTCTATACTGACTTTAAAACAAGAGACTTTTTTTTTTACCTCAATTTTTTTTTTTAAAGAGTGAAAAAAAAAAAAATCAAATCGCTCACTCTCTTTTCACATTAAAAAAAAACTGACTGCCACATCTCTCCTTCAATAACATTGAAAAATTGACTGATCACTAAATATTGTTACATTCATTTTTATTGCGAATCTTGGTCAAAGAAAATGACCACCTGCATATCTTATCTTGAGATAAAAGATCAAAAAAATCAGAGTTTGACAAGTTGATGTTCTATCACGATTTTACAAGAAAATTAATAATCATGCTTTATCCCATCAAAGCACCTCTCTTTTAAAAATAATCTTAGACACAGATAACACAAACAATAAAGCTGGCAATCTATAGTCATTAGAAATAGGTGTAAAAGCATTTTTGTTTTTATACAGACGTTTTCATTCTTTCACACTCTTTTGCACGTGTACATTTTTTTTAATCTCCTAATCTACTAATCTGATCGCCTTATTTTACACTTTCTTTCTGCTCTGCTTTCTTTTAACAAAATTAATGTTAAATAATTTAACACCTTATTTAATAAGAAAATACAATAAATCAATATTAAATATTATTACCTTCTCTCTCTACAACTGCTTATTCATTAACTATTTATATAGACTATATAATAATAAATACACACATAAATCTATATATCCAAAAGAAATTTTTTTTTTTTTAGATAAATAATATATCTATGTGTTTGAAATGAGTCATATACATACAATATATATATATATATGTTGCTATTCAGGCGTTTCAAAAAAAGTTGACATTTTTAAAACTTTGTTATCTCGCTCGGATGTATCTGAAGAACATTTCCCACAATTATCAAAAATCTTAAATAAGCACCAATATAAATCTAAAAATTTCGATGATTACATAGCTATCTTGGATTCCTTAATTGAAAAATATGCAGGGATTTTCAGATTCTGCAATGAAATTAGCTTTTGAATCACATTTTTTGTTAGCCGAGAGGTCATCGCAGCAGCCTTGCAAGCAAGTAGTTGGTTGCAGACGGTTGTGGGTTCGCCTTGCTATGACATATCAAAAAAAAAACAACTATGGAACTACAAATGGAATTGAGTTGGGAGAAGATAATATGAAATCTCTTTTTGGTAGCAAAAAAATCCTAATGAAATATGGAAAAATGCAGTTGAATACCTGTACTTACGTCACCATGCAGGCCGTTTGCTTTCCTGCTTTGGAAGTATCTATTGTTGCGAATCAACATTTTCATATACGACACAAATTAAAACCATTTAAGATCACAGATAACTGGTACTCATTTAGAAAATCAACTTAAGCTATGAGTTACGAAGCTAGAACCAAGTATTCAATTACAGTACTTGCAAGCAAGAAACAAATGCAAGTCTCATTAACATACTGTTATATACATATGTAAATAGAGCCAGTAAAGGCACACATTTAATTAAGAAATAATTAATAGAGATAAAAGGGGGGGGGGCTAAGTGTATATAGGGTTCAAAGTAGGTTAAGTGAAATAAAAAGTAATTAGATCAAACTGCATTAACTAAATAAAGTAATTACAAATGCATTGTTTAACAGATTGGATTATCAAGGGAATTAATAACCAAATGAAGCCATATGCACACACGCGAAAAAATGCATTAATACTCCAGGAAAGAAGTGACGAGAGTGGGATTTTCAAACGTGGGAGTATAAAAGAGCAGGAAAAATAAATATCCCTCTCTTGTCCTTTGGTTCTCCATGAGTGCTGCTCCCTTTCGGACTGTGATCCCAAGGTTCTCGGCGCCTGTAGGTGAATCCGGCTGATTAGTGTAGAAACAGACTGCACTGGTCTTAATATAATTTTTAAACGCCCTAAGTAGCTTTTATAAGGGTTTATTTTCATCACCTAGTCAAGATACTGTGCGTTTTTATATTACTGTAGACAGAGAGGGGGATTTGAATTGTAATGCCATCAGATTATGTAGATACATATATATGTTAACCAATTACCCATACCTGTTTGCAGTATTCAAGGTCAAGCACGATATGCATATGTAAGTTGTATAATAATAAAAGTACAATAATAAATGTAGAATAAAACTAATAACTTTTGATGTATAGTGAATATGTAAAATAATAACAAGTTGTATAATAATAAGAGTAGAATAATAAATGTAGAATAAAACTAATTACTTGTAATGTAAAATGAATATGTAAAATAATAATAATAATTGTATAATAATAAGAGTACAATAACAAATGTAGAATAAAATTAATAACTGTAATCTATAATAAAAATGTAAAATAACTGGATAGTAATTATGTATAACGATTGTGTAAAATTGCGATGTTGTTAAATCATAAAGAGCCCAGCTGACCTTATAGGGTCAGAAAACTATAAAATACCATATATGGTGAGAAATGTAAAAATACTGCGCGCATGTGAAAACACCATATATGGTTAAGTATGTAAAAGACTCCAGAAGTCTTGAGGGATATATAAACCCCCATAACCTGATCTAATTGTTCTGAGTATTAATTATAAGTCAGAGACTCCTGCCTCTGTCAGTCCAAAAGCAGGACTAGGGTTATTATATGCGGGTCACCACGACCTTTTATTACGCCTTATAATAGGCAATGCAAACCACTATATATCGCATGATCACTATCTCATACTAGCACATAATTGTTATTAAATAAGATGGCACTACTGTATGGAAAGTTTTGCTTTGTTTAATAGGCAATGTATATAGTTAAAATTACTCGTATTAAACTATAATCTTACCATCTCAATTCTGCCTTTATCCATTTATTTACTTGCTGGTCATAAGACACAGCACTATTGTTTTAGAGCGATTTATTATGTATCAATAAAGATCTAGTGTAAATTAGTCGATAATTCTTATTTAAAATTAAGTATTTATATTTGCGATCGTTCAGCTACAGCTGAAGACACTGCACTTACATTATTTTATAAACCTAAAATAAAACAATTGTTACCGATTACCTACATTTTTCATGCACTTATATGCCAATCACAGAAATTTTTTTTTGTACTTTTATTATACAATAAATCCATAAAAATATAACAAACGAACATTTAAATAGTTTGGAAAAATTATCATTTAACCTCCTACTTAGTATTTATTTTAATTTACTACGAGTATCAGTGTTATGAGATAGGATGGAGAGTTGTGGGTCGTGTGAGTCTGTGATCATATACCCTATATAATACGAGTCTAAATGTAAAACAAATTCAGAATACCCGTGCGGCCTTTTCACTACAGCCAAAGTTGAATGTAGCCTTCCATGGTAAAAAGGTTCTCCACCCCCGATAAATAGTATTACCTTTATAAATACTATCTAAAACTACTACATACTTGGGAAGTTTTTCGCCATTATTTTCTTCTTTAGATTTATATGAATTGATATCATCCTCATCATTATCACCTAAATGCTTTCTTTTAAGATTTTTCAATCGTTGTTTTCGTTTTAATGCTTCCTCTTGCAAGAAACCTACATTTACTGAATAAGACATTTTTAGCGCAAATTTTAACTTCGCATATTTTCTTTTGCTAAAATTCTATTTTCCTATTGGTTAAAAATGGGTTAAAATTAGCGCCACCGGAACTTTTATCGTCATTATTTTTCAATTTATTCAAAACGATGCTGAAGTCGGTATGAATTTAAGTATTTAGTTAAAAAAATACTATGGATTTTGTAGTTTCGGTGATATTACCAGCCGGTGGTCACGGATCAAGAATGGAAAACCATATTCCTAAACAATTTTGCCGTATTCTAGATCGTCCTGTAATAAGCTTTACAATTGAGAATTTTGAAAGGTAAAAAAATTACAGTATAATCGTATTTGAGATTTCCATATTTACTACTCATCATTCAAAATTAATACCAAGAAATACTTTTATACATCAAATATAGATTTTTATTTTTTTTTTTATAAAAAAGGAAATGCTAAATTACATAATGTATATATTTTTGTGAATATTTATGCAAACTGAAAATAAAAATTTTAAAGTTATCAGATATAGGTAAAGTATTAACTTTGAATGGTGAGTAGTAAAATAATAACTATAATTAGCAATACAGTTGTTTCATTAAATTATTATTTTGATATATGAGTTTTAATTTTATTATTTTTTTTTTTAATTAAGATTTAGTTGGATTGATGATATCGTTGTGTGTGTATCTTTGGAACACCAAGATTTAATGCAGCAAATTATTAAAGATTTTAATCATCAAAAAGTTCGTTTGGCTACTGCGGCCGAGAGTAGGCATCGTTCTATCTATGCTGGAGTTAAAGCTTTGGAAACAAGTAATGCAAGTTGCATATACTATTTTATTGATTAAACCAGGACACTATTAATCTTTTTTTAATTATGATAAATAATATTAAATTTTGTAAGGAATACTAAATTGATAATTAAAAATACAATTTATGAATCCAAATTTTAAAAAAATTGAACTATACATATATCTAAATGCATTTACATAAATACAATATAATGAAACTGAAGTTATCATAAAATACTAACTATATTAGTTATTAATTATATATGTATTAAACTATAACTAACTTAAAGCATGTTTGCTATTTTTATAAGCATTGTATTAAAAATGATAGTCTAATATTTATTTGTTAACCAATGAAGTAAAGTTTTATAGTGTTAAGCTTTAGTATTATTTGTAATATATTTATATGAGCATGTGTCAGAATAGTGACAGGTATTCATGAATGGGATTTTACATTGTGCGAATAATGGTAAACTGATTTCAGTATGTATAAGAGTATGGTGCTGTACTAATAGTGAACTATACACTATATTACTATTATATTTTTGTTTTAATCAACTCAGATATCCATTTGTCATTAATTCTGTAGGATTATCTGAGTTGACTATATATCAATTACCTGTAAGAAAAATTCTAGTCTTGCTTGTTGGACTCCAGTTTGTGGACAGAACAAGTAGATATACCAATTATTATGCTATGACATTCTTATGATTTTATATTGAAAGCAAATGTTATGTGTTTTTATATTTATTTGTATAGTATTCTAGAGTTTCATAATTAAATCATAGAAAAGGGTAATAGTAATTATAATTTTTAATCATTATGGATCCATTGCAGGTTGAAAGTTTCTCCAAATTCAGTCCAGTTTCTTTGATCTCGTCTCTCTTCTTTACATTATCCCTGCACACTTCCTTATTTCAACTATCTATCTCTCGTGTGATCTCTTTCTATGTGTTTTACAATCTTTTGGAATGAAGTTTAAGATTTCAACTGTCCATCTACTATCAATTTTTCTGATAATATATCCAGCCCAGCTTCACTTCAGTCTCTTAATTTTTTATATGTCAATAACACTTGTTTGTTCTTTCACTCATATATACTATTTTTGATCCCTTCTTGTTACTTCTAACCTGCATCTCTCCATACTTCGTTGAATAGTCTGAAGCATGTTGTTCTCCTGTTAAGTGTCCAAGTCTCAGATCCATAAGTAAAAACTGGCAAAACATATCTATAAAAAACCTTTTTTTTCTAATGCATAGATATATTTCCTTTTGATAATAAGTTATTTCCACCAAAAGCATTTTATCCAAGTTTAATTCTATGATTAATTTCATCCATTATATTTCCATTTGTATTAATAATCTGATTAAAGTATTTGTAGTTGTTAACTTTTTCTAATTCAATCTTTATTTTCGTCTTTTGAGAAAACTGATTGAATATTATTTTAATTTTTTTTTTTTTACATTTATTTCTAGTCCTATTTTTTTTTCTTTCAATGGTGAAGCAATGGATCCGGAAGTCAGATCGATGCTTCACAGCCTGCTATAAACTAACCAGTATTGCAAACCTGGATTAGATTTATAATAGAGTATCAAAAGAGTTTTGCATTAAATAGAAAATTAAAATATTTCGTTTTGGTCTATTCATCTATCATGAAATTAATTATTTAGTTTGAAATATTAATTTAAAGTAAATTTGATCAAAATATAAATCGTTCATAAAAATTTGTTTTTCAAAATTTATTAAAGAAGTATATATGTATTGCAAGCATATATATATAATTAATGCTGCAGAATTCTGGTTGAAACTAAAACTTCATTTTGTTAAAAGAAATAATAATATATTTCTGTTTTAATCTGTTTAAAAATGTAAGCCGTATGATTTTATTTTAAGATAAGCCTGCCAACATTCCTAAATTAATTGCATTATCAATTGGAGTTTCATTCAGGGCAATTAAAGATGGCCTTTTTTAATAAATAAAATTACGAAATTAAAACAAAATTTGATAATAAAACCTTAAAGTTTATTTTTAGTCAAAAAGTTACTTTGAAACAAAAGAGCGTGGAGGCTTATCAAGATCTAGAATCATATGAAAAACAATAGAAAAGCATTGCTGGAAAGGTATAAAAGGTGGAGAGAACAAAGGACTAGTTATTCAGAAATTATTTCTGAAAACATTCTGAGGTGATTCTGAGAAAATTATTTCAGATCATTCTGAAATTATTTCTAAAATTATGCTGAAGTGATTCAAATTATTATTCTGAAGTTATTCTGAGATTATTCTGATTCAGATTTGAGTCTGAATCAATTTTTTATTCACTACTGCTATGTCGGCTCACTTCAGAGAGTTTTACTACTTACTTCTGCTACTTTTGCTAAGGTGACCATGTCTTATGATTTTCAGTTTCGGCAAATGATTATGACTCCTCTGTTCCGAGGTTTTGCTGAAAAGTATTGTTGAGACCCAATGCTTCCTAGTCCTTGCAGAGATCCTTGCTGAAAATTCTACTTTGATTTAAAAATGCGACACTTCAAAAATTATTTTAACCTGGTGGATGTGACCATGTACGGCAGCTAAGCCCATCAGCTTTGCCTGCCGTCGAGGTCCTGATCCAAGAAATGCCGTAAGAGTGTCATGTAGATAATGGAACTGAACTGTGATTTGTATGTGTGCCCTATGTATCAAATGCTTTCATTCATAGTAATCTTGTTCGGACAAATGCATCCATGAACGTCAATCAAGCCAGGACATCGGGGGAAAAGGACAAAAACTAAAAATCTGGACTGGTAACCTTTCATCCTCTCCTCACGAACTTTTACTTTCATTTTTAAATCTATACTTTTCTTTTAAATGTTCTCGTTTAACTTATTATCTTTTCTTATGTATTTATCTAATTTTAATATTATATTTAGATTTAGTTAAATTGATCATTCTTTATAACAAAATGTCTTCCTTCGCTATTCCTTTTTTTTTTTTTGTTTTTTTTTTTTAAATTAAACAAGCGTGACTAATTTATCTTAGCCTCTTTGCACGAGGTAAATATTTTTATTATCGAAAATATTTCCAATTTAAAATGACTATTTATAACTTAATGTTAGTTCAGGTTTGCCTTTGCTTTACCAATTCCATCTCCTCGATAACGTGTATTTTTTGTTCTTATGTATTTCTTAAGGATAAATGTTAGTAATGAAAAGAAATCTTCAAATAGCACAAAGCCACGATTAAATGCTTTATGAAATATTTATTTAAACCTTGCTTTACCGAGGGGATTCGAGTTGTTAAATTAAATTAAATTGGAAAAGTAATATCCATGCCGCAGATTCATATGCAATTTAGACTGCCTCATTTTTTAAAAATTATTTGATTATATGTTACTTGGGGAATAGCGGAGACTTAAAATCTTAATATTTTATTACATCACTTATTAAAATATATCTTTCAAAGTAAAAGCATTAGTTTTATGATTATTTTTTACAAGCTTTCATGTGATAATCTGTTAGGTTAACTTTCCGATATCCAAGCACAGCACAAGCATTTCATTCATATTTGATTTAGTGGCACATTATTCTAAATTTAGGTACTTAAGTAGTTATAGTCGATTGTCTCTCCCCTGATGCTAGCGGTCTGGGTTTAGAAAATAATTTATGCGTGTCTCAGATATGTTGTTGGTTCGTGGTTAGACTCGAGAATAGACGAATAGGGCAGAGGCCATAGTATTCTTGATTTTTATATCTCATGTATGAATGGCCTCGAGATACTTTTGTCTAGTATTCGAACTGGGTTAAACCAGCATACACAGTCAACCGGCACAATGGATAACCCTTGCAACTATTCTTGAAGTTCTGAAGTATTATTTGCAGAAGTAGTTATCTTCATAATATAGATAACTTAAATGATCTTGTTTTAATTCCCTTAGCTCTTGCAAAACTGCTATAAAAAGTTTTGGAGATATGTGATTACTCTGCCTTATACCTTTCTCAATATTAATCTGCTTAGTATCACTATGCAATCTAATCTTTGCTGTTGCACATTGATAAATATTCTTCAGAATATAACAATATCTTGAATTTATATTTTGATGTTTCAATGCTTTAATCATTGAAGAAATGTTTATAGAGTCAAATGCCTTTTCACAATCTAGAAATCCAAAGCATAATGGCAACTTGTAATCATTGGTTCTTTCTTTAATTTCTATTAATATTTGAATGTTACCCACTATGCTAAAATCACTTTTAAATCCAGCTTGTTCTTTTCGTTAGTTAAAATCCAAAATTTGCTGTAGACTTGTAATTATTCTGGTAAAAAATTTGTAATAGAACTGATAGGTCTGTAATTTCTATTACTTTCTTTATCACTCTTTTTAAGTATCAGTATTGCTACTCTACATTCTTCCAAACATTTGGTATATTTTTATCATTTAGATGTTTGACATAATTTTGACAACAATTTTTCTATTTCTTCATCTACTTCTTTTAAGATATCAGTTATAATTCCATCATTTACTGAAGCTTTTTCCTTCCTCATAGATTTAATTGCATGTCTCACTTCTTCATTTAAAAATGCTGGGCAATTCAGAAGATGTAATAATAGTAGGGGATACTTTTTGTTATTTTATATTATATAATTTTTTTATAGAACTCTTCCACACTTTTTGTTATGTCATCTCTTTCTTTTTTTATTAATAGTTCTACCTTTTCTTCTTATTTCGAAATAAATTTCCTACCAATACAAAATGTTATTTTGCACATTTGATACTTTTATTTTCTTCTATAGCTTTTCCTTGCTAATTCATAATTATATTTTCTTCTATTATTAACTCTTTTTGTGTAATTTTATAAAATTCGAGATATTCAATCCTATTTAATGAATCATTTTTATATAGTTTCATATATTTCCTTTTTTTTTATAAATTGTGTTGTCTCAAGAAATTTTTTTGTTGCAATTCTTAATAGTGTACCCCTTATGTTCCTATTGATTTTTTCTTAAATCTGAACCATCTTCAAAATCCATTTATATTTTAAAATGATTTGCAAGTTTCTGAAAGTTAGGAATATCAATTATAAATTTTTTTTTTGTTTAATAATTTGGTATTTCTAGTTTTTCTTTAACTAGTATTTTACATTTCTCTAATCAATGATCACTTTTTGTGCCAAATTTATTAAGAACATTACAATCTTGAAATATATATTTTCTATTAATCAAAGTATAACTAATTCCACTGTATCTTCATTTGGATACTTCCATGTCCATTTCTGTTTAGTATTTTTCTCAAAGAAAGAATTCTTAATGTAAAGTAACTCCATAAATCTGTGTCCTCTCTCAGTTCTATCACCATAGTCAAATTTGCCCACAGCACTTTTCATTCATTCATCAATCATTGCATTAAAGGCTTACATGACAATTTTAAAATATTGTTTGCTCTGATCAAAAGTCTTTTGTACATCCATATCCCAATAAGAACTTGTTGGAGCATAAATCTGAATTATCTGCACTTGATATCTTCCATTAAGTTGAATAACTAATCTTAGCACTTTGTCTGAAATATTCTTCAATTTCCACAATGTTGTTCTTTAACTTTTTATTGATAACGAATCCTACTTACAGGTTCACTTTTTAAATCAATTGTTTTTTCATTTTTTCTTCTAACTTTACAAAGTCTAACTACATTTCATTTAATATTAGACAGTTTTTCTTTCAATTTTGCAATTTTCCTTCACTTGAAAGTGATCTGCAGTACCTAAATGAAAGGTCGCCATCAAATGGCATTCTGGGTCCACAATTGGGATATTTAGCACACTCTGCCTTTGAATGGTAATTGCTGCCTTAGCAACCTCCTGGGAATAAGGGTCATAATTTAGTTTGTCATGATTGTAAATATCTATTTAAAAAAAAACGATCATTCACAGACACGTTTATTTTGCTTTCAGAAAATCTCATCTGATATTTCACTTAAGAGCTATCAGGCAACTGAGAAGAAAGACTGGTATTTTTTCATCTTAAATTCAGAAGTAAAAACCCAATAAAGTCACCAAGCTGGATGTTGTGTGTTGATGAGTAGTCCATCCATATTCGTGTACTATATGAATAATTATGTAGTAATAATAAGTGCAATGACAAGAGTGGAATGGACATTAGGAATTTGTTTTGCTTAGTTATTTTAAGGCCTCAAAGAGGAATTAAAGGGTGTTAACAGCAAACTCTTTTCTGCAACTAATAATAATTAATACTTATTTAATTTTGTATGTTTTATAATAACAAAATATGTGTACACACATATAAAACATATTGCTTTTTATATTTTTAATGTAAAGAGTTTATTACAAATAAAAGTATTTATATCTTTTATAGTATAAGAGACTTAACTATAAGAAATAATACTTATCTATTAGTGTTAATATGTTAGATCAAAAAATTCCCCAAAATTATATGTTTAGGTATAATATTCCTAATAGAATATAAGGAAATATTTTAGGAATCTATATTATTTTCAGTTACACATCATTTGACATTCTAATCTAGGAAAAATTATCATTGGATGATTTTTTAAATCAATGTTTTACGTCATCACTCATGGTTTCTTCTGTTGCATATTAAATTAAAAAGTCAAGATATGAAGTATTAAATTTGTTTGCAGATATAGTTAGAATAATTTCAGAGGTTGTGAATCATTTTTAGTTTTATAGGTAAATATTTGAGTTCATTTTAGTATTCCATTTGTAACAATTTTTTTAAAAAAAGCATCCATATTGAAAAATTTGCTAGAATCTATATGGGTTTAGGAATCTGAGTGGAATCAAAGCCTCTCTTTTTTTTAAAATTTGTATTACTTATAATGAAATATAATTTTAACTTAAAAGGAAATAAGCATTTTCTCATATCATTAAAGTAAGTACATATATATGTTTAATTAATCCAGTATACGATCAAATGCATGTACATTTAAAAATGTGCTCTATATAGTTCATTTCAGTGGGTTGATAGTAGATTTAAGAGCTGATGGTTTTATATTAATTCCCAGATGAGAAAAAAAAAAATGCTGGTCAATTAAATTGAACTGTAGTACATAGTATTGTTGATCTATACTGAGCAAATGGTCACAAAACTTTTATTGTTATTTTGATTAGGAAAAAAATCATGAATGAATATGATCTAAATGTAAATGAGTGGTTTATCTAATAACATTTGTTTTATCAGTCCAAAAGTCTTTTTGACTTGAGTTTGATTCCATAGTTAAATTAGAGGAAGGGGAGATTGAAACAAACTGAATATATTTTATGCTAGCCTGACTTTATATATATTTTAGTTGATTTTAAAAAACACATTATTGCTAATTCCCATCTTGGTATAATTAAATTGAAGATATCCATTTTCTTGAATTATATAGAACTGATATAGTCAGTGAATGATTTTAAGCCAATTACTGTTATAACCATTAGAAGTTTTAGGCATCTAAAATATTAGAATTTCTCTCTCATAGCAGAAGATGCTAGTTTGCTATAAATACGGGAAAACGACTTTATTTTTATCAGCAATAGTTGTAATTAGATAAGTCTCATCATGGGCTGTAGATTGCGAAGATATATTTTTTAACCTTTTCACTTTCCATGCGGCCATATTGAAAATTTAAAAAATTATGCTAAGCCACAAATTTTATATTAACTTAACTGTATATTAGTCTAAAATACCATAATATATATTTTTGTATACATTGAACATCAAAGAATGTAATGAAGCTGAAAAAATATAGCTGTTGATACTCAAAGTAATAAAAAAAATTAATATTTCAAAAAATTATTTTAATACTATTTCATAATTCCTATTTTTTCATGGTTATAGTATAAAAGTACACTTTTATTAATAAGTTAGCTGCATTCCTCATTAAACTTCTAAGAAAATAATATGTAATGTGACTTATCTGAGGTAATCCATCACTTCAATATTTCAAGGAATAGAGATATTGGTACTTTTTTATTTTTCACGGCAACCCTGCAAAATCTTTTTCCATACAGGGATTTGCAACCAATATGGCATCTCTGATAACAAGTAGTTAATATTGATCAATAATTAGTATATTTTGAATATTATAATAAAGAGCTTCAATAAACTTTGTAATTTATTAAAAAATTAGTCATTAATATTTATATTAGGAAAAAATATGAGGAAAAAAAAAACATTTTTTATTGGAAATAATTTTATTTATTTATTAATGATGTGGTAATCACTACTAAAAATCACTATATACAAAATAAAATAGCAAAACAAAACAATAAAAACAACTTATATATAAACTAAAAAATTATATAAAATTATTATTAAAAAAATTAAATTAAAATTATATATGAAATTATTAAAAATTAAAATTATATATGGAATTATTAAAAAAAAGGAAACCAAATTAAAATTATACATAAATTAAAAAAAAAACAAAGATAAAAATGTACATAAAATTAGTGTAAAAAGCAAACAAAGATAAAATTATTACAAAGCAAACCAAAATAATAGAATAAAATGTTAAAAAATTAGTGTTGATGATGACTTTATAACACGACCCGATTCAGACTTCATGCTTGGTGCAGCTAAACAAAAAAAGGGGGGTTAGAGTCAGTGCTATGTAGTATATAAATAATAATGCTGTTTATTATTTATCCTATCTGTCAGCAGCTTATGGTAAGCAAACACTTGTTAGATGGAATTTTTTTATTATCATTGAAATATAGGCAAGATAATATAAAACCTATATCGGGTCATGATATTTGCAAAATATGGTTGCCTTACTTTCAAATCTGAGCTCCATATGTCATCTCATTCATGTACTGGACATATGGAAGAAATGCCTACTATCGTGCCAAAAAATGCAGATAATTTGCGATCTGATAAATTGACCCAATTGGGAGCTTTTTTCTGTTCAGCATACAAATTTGTTTTTAGGATAATTTTATCAAATATTTTTCTATCAAATAATAAATGAAAAAAATCCAAAATTGCATACTCACTCGTGATGGAAAACTTGAGCCCTGGAGACTTAGTAAAATTGAATGACCCGATAACATTAGAAAAGTCATTCAGATCTGGTCAGGAAGATGGGCCTGGGATAGGGGCAGATGAGCCTGGGGTAGGAGAAGGTATAGCACTTGCATTCAAATTTCCTCTTCTTCTTTTTGGTACCACACCTGAATATAATTAATCTTCACTGGATGAAAATCCATTAAATGAGCTGCACAAAGCATCAGAATTCCAAGGCTCACTAATAACAAGGCTGTCATTGCTAGAGTCAGTTACAAAAATCCATTTTTTTTTTCGCAACAAAACTTTACGGTAAGTTAGTTTCTGGGAGAATTGAAAAAGCTGGAAAAAAGGAAAAAAAATTGAAGTTACTTGAGTACAAAAATTATCATAAAATTGTCAATTTTTGAGATAGAAAAATGGAACTTACATTTCTAAAAACGTAACAAAAAGATGGATCCGAAGATGTGAACTGCGTAGTTTTCCCGCAATTTTAAGCTGAAATCGGATATTGCAAATTTGAAAAAATTCTAGCCCGCGTGATACGGGCATAACTATGAAGAGATTAAAAGAATATTTATAATTCTTACCTTTGTCATTACATGATTCTTATGAAAGATAAATGTATTTAAATTTGCTATATATTTTAAAACCAAATAAAATATATTTCATTGAATTAAATATATTTTTATTTAAAATCCAAGTTAATTACAGTAAAGTGGATATTTAACTGGCAGTAATTCAAAAAGTCGTATGATTATTAATACACAGAGGCTAAATTCTCTCCAAACAATGGCGCCACTCACTGCAAGCCAGAATAATCAATGGATGAAAGAAGGTTTGTACATAAGATCCCTATTTAGTGCCTATTCATCCAATATCCGCAGACTAATTTCTAGCTTGTGGCTTTCATCAGTGAGGAGTCTTGGATCTGTGAACACTGTACCCAGATCTTAGGATCTAATGCAATCCTCCAGCAACCACCTTATACCTTATTAGCTAACTATAAAGCTTTGAATTCAAAATGAAAATACAATAATATTTTCAATTCAAGAGCATTAACTTGTGTAGTCATATAGATCTGAACTCAGTTAAGCATCCATACTTTTTGGTGTCTTTGGTGCTTTAATAACCACAGTTAGCATAATCCTATTGGGCAGGATTGGTATTAAACCACCAAACATCACATGATCACTATTTATGTTTACACAAGCTGTTTACACAGACGCTAAACTCTCCATACAGTAGTGTCACTCAATGCAAGCCAGAGAAATGAGCTTGAATTGAAAGCATTATGATTTCATTTTGGATACAAAGCTTTATAGTTAGCTCATAAGGTAAAAGGTGGCTATTGGAGGGTTGCATTAGATCGCAAGATTAGATGCGACGCTCTCAGATCCAAGGCTCCTCACTGATGAAAGTCACAAGCTAGAAACTAGTCTGGGGATATTGGATGAGAAGGCACTAAATAGGGGTTTTATGCACAAACCTTGCACTTATTGATTACTGTGGCTTTCCCTGAGTGACACTACTGTATAGAGAGTTTAGCCTCTGTGTAAACCACTTGTGTTAGTATAAAGAATGGTGATCATATCATGGTTAGTTGTTTAATACCAATCCTGTCCAGTAGGATTATGGTGATTGTGGTTATTAAAAAAACAGATTTATACAACTATACAAGCTAATGAGCGTGAATTTAAAACATTGTGTTTTCATTTTGGACTCAAAGCTTTATAGTTAGATAATAAGGTAAAAGGTGGCTACTGGAGGGTTGCATTAGATGCTAAGAATCTATGTGCAATGCTCTCGGATGCAAGTCTCCTCACTGATGAAAACCACAAGCTAGAAACTAGTCTAGGGATATTGGATGAATAGGCATTAGATAGGGATTTTATGCACAAACCTTCTTGCATTCATTGATTACTCTGGCTTGCACTAAGTGGCACTACTGTATGAATAGTTTAGCCTCTATGTAAATAGATTGTGTAAGCATAAAGAATGGTAATTATGTGATGTTTAATGTTTATTAATCCTATACTTTCTTACTTAAGTCTTCTCGAATATTGCAAAACAATATAACAAATTATAAACCCAAGTACTATAAGCTCAATGATCTATAAAACTTAAAGATTTATATGATTTATAATATTTTCTAAAATGCCTTTTGAACTTTGAGGAATAGATACATTATGAGAGTTTTTAAAAGTTTTCCCTTTGGGTTTTCATATTTCTGGGATTTTATATTTTTGTCCCTTAAAAAAAACGTTAAGATCATTGTGTTTGTAACACTTTTTTTTTGTCACTGAATTTGATATACAATAAATTGTTAACTTGTCATCTGACCAAATATTTGCATAACCAATTTACATTATTCAGATTAATAATAGAATTAAGCTTTTTGATTTGTTTCTCAATCTGGCATGCAGTAATAAGTAAAACGGCTGTTGTGCATTTTGTCTAATGTGGCCACTCGATGGCATTGTTGCTTGCAAAAATAATGAAATGTAACGTTACCGGGCCGTTGATTTTTTGCTTTCTGTTCTCCAACAATTTTTCAAAATATTTTTAAAAAATTTACGAATCAACATTATTTTATAAATTACATTTTTAATTACATTATACATTTCAGCGTGTAATGCTGGCATGTGCAGGAAGGGATGTGATGGTTTTGCCGATCCTTTGGATCGGCCAATCTCATATGAGCAAACCAAGCTTTCAGCGCATAGCGCAGGAGTGTGTGTGTGTGGGGGAATCTGACGATTTTGCCGATTCTTTGGATCGGCCAATACATGCGCTACTCTGAGCAAACAAACCTTTCAGCGCATAGTGTTGTGGAGGTGGGGAGGGGGAACTATGGTTTTGCTACAAACAGCCATTTTATTACTGTCATAACTGTTCTCCCGCAAACGTGCCTTTTTGCGTGACTTATGTGAAATGGTCTGGGACCTACACTTTTGCATTTTTTTTAACCTTACAAGATGTGTAGGGAAACACAACGACGGACATACAGTTATTAGTATGTAATAATATGTCGGATAAGTTTTAAGATCATTACTTCGAATGTACATTAAAACACTTATGGCCAGTTGAATTCCATACACCCTCATATCGTACAGTAGCGATCTGTGATGTGTGCACTATTTCCATAGTGACGCCAAGAACACCAGCGGATCATGATATTTGTGTGCAACGCCATCTAGGCTGCATAAACAGCACATTTCTGTGCTTTTGGAGAGAAACAACGCCATCGAGTAGCCACATTACTATTAGTGGCTAGTACTTAAGAAAATTTATTTTTAAAGTGTTTAGGATCACATTATCAATCTAATGATAAAATAGGATCTACCTATTATTCATAAAGATTGTTTTAATTTCACCAGTGTGGTAGCGTTTTAGCTTTGCAAAAAAAAAAAGTTTTTAAAGTTGGTTTGCTGATTTTATTAATCTTATAAATAAAAATATTTTTGAGTTGCACTTCAACTTCCTTCATCAGGATTCTCACATATAATATGATTATATGTTTCAATGAGCTTTCTGATAAACAATTGGGGAAATTTAGCATAGATATTATTGGAATCTTTCAGAATAATGCTTTTCTGGGATTGGTGGACTGGTGATTTAAATGATCCAGGATGTATATATGTTCTGTATATTATTTGAATTCATAGAATATGTATTCATTTAATGTGGAATAGAAAGCATGATATCAACTAATTGTTCAATTTTTTGATGAATTAAAGATTATCATATTTTCAAATATAGATTTTTTTTTTTTTGCTTAAACTAGTCTGGAACTGGTAGCTCTTGAAATGGCTATGATTTACTGCTATCAAAGAAATTTAATAAATAATGGAAATTTGATAATTTCTAAATATTTTTTTTTTCCCATATTGGAAGCTCAACAGTCCAATTTAAAACTAAGCTGACTACTTTTTTGTCTTTATTTACATGTGCCCATTTATACTTTTATTTGGGTAATGTAGCCAATAACAAGTATTTGTATATTTATTTATAAAAAATCTACCTGAATAAAAAAATTATATACATCATTAACAAAATAATATAGTAGCATCAATCTTTTTTCCATGCAGTTATTGACTTTCTTTTTGTTATAATTTTTATTGCTATTTTTTTTTTTTAAATAGAAAGAAAAAACACACCATTTAATCTTTTAATCCTTTGAATGTGAAATTACTTTACAATTTTCTGATCAAGCAAAAAATTGTTAGGAGCACATAATTAACCAATGGTGCAAAACACATATTCAAGTGTATTAAATAATGATGTTCAGAATCTGTGATACAATCTGGTGCTTTCAAATCACTTTTATTATCCTCCAACTTATAAAATCAAATACTTTGGGCATCATGTCTCATAGATTATATTTTAATCTAACTCTTTATCCAATTTCTGTTGTTTTCACAAAGGAAGTTTATGAAAATTTTTCCAATAATAAAGTTTATTAATCACTCGCTTATTTATATTATTTATGACTTTCATCATTGTTATGATTTGTTCATTTAAATAATTAAATATAAATTAAATAACTTGAGAATTATATTTATTTTCACCTCACATTTATATAATTATTTATAAATATGTTTTTTTTTATTAACAGTTGCTAAATGATTTTGTTTAGATAAAGATTATGTAAGTGTATAATTTTTAATGGTTTCCCAGTATTATCATTTTCATACATTATGTTTTCCATTTCTCGGAAATTAAAGAAAAAACAATTTAGTGATTATTATTTACTTTTTAAAGTCATTGAAAGTATAACTTAACTGTTAGCTTTAAGTTAATTCAGTATGATGATTCAAAATATTCTTCATCTATTACAATGATTGACTGTTTATAAAATCAGAGTTAATAATATTTATAGTAATTATCGACACAGTAGAGTATTAACATTCATAATCCTATTATTTTATTTAATTTTACAAATTAAAAAAAAACTTGAATTCATTATTTAAAGTGGCATGTTTTGTTCTAATTTAAATTTAAATCCAATAATTATAGAAGCAAGCAACATATTCATTACTCCAGAAAAAGAGATAAGGCGAGGAAAATATATTTAGAGAAATATATTTAATAGATGGCTAACAGATGAAGTTAAGATGAATGAGAATAAAATTAATTAGCATGTATTGAAAGAAAGTTAAATGAATTTAATATAATTGCTAAGAAATATTTGCTTAAAATAAACAATAGAAATTAGTTGCGTGATGCAAATAATAAATTCTGCTTGATAAATTGTAAGAGAGATTTACTTATAAGAATTATTTGCTTAACACAATCGAAGTCGAAAAAGACTAATTAAAAATACCAGAGGGAAAAATAGAGTGATTGGTATCTAAGAAAATAAGATAGCTATCAAAAATTAAAACTGGAATACCCAAGGGAAATCAGCAAGAGCTATAAATAGCATGTATAGAAAAGTGCAGAGAGTCTTTTTGTCATTTGTGGATTTGTTTGCATGTTCATTATGAACTTTTTTAACTGTGAACTCTTAATATTGGGTATTCGAAGCCGGCTGAAGTTAAAACAGAGCTGAAAGAAGCCAATGAGAAACTGTCCGAGAAGCAACAGGCGGTTCATGCACTGAGGGAAGCAATCCCAGAGACCATCTCTCTGAAGGTACCAACAGTTGGATAGAGATTAAAGCAGACCGTATAGATCTTATTTTGCTTTTTTTAACACCTAACAATCTTTATAGGAGGAAACACAGAACAAATTATGAGTATATGCGTTCGTTAAATTTGTACACAGCCAGATTTGAGCGATAGACTGTGGCGTCAGAGTTTGATCCAATAGTAATATATATAGAATTTATTTTTGTTGTGTGCTGAGTGATCAATATTGCTCTTAATAATAACTTATTGTGAGGTTCAGTACTAAATTCATTTTAGTTACCATTGGTAATACTTTATTGTAAATTTTGTCATTGTTAAATTTTATTTGTTATTAATTTCTTGTGTGTTACTCATTTCATTGGTATTCATGTAATATGTATATTCAAATACACAACAAAATTTGCACAGTCACCATCTCGAACCTAAGGATAGTGAAGTAATTTTAAAGGCTAATAATAGAGTGGAGAATCTAAAATAGCAGAGATGTCACTTAGTTAGTCTGTAATAGGAGTTTTAGTAATGCAAGCCAGTAGCCGTTATATGTCACCCAATTAGAATTTTTTTTTTTTTGCTAAATGAAATTAAGGATAATAAAAGAAAGATAGCTGCGTTAATGTGTATTTCTGGGCTAAAAGTCATTGATGTTATAAATAACTATTTTAACATACTGATAATGGATGAAATACTATATGAAGAAATAATTAACAACTCGATTGAACATTTTAACCCCAGACCATCAAAACATATTGCTAGATTAGCGCTAAGAAACAGGAGGCAATGAAATGGCAAAACGATAAAACAATATGGAATCGTTTTAAAAGAATTAGTGAAAGAATGTGGATACAATGATTTTGTAGATGAAATTTTGTTAGACTAATTACTCTGGGGCATGACGAATGACAGGCTCAGTCAAAACCTACTTGCCTATGTGAAATTAAATTTTGAAGAAGCTATTAAAAAGGGAAAGGCTCATGAGTTTGTCATAGAACAAGAGGCACTTTTTAATAGGGAAAATGACAGTAAAACAATTGTTTATAAAATGGATCATGAGCCAAGAAATAAAAATAAAATTAATTTTTTTCCTAATAAAGTATTAAACAGAAAAATTTGTTATTTCTGCTGTGGTAAAACTGGGCATATGAGGAAAGACTAAATTTAGAAATAAATTGTGCCATATCTGCAAGCAGAAAGACAACATTGCAAAAATGTTTAGGGAATCAGAGGAAAAATATAGTCAAGAAAGTCAAACTAACCTAGTCACAATGGATAGCATTTATAATATTAACGACAGAACAACAAGGGATCCGAACAAGTTTATGTTGCAACTACAAGTCTTTAATAAATAATTGGATTTGGAAATAGACAATGGATCAGGTATCTCAATAATGGAGGATTTATAGAACCAGTTTAAAGGGGAACATGCAGCTATGGAAATTTGAAAAACAGCTATCAGTGTTATAGATGTAAGCAGAAATGAATTAGGAATAATAGGCTACATGATAATTCCTATAAAATACTACAAAAAAAACCCAGCTAATTTACCTATATATATATAGTACAGAGACAGGTCAGTCTGCTAATAAGACAAGATTGGTTTAAAGAACTAGGAATAAATATTAACATTAATATGGTTACCAACTCGTCAATGGGAAGAAGATTAAGAATGAGTTTATCTTTAATCCACCTAAAAAACAATGGACCACATCAAAACAAGTATAATACTTAGGAAAATTCAAAGTTCAAAGTGGGAACAGCAGTCTGGATACAAACATGCTAAGGAAAACCTGGATTAAGGGAACAATAGAAAAGATATTGTCTAACCATGTTGTGTTATTTAAGGGTGAAAACAAATTGCAGTATAGACACCATGAAAACCATTTCAGGGTTCGGGAAACAACTAACACTCATGAGTTCAAAGTTATTAAAATAGAAGCAGAAAGCAAAATGTGCCCTCCAAAGACTGGCATGCAAGAAAGCCACTCTACAATAGAAGAAAGAATAATGGAAGACAAAAAGTCAGAACCATGGACAGAAGAACAGATGGAAGTGAAAGATGTACTGAAAGTGAATGAGAAATCACCCAAGTTGATTCGCGAAAAGTGAAGACCTACTAAATTACAAGATTATGTCTAATCAAGTTAAACGAGGTTTTTTTCTGTAGTGAGTGGGGTGGTATGTTTTGAACGAATTTAAATTTAAACCCAATTATAGAAGTAAGCAATATATTCATTACTCCAGAAAAAAGGATATGGCAAAGAAAATATGTTTAGAGAAGTATATTTAATAGATGGCTAACAGTTAAAGTTAAGGCAAATGAAAATAAAAATTGATTAGTGTGTATTGAATGAAAGTTAAAAGAATTTAATATAAATGCTAAGAAATATTTGCTTAAAATAAGTAATAGAAATTAGTTGCGTGAGGCAAATAATAAGAAATTCTGCCTGATAAATGATAAGAGAGATTTACTAATAATAATTATTTGACTAACACGATGTCAAAAAAGACTAATTAAAAATATTAGAGGAAAAGCAGACTTCTTATCTGAGGAAATAAGATAGCGATCAAGAATTAAAACCAGAATGCTTAAGGGAAATCAGCGAGAGCTATAAATGGTGTGTACAGAAAAGTGCACTCTTTTTGGCTTTTGCCAATTTGCATGTGTGTTCATTACGAACTTGTTCAACTGTGAACTATTAGTACTGGGTATTTGGAGCCGACTGGAGTTAGAACGGAGCTGAAAGAATCCAGTGAGAAGCTGTCCAGGAAGCAATGTGCGGTTCATGCACCAAGGGAAGCAATCCTAGAGACCATGCTCTGATGTTACCAACATGATTGCACAGATCTTTTGTTTTTTATGCCTAATGGGCTCTATAGGAGAAAAATAGAACGAAGTATGAATATATGCATTTGTTAAATTTGTATACAGTCAGATTTGAGTGATAGACTGTGGAGTCAGAGTTTGATCCAATAGTAGTATATATATTGTAACTGTTGGTTTTCACCAAAGTTTTCTAAGTTTGAAATTTATATTGCTATCAGTAGTTTAACTAAAAAATTTCCTCATGTAATACCTTAAATTCCTGATAGAAAGTGTTTAGATAATAGTAATTTTAAGTAAGCAATAAAGTTTGAATAAACTTCAACAATTATTTAATATGTAATGCAATCTCATTCATAGATGCTCGAAATGAAAGTAGCTTATTCGTTAATATAAAGGTAAAAGGAATATAAAGTTTCTTAAGCAATCAAAATGAATATGTAATTATTTATGGAGTATATTTAAGGGGTAGTTGTTAATGAGTAGAATAGATAAGGGAAGGGATAAATATTTTACAGGATCGATAGAATCGTTGATTAGTAAAAAAAAAAAAAAATTAATTGAGGGAAAAACATCTGTTTGAGATGTAAGGATTAGCTGTAAAATATCAATACAAAGAAATTTGCGTGTTAGATTAAGGGTTAAGCAAAAAATTGGAATTGATTGAACAGAATCGCATGTGTGAGAGTGTATGTTGTGAATGTATGAAAAATTTTAATTATAAAAATAACTGATCTTAATAAGGCATGTGAGGTATCATTTGAAGGCCTGTTGAGAGAGCAATAATTTTATCTAAATTTCGAATCTATAGCAGAAGATTCTTATTCAAAATCTTGAGTTTGATGTTAGTCTGCTATGTATTTTTTTTTTTATCATTATTAAAAAAATTTTTTTTATTGGCTCTCTCAGGCGGTTTTTGTTCCAAGTGGGAAAACATTCCATAAGAACCACATGATGTCTGTCTGAGTGTAGATACTTAGATTTTAAAACAATAGGGAATAGCCATTCAAAATTAGGGTATAAAGATTTAATTGACAAAAGGCAGGGATCAGAGATTGATGGACAAGTCAAGATGATAAAACTCAGACATTTTCTAGGAGGTGGCTTCTTTTTCATTTTCTCTTGGGTATGCCTGTATAAGTATCTACAATCTCCAATCTAAATAATATAGAATTATTATCATCTGTTCTGCCTCCAATCTCTGATCCAAAATATTGAATCAAATGGTATACTATTATTAAAATATAATGCGTGCTTAAACTTTTTATGTCAGGTATGCGTTATTTTTTCCCAAAATTAATCATCATCCTGATTCTTAAAATGACCAACATTGTTATAACGGATCGGAAAATAGTACAGTGTTTGCCGAAGACTAAAAGTTACTTTAAAGAAAATAAGGAAATCATACATTGTATTAGCATTCCCTTCAATCAATTTAATTATGATGTTTGATAAATATGACTGTTGGTGTTATAAAAAAAAAAAAAAGAAAACTTATTCAAGAAAAGAGCAGAACTGAAATTGTAATATAAAACATCGATGTTAAATCCCACCTAGAATATTATTTCTATCACTAGTCCTATACAAAACAAAAGTTATCAATAAAAGAAGTATTGAGGATGTAATTGGAATTTAGAAAGTTATACCAAAAGGAGAAATTGTACAAAAAAAAAAACCCTCAGTCATTATGTTTCTAAATTGTGATAAAACTTGTTTAAATTACATGAAAATAGGAAATGAAATCCTAGCTGAAGGAATAGCAAATGTCTAAAGAGAATAAAATGGATGATTTGGAAATTACTACCTCATTTGAATAAGTATGTTAATAGAATGGGATAGTGAGAGTCTCTTAGATGAAACACTTTAGATTAGTAACTGTGTGTTTTCTGAATTGAATACTATATCAGAACTCAGTGGATTATTTCATAAAATTAATTTAAATAACTTGCCATGGATTCACTTTTTGGATTTAATGTGTACACATGAAATTATTTGTGAATTACTGTATTTATGAGGATCGGCACGGAATTCAGGAGGATTATATTATAGAGACTATAAGTATAAATTTTATTATTAATGATGATTTGCTTTGTAATCGATTTAGTTAATGCATTATGATAGTAGTTGTTAAGCTTATGAGTTAAAAGTTAGTAAATATTTAGATTGTTTAGATTTAAGATTAGCATAGTAATCCAAAATATGCCTTCATCTATCATATGAATATGTTGCTTTCCCTTATTGATTTTGAGAAAGGTGCATGGGAGTGTATAATGTGAAATGTGTTTATTGGAATGGGTTATTACTTTAAATTTTGATTATAACAAAATTAATGTTTTTCCATTTTAATGTATATATTTTAGATATTGACGTGGCCTTGTCCCAGTTTAGAGAAGTAGAAATTATTATGTGAACGATGCTCATTTCTTATTTTTTTTTTTTTTTTTACTATTAACAATACAAAATTATTTTACATGTATCTGTATTTGGACTTGCAAAATTATTGGTTTATACATCGATGCAATAGCTGTGTAAGTTACAAACTAATTTCTGATATGTATGGGAGTTGGCACGTGGCCTTAGCATGTTCAAGATTTGTTAAGTTCTCATCATCTTGATATGGGTGATGAAGCATAGTTTACTCGTCAAATAGTTGGTTAGAATTTTTTTTTTTTTTTGATAAGTAGCTAGAGGTTGAATTCCTTGCTCCATAGTCATGCTACACCATTAGATGTTTTTTATATTTCGTAGTTGTGCATTGTGAAAACCCGTTCTTCTATATATGCGTAGCGACTTAAGTCCTAGCATATCCCAGCCCTGAGGGAAAAGGTGCTCTTTTATTCTTAGGGCTACTATATTGATTTGCATGATCTTTTTCTTACGGATGTATGTTTATTTGAAGAGAGAATTATGAGAAAGTGTTTATACTGATGGTAAGGTCATGAGATTGATTTAAGAACTCGTTATTTACTTATAGCATATAAGAGTTAAAATGCGACTCTGTATTGATGTATAACATTTGGCTTTGCTTTGTACAGCTCGCTTAAGAATCTGTAATAATTATAGATTTAAATTTATTTATTTTTTAAAATAGAAATAACAGAATACCTTAATTATTTTGTGTTAAGCAGTATGCATCTATTTCCAACTGACAGCAGAAGGACATTGCTGGACTGGTAAGAGAAATAAATATTACTCTGGTTGGGGACATGAATTATGCTCAATAGGTGTGTAAATGTGACTTATAGGATAGCTTTTTTTTTTGTGTGTGTAATGCTTAAAACTGTTTGTGTATGAATGTGAAGGTAGGCAGACATTCTATAGTGTTGAGATATTTAAAATGATTTTAAAAAGGGCATGTGAATTGATTCTACCTAATGCTTAGTTTAAGAGTATATTTTGTTAGTTAAAAGATTTTTTTGCGACCAATGTCACTAACCATATGTTAAGAAATGTTGTTTAGATTTGAAGTTTGTGAAAATTAGAGTTAAAACATAAAATAAAATTAGTTAATAGTTATTTTTACTACCTCAGATATATTTCCCTGGCATACTTATAGTTATAGTGGTCTATTGGCCGGTTAGCATAAGAATATAATTCCGTAGCAAGTGTGAACTCCATTTTATTGATGACGAGATATTTATTTGATTTTTTTTTAGTTTAATTTAACAGAAGGGAGAGCTGCAAAGATGTGTAAATATTGTAATATATGTTGGTATTGTGATTGTTAATAAAGTTTTGTAATTTATTAAAATTTTGTCTGTGTATTAATGTTTTGGATCTCACAAATTCCAGAAATCCAATGACATTCAAATCCAATCATATATCGATATTTCAATACTTAAATCAAATCATACCTTCATACAATTATAATTACTATATAAT
The DNA here is from genome assembly GCA_028023455.1 of Epiperipatus broadwayi. Taxonomy (NCBI): domain Eukaryota; kingdom Metazoa; phylum Onychophora; class Udeonychophora; order Euonychophora; family Peripatidae; genus Epiperipatus; species Epiperipatus broadwayi. The sequence continues at coordinate 106,664 of JAQFVV010012999.1, read as the reverse complement.
GGAGTAATGGGGGATATTTTCATTCAAATTTAAAGAGATAATGATTTAAACATGGCAAACTCACATCACAAATATGTTAATTTATACAATAATTTTATTAGCACTAAAATAGAGTTTACCATATTTGGTAGGATTAGGATATATTGCTGGTTGCTGTGGATGGACATAAAAAACCTTTCTCTAGTTGCAGCATTCGAATACCTTGCCAGTTGGTATTTGTTATTTAAAAATTTTTTTTTTTTTACTATTAATTTGAAATAGTGAGAGTGATTGTTGGCTTGGCTACAAGCTAGAGTCAATTATTACTTCTATCCCTGGGAGAGTATTCATAAAATGATAATAAGTTTATATCAGTATCTGAGTTTTCACAACCCACTGTTCTGAATCCCTGAGATAAAATTATTGAATAGAAATAAAGGTTACAATATATATAAATGCGGTTTATTTTTGTTGTGTACTGAGTGATCCATATTGCTGTTAATAATAATTTGTTGTGAGGTTCAGTACTAAATTCATTTTAGTTACAATTGGTAATCCTTTATTGTAAATTTTGTCATTATTAAATTTTGTTTGTTATTAATTTTCTATATATTACTTATGTTGTTAGTATCCATATAATACATATGCAAATACACAACATAAAGAACAAACATTTCTTGTCAATATTATATGATCTTTCAAGACTTTAGAATTATTCGCTACTACTATCACCATTTTCAATCACTCATGCAAAGTTCTCACTTCTTTTTTGTTTGGGTCATAATCCAATGATAATAAAATACTGTAAATAAAATAGAAATAAAAATAGTTTAGTGATGAAATTACAGTACATACAAATAAGAACAGATCTGCTTGCAATGAATTAAAGCATATAAATGTAAATTCTCAAGCCATATTTTTTAAAAGTCGGAGAAAATAGCCATAGATGCATAAAAACATTTGAACAGAATCCTATTAATAAATGTAGATAAAAACAATTTCATGATTATTCATTGAAATAATATATACTATGTTAACTTTAAATATAATTCAGATTTATACTTCAAAACATTTCCCATTTAATATTTGCAAAATGTGTGAGTGTAGATGTATATAGTGCAGAATTGGAGTTTAATTACATTGATTTGCAAAGATTTTTTTAAATAAAAAGCTTGTTTATTTGTTTTAGATAAATTTAAGTATCAGTTTATCTTTGAAAGTGTAGGATTTTTTTATGATTTACATAAAAATCAAAAACCTGTACACACCAATAAAAAGAATGATCAGCAAAATGAGAAAGATTGGGAATGAAGTTAATTGTTTTTGAACATTTCTAATTCAAAAAAAAAAAGTAGCAGAAAAAGTATATTTGAATTATAAGAATTATATAAATGTGTAACTGACTTTATTTAAAATGTAATATTAGATAGTATAATCATGTAAATCATAAAAATTAAACTCTTTTCACATAATTATGTAAATAATTAAAGAACTTGAGTTAGCAAGTTCATATGAAAAGGTATGCCAAAACAAAATTAGATTAATAGCACTAAGCTAGCTTTCGGCAAATTTTCGCTAGCATCATAGTGCAGAATAACATCACCCAGTTGGTACTCCGAATATATGGTGGTTGGAAAATAAAAAGCAAAATCAAATTGCAAACAAATCAATTTTTGTTGAACACGAGATGGTTATGGGTCACATTTTTCTCCCTCTAATATTAAAACAATATGCACAGAGAAGGATGATAGAAAAAGAAAATTTAAAGAAGCATGGGCGATTGTAGGGGACCCACAGAAATGACTCTTGCATCCCATTAGTAAAGAAATGGAACATAATTTGCATAATGGAACAAATTTACAAATTTTCCAACCACTACATATTCAGATTACCAACTGGGAGGAAGTTATTCTGCTCTATGATTCTGGTGAAAATTTGCAGAAAGCTAACTTAGTCCTATTAATCTAATTTTGTTTTGGCATACCTTTTTATATGAACTTGCTAGCTCAAGTTTTTCGAGTATAGTACAGTCATGCAATACATAATTTTTTTTTTTTAAGCCTTTGAAGAAGATTGTAGAACAATTGTAAACATTAACATTGTGCAATGAAGTAAATCATTGCAAAAATTAAATGTAAAAATGAGATAATTTATTTAATAAGAATAAAAAGAGAAAAGTAAGGTATAATTGTTATTTTTTTAAATAAAATAATATTTGAAATTTAAAAAAAAAACTATCCATTTGGAAAAATAGTACATTAAGTCTATGATTTGTCAGTGATAGATGTGAAAAAACAAACAAACAATGGATTTATAAAAAAAATGTATGTATTTTTATAATTCTGTATTGGTTTCAAGACTACAAAAAGTAGACTGTGGCTATAGAAAAATGATATTTGTGTAAATGATGGATCACTATGTACGAAGCTGACTTTTGTAAATAGTCAACAATTTTTCATTTAATCCAAAAACAAGGATGGAGAATTAAAATATTTTATATTTTAAATTTAAAAAAAAAAACTATTCATGCAATAAAATGATAGGTTGAAGAATGATGTATCCAGGAAAAAATAACACTATTTGCTGCTAATTTCAGTTTTAAAAAAAATTGACAGAATTTGTAATTGAGAACATTATATATAAGAAATAATAATAATTTACATCTTTAAAAAATCTAATGATTCGGAAAAAAAAAAAACAATAGCGCTGTCAACATCTAGCCAAAATCTATTAGTACTTCTGGCTTTATATTGCCAGCTATTTTTTTTTTCTCAGTATAGAATATGATGTTGCTTAATTGTAACACTCAAAAACAAAGCATGGAATTTTATTCATGCTAAACAAATTTTCAAATTGTCAAGAATTTATGGATAAAATGGAAAGATTAGTTTCATTTTAATTAATTCCATCATGATCTAACATTACAAATCTACAAATATAATACTAAATTGGAGACAATAATAATATGCTATATAAAGAATGATCATATACATTAGAAACAAAGCACATTTGTAGTTTTAAGAACTCTATTGATAAGAACATATATGAAAAACATTATTACAGTCAGCACAATAATCATTTCATCTGATTCATCAGATGCTCTGGGTTTTTTGTTGCTAACTGTGCATGTGTATTTATTCTTTACATTATCATTTTTTATTACAATTTGCTATTATGTATATTTAAAGAATTTATAATGATAAATTATAGCAAGGCTAATTAAAGTGAAATTAATATGTATCTCATTAAATACATTTTTATTTGCACTTAGAATGTTTCTTCTTAATAATTTGTTATATTTAGTCATCTCTAACTAAATATAAACAAATTTTTAAAGTACTGTCAAGAATTTATGGACAAATGGAAAGATTAATTTCATTTTAATTAGTCTTTGAATTATAATTTTATATAGTATTTTTTATGATTATTATTATTATTATTATTATTATTATTATTAATAATAATAATAATAATAATAATTAAAAAAGAAAAAAAAAAGAATTTTTCATTCTATAACGTCTGAAAAATATTGTCATTTAAATAGTCAAAAATAGAAATAAATAAATAAATAATCAACTTTAAAAATAGCAAAAGTATATTAATTCTGCATTAATATTAATTCAATTTTATTTTGGATTTTAAAATATTAGCAGAAAGTATAAAAAAGTAGAACTTTTAACAATGGGTGGAATACCGTGTGATTTATGCAACGGACTTATTTTTGGTAAGCAAGCAAGAATTAAATGTAATATATGTGATAAAAAATTTCATGTATCATGCTTAAAACTTACGGTGGCATTTCAGCATAAAAATGAAGAAGTAATGGATTGTTATATATGTGAAAAATGTAATAATAATTCAAATGTTGAAAACAAACTGGAGGTTTGTGAAACTACTTTAGTAGGACAAACATCATTGGAGGAAGATGATATTACTCTTGAAACTAGAGAAAATAAAATATCTGATCAACTCAAACAAGATATTGGATTTAATAGAAATAAGCAATCAACTATTAAACAAAAAAATAAAATAATTGATCAAGTTACACAGGATAATAATAATACTAATTGCAATAAAATATGTCAGTTTTGTTTTTCTGATATTAATAATGAACAATTGTCTATATCTTGCTCTGGAATTTGTTCAAGGAGATTTCATGGAAAATGTCTAAAATTAAATTCAGTAGACTTAAATTTGCTTATATTGAATGACATTAATTGTTATCAATGTCCTGATTGTAATGGAATTGATTCTGATTTGACTCAGTTAAAAGACAAGATTACTTTTAATTATGATACACAAACCGATTTTAATCTTATTGATAATGAAGACAATATTACATCAAATATTTCTTCAAATGATACATTTAATTTGGAGGAAGATATAGTAGGATCTATTAATAATAGGTGATTTTTGTAAGCAAATTTTGTTAAATTTCAAATCACTTTTATGTCATGTTGTTACAATTGAACAAAAATTAGATAATTTATCTAAAGAAAATATATTTTTAAAAGAAGCGCTAATAAATTTGACTGAACAAAAAGAACTTAATCATGTAAGACCTGAAATTGATAAAACTGATACTAATATTATAAAAAGTATTGTTAAGCCAGGAATAAAACCTAGTGACAAAAAAGTTAAAGTGAATAAACCTCAAATAATTAAAAATAAGGGACAATATAGTAAACAATTTGTTAATGATAAATCTACTAATAATAAAATCTTTGTGATTTCTGCTGACATAGATGAAAAATCTTATAATACTAATAAATTCAAAATGCATATTAATGAAACTAATAATACTCAAACCGGGGCTGATGTAGTGACATCAAGTGATAATGATAAGAATACTAGTAATAAAAATGATACTAATAAAGCAAATAAAATTAAAAATATACAGAAAAATAATTCTGATACAGATACTAAATTAATGCTACAAAATGCAGAAAGTAAAGATACTAATGATGGTTTTATTACAGTATCATATAAAAAGAAAACTAATAGAAAGAAAGCAAATAAAATAGCTGTAATGGGAATTCAAGAAAATCATAATATTTTGGCTGTAAAACCAAGAATATTTTATAAAAAAAATTTTCTCACAAGAATTAATATAATAATGAATGAGACAGATATTATTAATCATCTAACAGATAAACTTAAAACTTCAGTTGTTTGTCATAAAATACCATCTGAAAATAAAAAATATGCATCTTTTTACATTTCAGTAGATGAACAATATGCAGAACATATGATAAACCCAGAGCTTTGGCCGTATGGATCTGTATTACTTCCTTTTTATGGAAGATTACATAAATTGAATTCATTGAATGAAAATAATGTTACCAAAGAGGTGAATGACATACAAATTAGACATGATAAAATATTACAATCTATACATTCTAAACAAATTATTATTAATGAATAATAAACTATTAACTATTTACTTACAAAATGTAAGAGGATTACGAACAAAGTTATGTAAGATTAAACATAAAATTTTAACAGAAGAATATGACATTATTTGTTTAACAGAGACATGGCTAAAGGAAGATATATATAACAAATATTTAATAGATGATTGATATAGTGTCTTTAGAAATGATAGACCAATATCCATTGCTACAAGAGGTGGAGGTGTATTAGTTGCTTTTAAGAAATATATGATTTGTATATGTATACATATTCCAGGTTTCCTTTTTGATACACTATGGATTGAAATTGAATTAAATAATTCTAAATTATTATTGGGAAATATATATATTCCACCTAATGTTTTACAGAAATATTTAAAATCAAGTTTTGAAGCATTAGAGTCATTTCTAGTTTCATATGAACATAAAATATTAATTATGGGAGATTTAAACATTGCATATTATGGAAACAATGTTTTCCAAAATAATACCAAATTTAATGCAACTACTTAAATTTTTGAATTTAAAACAGATCAATGATGTATACAATAATAATGGATATACATTAGATTTAATAATCACAAATTATGAATTTATTCATATACAAAAATGTGAATACCCTTTAGTACCTGAAGATTATCATCATTTTGCACTAGAAATTGAATTGGTATTAAACATTAAAATAGCTAAATTTAAATCTTTAACTAAAAAAAACTACGCAAAAGGAGATTATTTTGGTTTATATAAAGCAATTAAAGATATAAACTGGGTAGAAATTTATAACAATACGGATGCTTCAATAGCAGCAGAAAATTTTCAAAAATTATTATTTGATGTAATGAATAGATTTATTCCAATGAAACATATTAAATCTACTAAATATCCTAAATGGTTTTCAAACAAACTTATAAAATGTATAAAGAGAAAACGATATTTTTATAATTTATTCAAAAAATATCAAGATAGAATGTTTTTAAATAACTTTAAAAATTATAGATTTTTGATAAGAAAATTGGAAAAACAAGATTTTGATTTCTATATGAGAAACATACAAAATAACATTAGTAACAATCCAAGACAATTTTGGGATATCATGAAAGAACATCTTAAAGTTAGAAATAAAGAAACAACAGATATTAAGCCAGATGATTTTATGAAATATTTCTCGTCACAAATGATTAATAATAATATAAATTCATATAGTTATAATTTTACTAATGATCTTATAAGTAATAACAATTTAATAAGTATATCTAATCTGAGTAAGGATGAGATTATAATGGCATCTAAATCTTTAAAAAATAAAAGAAGTATTGCACATGATGATATACCTATATTTATTTATAAAGGCTGTATTGAACTTTTAGCTCCTATTTTAGTACATATATTTAATTTGGCTCTAAAAACATCTATTTTTCCTGATTGTTGGAAAATTGCAAAAATATGTCCAATTTATAAATCTGGAAAAAAATCAGATATATCTAATTTTAGACCTATCTCTTTGTTACCAATTTGTGGTAAAATTTTTGAAAAATCAATTTATAATAGGATTATACATCAATTAAAAAATATTATTCCTTTATTTATACATGGTTTTCTACCAGGAAGATCTATTGAAACAAATTTATTACACATATCAGATGTTATATCACAAGTTATTGATTCTCAAAGTCAACTTAGATGTTATCTATTTTGACTTATCTAAAGCTTTTGATAAAGTAGATCATAATATTTTATTAACAAAAGCAGATAATATTGGATTATCAATTAATCTTACAAAATTATTAAAGTCTTTTCTTATTAATAGAAAGAATTATATTTATATTAATGGAGAATCTTCTTTTATGGTCACTTATGAATGTGGAATACCCCAAGGAAGTATTTTAAGTCCTATTCTTTTTGCCATTTATACTTCTGATTTGTCTTCTGTAATAACTGAGAAAAATATATTATGTTATGCAGATGATATTAAAATCTTTTTAGAGATTAAACATAAAAATGATCATAAAATATTGCAAAATTATATTAATAATTTTTGTGATTGGTGCCATATCAATAATATGCAAATAAATACAAAAAAATGTAATTCAATGTCTTATACAAAGAAAACAACAATTAGTAATAATCAATATAATGTTAATGGGAACAAAATTATGAAAACATTTAAACAGAAAGATCTGGGTATCATTTTCACAAGTTATTATAAATTTAATGAGCATATTCAAACAGTAGTTAATAAATCTCTTAAAATTATGGGCATGATTTTGAGATCAAACATTCAATTTACAATAGAGATATATAGATTACTATTTAATACTTTAATTGTACCTGTTCTGCATTATGGTTCTATTATTTGGAACCCATACAATCAAACAAATATATGTAAATTACAAAAAATACAAGATAAATATTTTAAATATATTTATAAAAATAAAATATATACTAAGAAAGTAAATAATATGTATAATAAAAGACTATTGATGGACATGTCATTTTTATTTAAATTAATACATGGAACTGTATCCTTAGAATATGCAATCACAAGAATTGCAATTAGGATTCCATCTTATAATTCTAGATGTCATGATTTTTTTTATTTACCTATATTAAAACATTCAATTAATTCACCATTGTATAGATTGCAACTAGAGTATAATCAAAAGTTTTCAGATATCGATATTTTTTCTTTAAACTATAAACAATTTAAGGACAAAATAAAAGCAATCTTACATTGACAATAATGTAAATAGTATTTTTACATATCTGTATATACTACTTTGTAATTTATAATACAGATATATATTACTTTGTAAATACTTGTGGCCTTGTTTGAGCTGTTTATTTATGAATAAATTGAATTGAATTATTATTATTATTATTATTATTATTATTATTATTATTATTATTATTATTATTATTATTATTATTATTATTATTATTATTATTATTATTATTATTATTATTATTATTATTATTATTATTATTATTATTATTATTATTAGAATTGTTTTGTTTTTTCAAAAATATAATTTATTTTCAAACAATCAATTTGGGTTTTTGCCAGGAAGATCTTCAGAACTGGCTTTATCTGAACATGTTTCAGTCATCACTGAATCTTTAGAAAAAGGTTACAAAACTATAGGCATTTATTTAGATTTGCGGAAAGCATTTGACTGTGTTCCACATGATATATTAATAATTAAGTTACACCATTGTGGCATAAGGAGTGCTATGCTTGAATGGTTTAAATCTTATTTAAGTAATAGAAGCCAATTTGTGAAAATTAATAATTTTTTGAGTGATTCTGAAATAATTAGATATGGAGTTCCTCAAGGTTCAGTCCTGGGACCATTGTTATTTACTGTTTATATTAATGATCTGCTTGATCTTTCTCTTCATTCTAACATTTTTTGTTTTGCAGATGATACTGCTTTGGTTACTTCAGCAGTTTCATATAGTTTACTTGAGAAACTTGTGAATGAAGATTTATTTAAAATTACACAATGGATGAACAGTAATAGATTACTGCTAAATATTAATAAATGTAATTACATAATGTATTTTCTTAAAAATATTCCAGCAAAAGACTTGTTAATTCAATTGTCTTATGTTAATAAAACGTCTTGTCAGAAAATTACCAGGACTTCAACAATTTCTTACCTTGGCTTGGTTTTGGATGAGTATTTACATTGGGATAAACATATTCTTTGGCTTCAAGTAAAATTAAGAAAACTTAATTTTCTTTTTTATAGATTAAGAGATTGTTTGAATAAATCTGTCCTATTAAGTATATATAAACAAATTTTCTTAAGCAGACTTTCTTATGGTATAACATTATGGGGTGGCTGCAGCATATTTTTTGAAGTCATTGCAAACACTACAAAATTTTACGTTAAGAATTATTTTGTTTAAATCTTTGGATTTGCCAAGACTTGAATTATTTAAGTGTGCTGGAGTTTTAACTATTCATCATTATTTTTAGTGAATATTTTGTGTTATTATATTAAATACAAAAAAATGAATAAATATAATTCTTCATCAATAATGGTGACTAGATCAAGTGATTTTGATTTATTATTTGAACCAGTGTACTTTAAAACTCATTGCAGATATCAGAAATGTTATCTTGGTCCAAGATTTTATAATATTTTTATAAGAAACATTGGATTTAATGTTAATGACTTATCAAGGAAAACTTTGAGAAAATTAATTATGAACTGGATTGTAATTGATGATAATCAAAAACTTTTTATTTCTATTTAATTATTTTATTGTACATTAATGTTTTTTATTTTATTGCACATGTATTTTTGTTAAGCTCCATGCGTGATTTATTTATCACAAGGAGATTATATGTTTAATAAATTAAATTAAATTAATAAATTAAATTAAATTATTATTATTATTATTATTATAAAATAATAATAATAATAATAATAATAATAATAATAATAATAATAATAATAATAATAATAATAATAATAATAATAATAATAATAATAATAATAATAATAATAATAATAATAATAATAATAATAATAATAATAATAATAATAATAATAATAATAATAATAATAATAATAATAATAATAATAATAATAATAATAATAATAATAATAATAATAATAATAATAATAATAATAATAATAATAATAATAATAATAATAATAATAATAATAATAATAATAATAATAATAATAATAATAATAATAATAATAATAATAATAATAATAATAATAATAATAATAATAATAATAATAATAATAATAATAATAATAATAATAATAATAATAATAATAATAATAATAATAATAATAATAATAATAATAATAATAATAATAATAATAATAATAATAATAATAATAATAATAATAATAATAATAATAATAATAATAATAATAATAATAATAATAATAATAATAATAATAATAATAATAATAATAATAATAATAATAATAATAATAATAATAATAATAATAATAATAATAATAATAATAATAATAATAATAATAATAATAATAATAATAATAATAATAATAATAATAATAATAATAATATGTAATGACAGCAGATGAAGTAACTGGATTATGCAGTAATGAAATAAATAAAGGACAAAGAATTATAGAATTTATGAATATAACTGGTGTAGTACAAAGAAATCGGTTAAAAAATAATAATGGATGTGTTCTAGATTTTATATTAATTAACTTTAATGATGTAGATGTGAGGCATAGTGTACAGCCATTATTGAAGGAAGACTCTCATCATCCAGCAATTGAGTTTTTTGTTTATGTCAAACACATATCTATAAATAAGGGTATGATAACTTCAAATAGAAATTATAAACTTGGTGATTATTATAATTTATATTATGACATCAAGTATGCTGATTGGGACCAAATATATTATTCCACAAATGTAAATGAGGCAGTACATCTGTTTCAAAAAATTATGCAAAACCTTTTAAATAATAGAATACCATTATGCTATGAATCATCTAAAAAATATCCTCCTTGGTTCTCTAAGAAATTGATTTGCATTTACAAAAGAAAACATAAGCATCATAAGTTGTTTAAGAAATCAGGATCAATAATATGTTATAATAACTTTATAAATTTTAGAAGATTATTTAAAACAATAGAAAAAATTGATTTCAAAAAATATATATTACATATATAGACAGATATATAATAAGCCTGTGTTTCAGTTATTTATTTAAAACTTTTTCGGTTTTGTGAGGGCTACGAGCGCTCTGCTGACGTTTTTCAGATGATGTTTTGTTTTATTTCTTTACTGACATAAAAAATATAAGCATGACATAGAACAAAATACGAGTATTCTATAGCTTAATCACGTGGCTTTCAGAAAATGTTTATTTAAAAAAAATCGGTTAAAATTTGGATTTTTGGCAAATTTTTTAGTCGACCACAGTTTTTAATTTTTTGTTTGTTTTGATAATTTTTGTACTTATCACAAGCGATAAAAGACAAAAATAATTTACGGGCTGCAAATGATATTTTCTCCGGTGCTATTCACAAAGAAGGCCTACAATAGATCTTGAACGTAATGGTCGTAAGTAACATTTAAAAATTTTTTTTTTAATTTTTTTCATAAAATTATATATATTTTTTTATTTTTTTCATAAAATTATCTTTTTTATTAACTTTAGTTTGTAATTAGTGTGTGTTAGTTATTTATGCTCATATAGAATTCATATCTAATGTAATTTTCTAACGTTCTACCTACACTATTATAAAAATAATGTTTTTCAAAAAGTACAATTTATTACGAAAATCATTAATTATGTTTATATAATATGGTTTATAAGTAATTTGTTATAAAACTAATAATCAAATGTATACAAACATTGCATACACATTTTCAAGTCTATAGCTAACAAATACACTATATGCAATTTTCTAATGTTCTACCTACACTATTATAAAAATAATGTTTTTCAAAAAGTATAATTTATTACGAAAATCATTAATTATGTTTATATAATATCGTTTATAAGTAATTTGTTATAAAACTAATAATCAAATGTATACAAACATTGCATACACATTTTCAAGTCTATAGCTAACAAATACACTATATGCAAATAAATTATATCTATGTGGTACAATAAATATAATAAGATAGCATCACTTCTGTGCATAAAGAATATAAACATCACTTGTGTGTGCATAAAGAATATAAACATCACTGGTGTCCGTAAAGAATATAAACATCACTGATGTACACAAAAAAATATAAAATGAAGAGATGAAACTCATTTTATCAGTGATGTAGACAGTAGCCTACAATTTCTAGTTTTAGATGGATAAGAAGCCAATTGCTATGATGATCTCTTTTGTATCTTTTATTAGGATGAATCTTTTTCTTTATAGACGCCTTTGACATTTAGAACATTTGGGATACAAAATCTGATGTACACAAAAAAATATAAAATGAAGAGATGAAACTCATTTTATCAGTGATATAGACAGTAGCCTACAATTTCTAGTTTTAGATGGATAAGAAGCCAATTGCTATGATGATTTCTTTTGTATCTTTTATTAGGATGAATCTTTTTCTTTATAGACACCTTTGACATTTAAAACATTTGGGGTACAAGATAAAAATGAAGAAGTCATATCCGAATTCTTTTGGAGATTGTGAAGCTGTGGATTAACTCAGGTAAGACATGTTATACATGTTTAGAAAGATAATTTTGTGAGGAATATAAAGAAATTATCTCTGAAGATGTATTTTCAATTTTAGTTAATGTTACTTTTCAAATTATGAACAAACAATAAAATAATAATTATTTCGGATGTGAAAATTTATTTTTTCCTTATTTTTTATATAGTTATCACTATTTATTTTATGTTTATTGTTTTCCTTAATGTTTCTAGTTTCTAGCAATGTAATTGTTTTTGCTCTAACATAATTAAAACTGAAGTTATTGTGAAAATTGTGTGTCAGGCCAGTATTTTAAAAGTTCAATATGGCGGCTTGAAGCTGAAGTAATTAATGTAGAATATGTGTTTGTTTATATTACACTAATGATTTAGTTAAACAAAAAGAAAATTAGATAATTTTAAAAATAAAAGTTTAAATATCTTGATTTTCATATAACATTTTAAAATATGTTTTGTTTAATTCATTATTTTTACATAGGTTTGTAAAGCAATATATTTAAATATAAGTATAAACCTGTTATATTTTGACAATATATAATTCATGTATATTTGTAAAATATAAGTTTGTAATTAAATTGGTCATCTTCCATTTATAACTATAAAAAGAGTAAGAAACAAACTAAAACAGACTTAGTTATTTTTTTAAATATATTTTAAAAGTTTATTTATTATTGCTTTATACAGATAAATATTTTCTTTCTCTTGTTATATATAGAGCTCGCAAATAAGCTCTTAAAACAAGCTTCGCAGAATATCCCCAACCCCAGACTGGTTTCTGCTATTAGCGTCCACAGTGAGTTGCTAGGATATTCAAGCATTAGATTAAAAATAGCAGGACAAGCCCAGCACTTTATCTAATGGATAACTATTAAGTAGAAAATCTGAAATTTTCAGACATCCATATGTCTTCCAATATGGCTATCTAACTTAAATAGCCATATGGGACTGAACCAAGTTAAATTAGGTTATGTGACATCTGACTTCAATTTTTTTTTGTAATTTTATTTTTTGCTATTAAGGCTTTGGTGATTTTATATTGCTAAAGCTATTAATATATGGTGTATCTGAACTTGGTTCAGTCCCATATGACTATTTGAGTTAGATAGCTGAATTGGAAGACATATGGATATCTAAAAATTTCAGATTTTCTACTTAATAGTTATCCATTAGATAAAATGCTGGGCTTGTCCTGATATTTTTAATTTAATGCTTGAATATCCTAGCACCTCACTGAGGACGTCAGTAGCAGAAACCGGTCTAGGGTTGGAGATATTCTGCAAAGCTTGTTAAGAGGTTATTTGTGAGCTCTATATATAATGTTTGTAATACAAGCTTGTTAAATTAGGTCATGTGACATCTGACTTGATTTTTTTTTTGATTTTTTTTTCTCATTTATTAGTGTGTCTTTTCTGTTATTTCATAGATATATGTTAGAAATTTTGACAACACATACCAGTATATTATTTATAGTTAAGTTATCCAATATTCTAATCAAAATTATTTTATCCATTCATCAATTTATATATTATATTTTTATTTTATTTCAATAAATTTTATTTTATTAATTAAATTTAAATCTCATAATTATTCCTAGTTTATTGATCACATTCTACTTTGGTATCAATTTAAAGCATCTCTACATAATTCTATTTTTATATTAAACATTCAGCCAATCAAAGTATAAATAAAGATTTATATATAAATTTATTATCTTAATTGTTATTCTTATTTACATTTTATTGATTACAGATGTTAAGCTAATGTCTCAATAAACATTAATTGGTTATTATCTATTCATAGATGCTCAACATTATTATTATTTTAATAAGTTATAGTCTTTAAATGTATTTTACTAATGTACCAGTCGAAAAACACACATCGATCCAACAAATCCCTGAATACAGGTAAAGTACCTCGAGTCCGACCATGTACAAGATATATAAATCAGGTACATAATGGATTCTGCCCTATTTACCTATATCATCAGGTCAAAGATCTAATCAATAGCCCATCTCAACGATACGATCGAATTCCTTTAGTTTCACTGTGCCGGGAGCTGGGTCTTAAAGCATGAGATTCAATTTTTATTATATTTAAATGAGAACTTGGGTGATTGATTAAGAGATATATTTAAAAATCAAAATTTATTAAAAATAAAAATAAATAAAATATTCGAGGAACACTGGAAGTTTGGTTTTAATTATATATATATTTAAAAATCATTTAGCATTTTACATTAGTCTAACTCAAGCTCTTTAAAATATATATATATAATCTTTAAATTAACTTTATAAATCATACATATTCTTGAAGAATTTATATTAGCGGTTATCTTTTACATTGTTTAGTTTATATAATTTTACTTTTGGTTGTAGTTATTTTCCTTTAAAATAAGACAAAATTAATTTTATAATTAAATGATCACGGATTTTAAAATTTCCCATGCACATTTAGTACAAGCTTGTAATATAGTGGCAGGTTTAAACATCTGTCTAACGCACATATATAAGAATGATTATTTTCATGAATTCTTTATACAAGATTTAAAAAAAACATTTCTATTGAAAAGACATTAATTAAATAGACGATTATAATAAGACTAATTTGACGTCTTACTTTACTAACATATAAAAGAAAAAATTGATTTTATTTCTCTTTATAAAAATAATAATTTAGATTTCAAATAACTAATGTTTGATGACATTAGAGGACCTTGCTGGAATAGCTTATAACTAAGTTTACAGTGATTAAAACTGTAAGCTGTTATAACAAAAAAATACATCAGTTAATTATCAAGCAAACAAGCCACTTTAGTTGGACTTATAACTAAAATCAAACCTATAAGAACTATAACATGAATTAGCCAAAACGAAATGATTTTAACTAATTACGAAAACAAATAAGAGTTGATTACTCAGATCGAAGATCCTTTCGTAGAATCAATTCCCTATGGCTTATGTATTAGATAGGCAAAGAAAAACAAAACAATGTCAGGTTAATAAATATCCAAATGCAAAGGAGAGAAGAAAATGTAGGTAAGAACATACGAGCTGGATTACAGACACCCGTATGCCTATATCAACGAAGAATAAAAGGGAAATCGATATGTCCACATGTCGTGTCCATATACCGATAGGAGATAGGACTTATGGAGAGCCTTCATATCCGCCTCTACGAATTATGCTGATAAACCAACTCTACTTCAACCACGCTATCCGATTCACAGACGTATGTAAAACCGGAAGCTAACTCCGAATCACCAAATCAATGACCGTTTTAGCTCTGTCCATGATACTCCAAGCATTCTTTATTAACCCGAGATATTATAATCATTAAATGTGAACGAATTATAATTAAGTAGCCTTAAAATGATATAATACTGCATAGAGATCAACCTGCGTAAACAACTACTTTATGTAAATATTTAACCTAAAAAAAAAACATACATATAGAAATAAGGAAATTTATTTCTCGAATAAATCTTCCCTTCCCTCTTTCCTAACTTAAAAAAAAAAGGCATGATAATTAATTGACACTATTCAGCAATGCTGTTACTAGGTCAAAATGTATAGCATATTACTTTTGTTTTAAATTGCAGAAATATAAAATAATAGAATCCTATTCTGGGAAATCTATAATAAAAACTATTTAAAGAAATACGGTATGTTTATTTTGAAATATATATATTCGACATAATTTCACTTGCGAAATAAAAATAGATCAAAATTACTTTATTTTAAAATTAAATCGTTCTTTGTTAATATTCCCATCTAGTAAAACATATTTTGCTCTCTTAGCAAATTACTCTGAGCCCCCGCGAGTGAAGTTTGTTGAAATAATAAAAAAAATCAACGCATGAAATCTCACGCTAGAATTACTATAAAACACATAAATAAATTCATATTTAAATAATTAAATATATTAAAATTTGAAAATTATGGTGAGCTTGAGCTAATGAAAGATTATTATAATTTAAAAAAGAAAAGGTTAAAGAGACAGTTAAAAGGTTTTCAATAAACAATAACTTCTTACATTTTAACGCTTTAAAAATTATATTTACATTCTAGTAATAACCTTGTAAAATCTGGATGACTATTTTGGTGTTCCCTGGGACGAGTTCTGCAGGCAAACGTTGATGGCTTGTGGCATTTGAGGACATGGTTCTAGCAGCAGTATGTCAGGTTTCACGTCTCAGGAGGGAAACGGGCAGTGAGTTTACCCTTTTTACTACTCGATCATCATGGTGTGGAGACTTCTACAACTTTCTTTCTGTCTCTTCTCTGTCTGGTCTTTTTTCTTCTCCAAAGGACCACTATTTATAACTTCCTACTCGTATTCGATTTCTGTTGCCTCAGGTGATTTTGCAATTTTAAAACAATAGCAATAATTTTTTTATTCTAATTTTAGAAAGTTTGTACCACGATAAGGATCAATAGATTTCAATATAATTTTATGTTAGTTTTTAATTAGAGATAACGATGTAGAATCTCTACTAATTAATTGAGATTCCACAGTAAAATGGATTTTGGTAATTTCTAAGTGTTTTTAATTTAAACATTTCTTTTAAACTTCTTATCGAGGTACAAATCTTTCAGAAAAGGCCATCTTGGATTCTTATACTGAAAAAAAATTAGATATTTTAACACACATATATAAAATATATAAAAAAAAATTCCAAGTTAATTATTTGAATTTTTCTCTTTTAATAATAAAAATAGAATAACAGTGTGTTAGTACAATTATATATATATGATCCAAAATAAAAAAATGTTAAAATATTTTTTTAGAATAATAATAAAAGAAGCAAATGTTAGTAAAATAAATAATTAGGTGGGTCAGACTGTGAAATGGCAAATCTGAATCAGATTTACCATTTCACTAATATATCATGTTATTACCATTTGGCATTTCAATTAGACTATAATAAAATTATTAATTGAAGTATACAGCTATGTTATACCATTACAAAATTAGTAATCATACATGGTGGACTATTTGGTAAATTAATTGTGATATATTTAATTTTATTCCAATACAGATTTCCTAGTAATAGTTGATTAATTTATTTTTATACTGTTACAGATATTTGGAGTCCAAAATGTGGGCACAATTAGAAACCATTTACATGAGATTATTATTGTTGTTATATATTTTGGGTGTAATCTAAAACAGAAAGTTTAATCATAATTGTAATTTTCTTGATTATTTTAAAACAATGTGAAATAATGAATAATTTTGTTTAAAATGAACTAGACATTTTAGTATTTTTTTATTTTTATGTAGAGTATTCTATCATTGAATTTTGTAGTCATAAACTGAGTATAGGAATTGTAGGCACTTTGAAAAATGGTAGTTATAATTAAAAATTTTAAATGCTTTGAGATGATATTTTATTCATAGATCCTCATTTGAATAGAGTTGTCTATTGAGCAAACATTGATAAAAATATTATTTGATAATATAATAGTTATTTATTGTTAACATTGTATATAAATAATATTTTTTTTTATTAATTTATGATAATGGAGGTTACTAATGCTGAAATAAGGTCTGAAGGTGGCAGTTCAGACATTTTAAGAATGATTCTCAATCAGTTAAAGGAATTAAGGGCTGATTTAAGAGAATTGAGTAATAGATTTGATAAGTCAGACTACCAGATAGAAGAATTAAAAACTGAGTTAAAGTACTCTAAAAATGATTCCACTAATAAATTAGAAGAATTAAGTAATAAATTTGATAAGGCAGGTAATCAGTTAAAGTCATTAAAAGATGAGTTTAAAAACAAATTCAACAAATTTAATGTGGAATTTAATTGGTCATTAAATTAAAAGAGTCGGATAAAAAATGTGAAATAAGGTTAGAGGAATTAAAGGCTGAATCAAGAAAACTTGAAAATAAATTAGATCAATCACAAGAAAGATTTGAAGGCAAGTTTAAATAAACAGATAATAAGTTTAAGGCAAATCAAAAAGAGTGTAAAGAACTTCAAGTTTAACAAGTTAGAAAAGATAAATGATAATTTCAAAGTGAAATCGCAAATTGAAATGAATTATTTTCAGACAGAACTTGATGATGTTAAAATAGTCAAATGCAGACTATAGAGAGTTATATATATATAAACCAGGATAAATCAGAAAGTGAAATAAAAAAATTACGAAAAGAGTTTAATACATTGTACAGGCTTAAACCTGCATTTATATATGTAATATTTGCGGGGTTCGAACTCAGACTTTCACACGACCCACCATTCTCAGTGCCATCTCATATTGCTGACCCACCTGATCACACACATGTTGAAAAGATAAATAATCACCAATATAGGTATTTCATGCTAAACCAGCAATCATCAGTTGGTCCAGATTACTATCTCACACATATATATAATCAGTACTCAGCTTTATATTAAGATAGCCAATCTTTATACTTTAATGGACAGGCTAGAACCAAAGTAATTTAAGCTGCATAAAAGATCAAATGAATACTAGTGAACATTTAAGACAGGAAGAAGTAGAAAGTATTAGTAAAATGCATGAAGAAGATATAAATGATAAGCTAAAAATTAATAATAAGACAATTGTTCAAGAAGTGTGAAGTTCTTAAAGGAACAAGAAGAAAGTATAAATAGTCAAATATTGATGATAGTAAATTAGCAGAAATGAAAACTATTAACATTAAATGAAATGATGATTATCAAAATAGTGAATATAAAGCTACACATGTGAGGGACAAATTGTGTTTTAAAGTTAATTATTTGGAAGGTAATGTTGATGAAATGACACCTTTATTATTAGATGGTGTTAAACAGGTCAATGAGTCAGATGAGAATAACCATAAGATTAATAGTAGTATCTCCAAATTTATTTAATTAAAAGTATTTAATGAGGAATATGTTGAAAATCCAACCAGATATTTATGTGGATTGGAAGAATTATTCTACCTAAGTAGATTAAACAAGCAAGAAAAATTAGCGATAGTAAGTAACAACCTATATTCATAAGCAAAGAATTGGTGGAGGTCTTTGTTTAATAAAGCCAAAACTTATGGGGATTTTAATTATATTCACTTAAGTAGTTTTTGGAATAAGGACAAGCAGACAATATAAAATACCAGATTAGTCAGGATAAATACAATTCTAATAATGGTTGTTACAATTTTTCCAGACAGGCAGCTAAATTAAAAATGTTGATCACGTTTCCTTTATCTGAAAATTAAATTATCTGGATCACCAGAAGAAACTTGCCTAAACATTTTGAGCAGACATTGATAACTGCAGATAGGCACACAGAAGTGGTATCAGAAATTTTAAATGCATTAAAGGCAAGTGAAGTACCATTAGGAAACGTATACTAATCTAAGAGAGAAAATATTCCTTTCCAATTTTGAAAATATTTCTTATAATGTTTTCCATATAAAGATAGATAATAGTAGAGGAAATAGGGATAGTAGAATCTATAGGCCAAATCTGAAAGTATACTAGAAGGTTATGGTATCAGAATAACAATAATAGATTACTGCTAAAAGCATCAGTGAACTGGAAAGTGGTGCAAGCTATTCTGTTGACAATTCACAGAATACTCCTGTACAATGTATTAATTTATATAAATAGTGTGTAATAGGTCTGCCCATCCGTCACATACGTATGTATAAATGGATTATTCTCCTGTACATGAGGGGTCAGAATGACTAAACGTCAACATGGATAGGATGACATCCTTGGCACAAATGTGGGCTTTGAACATTCCATCATTAGATTTTCAATGAAATGGAAGGCTGAAGAGTGGTGGGTTGGAGTAGTTTGAAGCCTGTCCATTAAAGTATGAATCTTTGTTGTCTTAATGTAAAGCTGAGTACTGATTGTATACATGTGTGGAGATAGTAATCTGGACCAACTGATAAGTGCTGGTTCAGCACAAAATACACATATTGGTGATTATTTTTTCAACATGTGTGTGATCAGATGAGTCAGCAATATAAGATGACACTGAGTGTTGTGGGTCATACGAAAGTCTGACTTCGAATCCCATAAATAAGTTAACCAAAAAGAAAATTAGATAATTTAAAAATAAAATGTTAAATATCTTTATTAATATTAATTTTGTTTTACATATGACATTTTAAAGTATGTTTTTTTTTCCTTTTTTTTCCATATGCCATAGGTCAGCCGGGAGGCAAACCCGCAACAACTGTCTGCAACCAACTGCTTGCTTGCAAAGTGGCTGCGCTGACCTCTCTTATTTTTATATAGATTTTTAAAGCAATATATTTTAAATATGAGTATAAACCAATTATATTTATGACAATATATAATTCGTGTACATTTGTGAAATATAAGTTTGTAATTAAATTGATCATCTTCCATTTATGACTATAAAAAGAGTAAAAATCAAGTAAAACAGATTTTTTTTAAAAAATATGTTTTAAAGGTTTATTATTGTTCATACAGATTTTTTTTTTTTGATTTATTAATGCATTGTTTTTTGCATTATTTCATAGATACATAAGCTAGAAATTTTGACAACACAAATCTTTATATTATTTATAATTGAGTTATAATCCAATATTCTAATCAAAATTATTTTATCCATTTATCAATTTATATATATATATTTTATGTTAGTATTCTATCATATTGGCTGCAGCCAAGCCATTAGCCTTTTTTCTACGATAAAACACAGAAAGTAGTCTGTTTACTCGGCTACATCTGTGGCTTCTTTCTATGCTAAAATCATAGAAAAATGCCTTCATTGGTTGATGTAGTTGCTTAGTGTTATGCACTTATCGTAATGCTGGGTTGTCTATTTTCGCTACAGTATCGTGTGAGGGTGTGTTGACTGCATCGTGTCTAAATAATTGAACTTTTCAGATCCAACATCTGTTATTTCATGTGAACTGACCTACTGATATTTTCTAACAGTTTTAACAGCATCATCACTGTTCCATTAGGAATGTATAACCCTCACAAATTAGATTTTAGGGTGTGGCACAGCACTATTTCGAAGATCCTGATGAAAGTATTGTACCTGCGAGAAATCGTTCGAGACAAGGAAGATGGCAGCTTTGAACTCTGACAAATTATGCCAGACACCGGAGTCGACTTTCATTTTAATAGTTTGTTATAATTATTAACTTTAGTGGGTAAATTGGATTCTAATTTACTTTTTCCTCCCAAAATGCAGTGTCTGATTAATTACTGTCCAAAAAAGGATAAAATTTACTTTTATTTTTTATTACCAAAAGTACCGTAACTTTTCCGATCCACACACACACACCCAAAGAAGCCCATGTCTGATTAATTACTGTCCAAATAAGACTCCACTATGTTTACTATTATTTGTTATTAAAAAAATTACATAACTTTTTATGGATACACACACACAAAAAAAATACCACTCTGATTAATTACTGTCCCAAAAAGGTTACAGTTGGCTTTCATTGTAAAATTTTGTTTGAATTTGTTAAATTTTGTGGAAGTTGTAATATAATTGACATTGATTTCAAAACACAATTTCTGATTAATTAAGGTTCCAAAAAGGCTAAAATTTACATTTATTTTTTATTAAAAAAGGAACATAACTTTTATATCCACTCACATCCAAAAAAGCCAGTCTGATTAATTACTGTCCAAAAAAGTCTAATATACTATTAGTTGCTATTCGAAAGTAATGTAATTTTTTATTGACACAAAAAGTCGGCTTACATTTTTATATTTTGTTTGAATTTTTTAATTTTATGTAAACATTTTACTTTTATTTCCTATTCCAAAAATAACGTCAATAGTTCTGTAGAATCGCTGGTCCAGGAACGTTATATCTATATGTTTTTGCTTAGCATCAACGTTATCAAGCGGCTGACATGATAGAACAGAAAACTACTGTAAATTTTATTTTAGTAATTAAATTTGAATCTCATAGTTATTCCTAGCCACATTGTACTTTGGTAT
This sequence comes from Epiperipatus broadwayi, assembly GCA_028023455.1. Lineage (NCBI taxonomy): Eukaryota > Metazoa > Onychophora > Udeonychophora > Euonychophora > Peripatidae > Epiperipatus > Epiperipatus broadwayi. The sequence goes on along the minus strand of JAQFVV010012999.1, from coordinate 84,147 downwards.
CAATTTAAAGCATCTCTTCATAATTCTATTTGTATATTAAATATTTAGCTAATTAAAGTATAAATAAAGATTTATATATAAATTTATTATGTTAATAGTTTTTCTTATTTACATTTTATAGATTACAAAGGTTAAACTAATATCTCAATAAACATTAATTGGTTAAGTTATTATCTCTTCATAATCTTTAAATAATATTTTACTAATATATCATGTTATTACCATTTGGTATTTCGATTAGACTTTAATAAAATTATTAATTGAAGTATACAGCTATGTTATATTATTACAAATTAGTAGGCATATATGATGGGCTATTTGGTATATTAACTATGGTATATTCAATTTTATTTCATTTCAGATTTTTTAGTAATAGCTGATTAATTCATTTTTATACCATTACAATATGGTTTGCTGCTTTACATACAATTATTTGTTCCACTCTGGCTATAATTTTGTCTCTTTTAACTGTTTTCAATAGGAAAACTGGTTTCACTGATATATGTCCTTTTACATTCACATGCTATTTGTAAATGCACTTCTTTGTATTTCAGCATTTCAGATTTAGGTTTTGCATACAGTAGGACTTCTTATAATGTGTTATGGTTTTAGAAAGCTATTTTGATATTATATTGATTGAATATTTGTTTTGGCTTGTCTTCTATCTGTAGAAGGTATGAATATACTATAGTTATTATGATTTGTTTTTCTTTTGATAGAAGATATGAATATACTATAGTTATTATGATTTGTTTTTCTTTTGATGTTTTTGTTTGGTATTTATTTAATGTTTTCTTAATGATGGTTGGTAGAATGTCAGTCTTCATGAGATCTTACACTGGTTTATGAAAAAAATTATTTTATTTTTATCTGTAATTAATGGTGATATAACTTTACATTTTGTATTTCTGCATGATTTTCTTTATATATATATTGTAACCCAGTGCTTTTGGCACTTGGTTTTTATTTAATATTATGTGTATATAATATTGGTGTTATTCTAAAATAAAATAAAAATAATAATATTTAACTGATAAAGTGTGCTATCCACTTTGTCTAGCTATAGTTTGTGTTAATCAGTATTATTCTAATGCTGTATCATGAATTATAAATTGACAGATTACTCTAAATAAAATGTTGTTATAATATAATTTTAAAATTTTAATAAACTTATAAAATTTTAAATTATTATAAGAACCTTAGCTAGATAAAGGATATGTAATAGTATTATTATAGTAATTACTTAAAGTCAATTATTTAAATAGTTTATTGAAAGTGTAGTAAAATAATTATAAGTAAATAAAGTTATTTAAAAAAATAAGCTCAATATAATGTGTGTACATGGAAATTTATGGTACGTACAAGTATTTTAATTTCTTATTTTTAAGCATTCACAGAAGTATTTTGTTTAAAAAAATTAGAGTTCTAAAATATAAAAAGATAATATTAAAAAAATATAACATAAATGTCAGTCAATTAATAATTAAAATAATGTCTTAAAACTTCTGATAAGTTTATTTAATAAAGATAATAATTTATCTTTGATTATAATCACAAATAATTATTGATTAGTTTGGTATTTTATTTATTATTTTGATTTATTAAATGATTTTGTAATTCATTTCAAATAATCTTAAAAACCATGTGATTATATTTATGTAATTTTTTTGTTGTTGTTGTAAATTGAGTGGCTACCATAGAGATCACTAAGGATCAATGGGATAGGCTTAACCAGATAACACTTATTAATTTGACAATAAAATGTTCAGTTGATTTTTTTTTGGGGGGAGGGTAGTTTGGCTTCTTCTCTTTCTCATAATTAATAGTACTAAATTTTTATAATTATTTTATTTCCTAATCTTAAAAAAAGTGATAAATTAGTAATATAATATCGATTCATCCTTCATGAATTGCTAGATATATTTGGTAAGCCTGTTTTCTATTGTTGCTGCAATTATAAACTTTCTGTGTTATAATTTAATGCGTCCTGAGAAAATTTAGATTTTTAAAAAACTTAAAATGGCAAAGCAAATCATAAGTAAAACTATTGACTTATCTAAACCAAGAAGAATAAATATTTTCAAAGTTAAAACTAATTATTTATTTATTTATGTTTGTCTACTAATATTTCTCTTGTATAAGAAGAAGAAAAAAACTTTAGCATGAAGTAATTCAAATAGAAGAACTCCAAAAATTTTGCTGCATTTAAAAAAAATTATATTATCGGCATCTATCAATAATGGAGCGCTGTTTATATTGTTGATTTGTTTAGTTAATTTATAATCTTTTGGAGAAAGGATTGATATACTGTATATTTTACAAAAGAAATTATATATATGCATTCTTTAAAGAAAGATAAAAATGAACTATTTAAAATTAAAAGTTTAAGTTATATACATGCATTCTTTGAATAAAGAAAGAAATGAACTAATTTAAAACTAGCATGGTAAAGTTATGAAAATAGCTTAATAATGCCTCTTTAGCATGTTGAAAATAAAAGTTAATATTTTTTTTAAATATTAGTTTCATTTATTTACAATTCAACCACGGTTATTATACTATCATTTCTGGAAAAATGTGTGAATCTTCAATGTTCTAGCTAGCTGATATCATATTTATATTTTCATAATATTTATGTTTATCGTCATTGTTATAATATTTGTCTCTTTGGATCAAAATCTCCGTCATTATAGTTAGGATTATTTCATCTTTATTTCTACTACATTTTTTATTAAAATGTTGCAACTGCCAAAGGAAAAAAAAAATCTTCATTTAAAAAACTAATGCATTTCTATAGCTTTAAGCGTTTTGTTTTTACGAATAATGATTAAAGAAGAACTCTCTTTACCTTGATCGATAGCTCAGCATGGAAAACGGTCCTGCTAAAGAACTAAGGTTTTTAAAAAAATTATTTGATAAAATTTTATTTTATTTTATAATTTTAATGTATGATAAGGCTTACATTTATTATTTAATATTTACGGGTTGGGTAGGCATACCTACTATTAAATTTAGTCAAGTTTATATTTGATATGAAGTTATACCAATAAAATATATCTGGTTTATTTTACATACAACTGGAGATATTAATCTCACATGTTAGGTATATAAAATGTGTTATATATCTCTAACAGGTAAACAATATTTTAAATTTATCAGAAGTGAATAATAGTATATTTTATGCTATAACAGCATATTTTCATTTAAAGTTTCAATGGAATTTACATTTCGTTAGTTAATTAATTTATTAACAATCTTTATTAACGTCCACTTTATCTTAATATAAGCTTTTATGCTATACATTGCTGTTGAATATTCCTTGCTTAGATTTAAATTTGTTATACTATTTTACATATTTTAACAGTCGTTTGGCTGAAATATGTGTTTTTATTCAATGGTTTCAGATATTGATTGAAGTGTGCATTTTTGATATAGATTTATTATTATTAGGGTATTTAGCTATCTTGCCTAAGTTTAGAATTGATATATGCTTAATATCAGCATATTTTAATATTTATTATGTATTGTGCTTTGTGGGATGGATATTTTATCCCCATAGTGCATTGTATTCTCCATGAGTGGATTATTTGATATCTTGTTCTAGTATATTCATATAGCCAGTGTTGTTATGTTCCATGGAGAGGAACTATCTAGAATTTATATATTTTGATGTAGATAGTATAGCTTATTTCCATGAGAGGATTATATTTTGGTGGTGGTGAGACAAAGTCCACACCTACATTTTCCCCCGAAAGATAAGCATGGAGATCACCAATCTTTTTAATGAAGTGTTTGTCCTGGAGAGGTTACTCAGTATTTTTGTCCTTCATGCGAATTTAGAATATTTTTCCTCCATAGACAGTATAGATTATCATGTTCTATTTAGAAGTTATGGCAAGGATAGATGTTAGATTTGAGGTGTTAGTTCTTCAGGGTGCATGTAATCATTAGTAGTGCCTTAGTGATTTGGATCAATATCTGTATTGTGCTAATGAGCCTTGCTAATAGTTCAAAAGTAAACCAATTGAATAGAATTAATTTAAAATTGAGTATTTTATAATCCTTAGTTATTAAAGGAATATTCAAACACAATGTTTTATTTTCATCAGTAGCTGAGAAATATTCTTCGCTGGAATTGTAAGTCATCCATAGTTAAAATATCTATTATTATTTTTATGTGGACATTAAGTTAAATATTAATTTGTGTGTATGACTTCTGATGAATGACACGTACCCATTCATAATTTATTTTAATTATAAATTAGAATTTAGTCAACTCAGTAATAATAAGAGTTTAATATTTTATAAAAGAGTTGTATTTGAACCCAGTTTATACTAGTTAAACAAATAATATTTAGTTCTATTTGTGCACTTCATATCATAATAAAAATAGCTAGACAATAATTTAAAGCAAGGGATTTATTTTACAGACCCTTTTATAAGACTTAAATTGAAGCTGTTATTATTTGTCTATTTCACATTAAGCATTTGTTTAATGTAGCTTCCCACAATTTTAAATCAGTGTAGTAATATATTAGCTGTGCATTTCAGCTAGTTACTTCAGTTTCAAACGTTTAATCCCAAACTTATAGGAATATATTATTTTTAATTATAGTCTTGCAAAGAACAGCTATATATAGTTATTAAAAAGAAAAAACAAGTTCGTAAATAAAAACTAAAAGCTAAAAAAATTAAAGACTTGTTAAACGTATATATATTCGCACAGATGCAAAACTTTAAAAGTATTTTTTTTAAATAAATAAAAAAGTATTTGAATGTACTTTTTTTATATAAAAAGGTAAAGATCTAAATATAAAATATTTTTAGTAAAAAGTAACATAAATGAAAAAGATTCCTATGTAATCTCTCCAAATGGAAATGATTGTGTTATTAATTATCGAAAAGCAAACTAGCCCGTAGTGCTCTTATATAAAAAAGTCAGATGAAAGATATAGATAAGAGAACAAAAAAATATTAGATGTCCAATAGAAGCAGCAACCAACGCTTGGACCTTAACGAAAATTTGGAACAGGAAACCATGTTCAATGAATATGGAGGACTACTATAAAATGAAAAATATCCAAATTAAGAACAGTTTCAGCTTTATTTTTTTTGAGATGGGTGATAAGATGCACTTTTCACTCTCTCTTATTTCAAATGAAATGACTGATGAATTATGAACGATACTATTGCAGACCCCAAATCATATGGGTTCTGCAATAGAATAGTACCAGGATCGAACGAGCTAAGGCCACCTCCAGAACAACAGACCATTCTTCCAATAAAGACTTCGTAGGAATTGGCATCAGGAACCGGGAGCTCTTCTACTGTAAGATATGAACTGAAAAATTTTAAAAAAGTAATTAAGAACTTTCGTCAAGATTTGACAAGCTAAACCTAATTTTTAAAATGAACTTTAATCTGACCTTTAAGATTTCAAAATCAATTAATAATGTTTAATTTTATATATTTGAGTTTGCTAATGTAATCATTTCCATTTTTTTTTTTTTTTAATATTTATAGACTAAATTATATCAATGTTAAATTTAAGTCGGGCATAAATGGGTGCATAGATTTGTAAAGTTATATTAATTAATTAAGGGAAGGTTAATCTTAGGTTATTTGTTTCGTAGTTAAATTGGGTTAATCGATTGGATATATTTGTGTAATTAGTAAACGTAGCATGAGATCCGCTATGTACAGGATCATATGATACACTGTACTTGGGCAAAATAAGTCCCATTTCTCACCGACCATCATAAGCAGACGGTATTCCCTGCTCCTTGGATCACCCCTTTAGCCTATGGAATGGGATATTAAGACGGAAAACGCAGTCCCTTCCTATGGAATTTTTTTTATTGTTCTTCTCGCCAGACAGATCTACCATTCCTGTACTGGACGAGAGTCAGTGTCTTCTATAACCATGCTATTCAGATATGCATTCCTGACAGTATGGTGTTGTGCCGTTGTATTCATGCTGCATTGAATACATTGATATCAGATAGATTGGCGTTAGTTTGAATGCGAACTTTTGGCCTAAGGTTAAATAAGAGATAGAATATTTTCTTTTCAAATGCAATCTATGTAGTTTACTCATACTCGACACTAATAAAATATTAAATTCATCTGTGCGGTTTGTTTAAAATAAAAATTTAAATTTAAATATTAATAACCAATCTAAAATAATAAATTTTATTCCTCAATTTTATCTATATGTACGTTAATAAATGTTTGTGTGTTAATTACTGGCAGTGGCTTATTTCATTTTTTTTTAAAAATATTAATATATTTCTTTTATGCAAGTTTTATATTAAATCTCTGCTGTTCTCTGAGCTAGTGACATGGGCTGACAGTCAGAATAAACCATATATGTAAAATTTTAGATCTTAACAACGCATATCTGCCTACTCTATAAATTTTCCAGGTACAAATAGCCTGATGGCACCCTGTACGGCAGATACGGTAAGACTCAACTATCATCTGACCATTATAATTGGACACCCAACATGGGCCGATGTTTAATAAACCACGAGTACCCTGAGAATTTAAAAAACAAATCATGCTAGTAACATTTTTTCTGAAATGAGTATATATTTTTTGTATTAACGTTAAGTTATAGTTTGTTGTTGCAGCTGTTATTACTATGTGATTATTCATATAGTATATGAACATGGATGGGCTGCTCACCAACACACATTAGCCAGCGTGGTGTGTTTATTGGCCATTTACCTCAGAGTTTAAGAATATTTTTTCCAATATATACAATCATGACAGACAAAAATAAATCATGGCCCTTATTCCCAGGAGGCTGTAAAGTCACCAACCAAGGCAACAGTTCGTGGCTGAAGGTGGAGGGTGCTAAGAATCCCCTGATTGTGGACTCAGGCTGCCATTTGATGATGACTTTTTATTTAGGTACTTGCAACTGCAGATTACTTTCAAGTGAAGGAAGATTGCAAAAGTTAGAAGAACTGTCTTATATTAAATGGGACATTATTGGACTTTGTGAAGTTAGAAGAAAATGTGAAGAAAGAATTGATTTAAAAAGTGGACATATACTCTACTATAAAGGCACAAATATTGGAAATACAAGTGGAGTAGGATTCATTATAAATAAAAAATGGAAGAATAACGTGGAGATTGATGGTGTATCAGACAGAATTGCAAGATTAGTTTTACAACTTAATAGCAGATACCAAATGCAGATAATTCAGATTTATGCCCCAAGTTCTTATAGTGAAGAAGTTATAGAAGATTTTGATATGGATGTACAAAAGGTTTTTGATCAGAGTAAACAACATTTTAAAATTGTTATGGGAGACTTTAATGCTAGAATTGGTAAACAAATGAAAGATGAAAATGCCGTAGTAATTTTGGTTATGGTAATAGGAATGAGAGAGGACATAGACTTGTGGAGTTTGCAGAAAAAGAAAAACTTTATATTATGAATTCTTTTTTTGAGAAAAATGTTAAAAGGAAATGGACATGGAAGCATCCAAATGAAGGTACAGCAGAATTGGATTATATTTTGACTAACAGAAAATACATATTTCAAAATTGTAATGTTCTTAATAAATTTAACACAGGAAGTGATCATCGATTAGTAAGATGTAAGATGTATGTTATTGCAGAGAGACAAAAATTATTAAGGAAAACAATATTTAAGGTTGATATTCCTAATCTTCAGAAACATTCTAATGAATTTAAATTAGAACTTACAAATTGGTTTCAAGTATTAGTAGATTTTGAACATGATTCAGATTTGAATGACATTAATAGGAAAATAAGTGATACACTTTTAAAAACTGCAACAAAGATAGCTGGTAGAAAAAAGCACAATTGACCAATAAAATTTCTACTGAGATTATAGAATTTATGAAGAAAAGAAGGAATATGGGGATATACAACAATGATGCATTAAAAAAGATTGAATATCTCGAATTTTGTAAAATGGTGCGGAAAAGAGTTGAAAATGATATAAGAAAGTATAATTGTGAACTAGCAAGGAAAGTTGTAGAAGAGAATAAAAGTCTAAAGAGTGTAAAACAACATTTTGGTATTGGTAGGAAATTTATATCTGCAATAAGAAAAAAAGATGGCATTATTACTAAAAAGAGAGATGACATTATAAAATGTGTAGAAGACTTCTATCAAGAATTATTTAGTAATAAAGAACAAGTGCCTCCTATACCTATTATATCTTCCAAATTGCCCAGAATTTTGAATGAGGAAGTGAGACATGCATTTAAATTTATGAAGAAAGGGAAGGCTCCAGGTAATGATGGAATTATAATTAATTTTTTAAAAGAAGCAGATGAAGAAATAGAAATTTTTTTTAGCAGTTATATACCAAATGTCTAAATGATAAAGATGTGTCAGATGCTTGGAAGAATGCAGTATTAATATTAATATTTAAAAAAGGTGATAAAGAAGATATTAGAAATTACAGACCTATCAGTCTTTTATCAGTTTTATACAAAATTTTTACTAAGATTATTATAACTCGTGTACAGAAAACACTGGATTTTCACCAACCAAGAGAACAGGCTGGATTTAAAAGTGATTTTAGTACAGTAGATCATATCCAGGTATTGAGAGAAATTATAGAAAAGACAAATGAATATGAGTTGCCATTATGCTTAGGATTTGTAGACCGTGAACAGGCATTCTTCAGTGATTAAAGCATTGGATCATCAAGGTGTAGATCCAGGATATTGTCATATTTTAAAGAATTTTTATAAAAATGCAACAGCAACAATTAGATTACATAATGATAGTAGGAAAATCAACATTGAAAAGGGTGTAAGACAGGATGACTCCATATCTCCAGAACTTTTACAGCAGTGCTGCAAGAAGTGTTTTGTGGATTAAAATGGGAAGCTAAAGGAGTGAAAGTAAATGGAGATTATTTAAGTCATTTAGATTTTGCAGATGATGTAGTTTTTTTTTTTTGCAAATAATGCTTTAGAGCTACAGGAAATGTTGCAGGAGTTATCAGATGAAAGTAGGACTAAAGATAAATGTTAAAAAGACTAAAGTAATGTTTAATAGATTTTCTCAAAATACGAAAATAAAGATTGATTATAATGAGTTAGAAGAAGTTAATAGTTACAAACACCTTGGTCAGATTATTAATACAGATGGTAATATAATGGATGAAATTAATCATAGAATTAAACTTGGTTGGAATGCTTTTGGTAGAAATAACTTGATACTAAAAGAAAATATGCCTATGTGTTTGAAAAGGAAGGTTTTTAATAAATGTGTTTTGCCAGTTCTTAATGGATCTGAGACTTGGACACTTAATAGAAGAGCAATACAGAGACTTCAGACCACTCCAAGCAGTATGGAGAGATGCATGTTGGGAGTACAAGAAGGGATCAAAAACGCAATGTATGGGTAAGAGAACAAACATGTGTTACTGATCTCATTGAAAAAATTAAAAGACTGAAGTGGAGTTGGGTTGGACATATTGTTAGAAGAGATGATAATAGATGGACAATTGAAATTTTAAACTGGATTCCAAGAGATTGTAAAAGACCCAGAAAGAGACCACATGTGAGATGGATGGATGAAATAAGAAAGTGTGCAGGGGTGATGTGGAGAAGAGAAGCTAAAGATAGGAAAAGATGGATTGAACTTGGAGAGACCTTCATCCTGCAGTGGATTAATAATGGTTGATGATGATAGTTTGAATTTTGTGTAAAAAGTACTGCCATTAAGAAAAATTGCGTATATGTAAAAATAAATGCGAGGAATAAAAATGTAATACTTAATATAAATAATTTTTAAAAAAAAGTCTTATTTAAAATCCAACCATTTAACTTGCCTAAGTAAGAATTAAAAGTAGGAGAAAAGAAACGTGGAAGGGAGGGGCAGAAATTTAGCTGATAGTAAGGAATCAACAGTCAACAATTTTTTTTTATCATTATATTTGTGTGTAATTACTAACCAAAGTTTTGTCTTTTTAAAAAAGTTTAATATTTATGTAATTAATTTGTGTAACGTAATTACTAACACTAAGTAAATTCTTTTTTTTTTTTTTAATGTTTTTGTTTTTTGAGGATGTTTACTGATATGTAATGGTATATAATATGCCGTTACATTAATTTAAAATTAAAATAAAAAGATCGTAAATAAAAATTGATTTATTAAAAAGAAAAAACTTAAGTTCGTAAATAAAAACTAAAAGCTAAAAAAATTAAAGAGTTGTTAAACGTATATATATTCGCACGGATGCAAAACTTTAAAAGTATTTTTTTTTTAAATAAAAAAAAAAGTATTTGAATGTACTTCTTTATATAAAAAGGTAAAGATCTAAATATAAAATATTTTTAGTAAAAAATAACATAAATGAAAAAGATTCCTATGTAATCTCTGTAAATGGAAATGATTGTGTTATTAATTATTGAAAGCAAACTAGCCCTTGGGGCTCTTATATAAAAAAGTCACATGAAAAATATAGATAAGAGAACAAAAAAAATTAGTTGTCCAATAGAAGCAGCAACCAACGCTCAGATCTTAATGAAAATTTGGAACAGGGAACCATGTTCAATCCATCCGGAGGACTACTATGAAAAGAAAAATATCCCAATTAAAAACAGTTCCAGCTTGATTTTTTTTGAGATGGGTGATAAGATGCACTTTTCACCCTCTCTCTTATTTCAAATGAAATGACTGATGAATTATGAACGGTACTATTGCAGACCCCGAATCATATGGGTTCTGTAATAAAATAATACCAGGATTGAACCAGCTAAGGCCACCTCCAGAACAACAGACCGGTCTTCCAATAAAGACTTTGTGGGAATTGGCATCAGGAACTAGGAGCTCTTCTACTGCAAGATGTGAACTGAAAAATTTTAAAAAAGTAATTAACTTTCATCAAGATTTGACAGGCTAAACCTAATTTTTAAAATGAACTTTAATCTGACTTTTAAGATTTCAAAATCAATTAATAATGTTTAATTTTATATATTTGAGTTTGCTAATTTAATCATTTCCATTTTATTTTTAATATTTATAGACTAAATTATATCAATGTTAAATTTAAGTCGTGCATGAATGGCTGCATAGATTTGTAAAGTTAATCTTAGTTATTTGTTTCATAGTTAAATTGGGTTAATCGATTGGATATATCTGTGTAATTAGTAAATGTAGCATGAGATCCGCTACGTGTAGGATCATATGATATGCCATACTTGGGCAAAATAAGTCCCATTTCTCACTGACTATCAGAAGCAGATGGTATTCCCTGCTCCTTGGATCACCCCTTTAGACTATGGAATGGGATAGTAAGACGGAAAACTTAGTCCCTTCCTATGGAGTTTTTTTTTATTGTTCTTCTCGCCAGATAGTTGTACCATTCCTGTACTGGACGAGAGTCAATGTCTTCTATATCCATGCTGTTCAGGTGTGCATTCCTGACAGTATGGTATTGTGCTGTCGTATTCATGCTGCATTGAATACATCGATATATCAGATAGATTGGCGTTAGTTTGAATGCGAACTTTTGGCCTAAGGTTTAATAAGGGATAGAATATTTTCTTTTCAAATGCAATCTATGTAGTTTATTCATACTAGACACTCTAATAAAATATTAAATTCATCTGTGCGGATTGTTTAAAATAAAAATTTAAATTTAAAAATTAATAACCAATCTAAAATAATAAATTTTATTCCTCAATTTTATTTATATGTGCATTAATAAATATTTGTGTGTTAATTGCTGGCAGTGGCTTATTTCATTTTTTTTTAAAAATATTAATATATTTCTTTTATGCAAGTTTTATATTAAATCTCTGCTGTTCCCTGAGCTAGTGGCATGGGCTGATGGTCGGAATAAACCATATATGTAAAATTTGAGATCTTAACAGCGCATATCTGCCTACTCTATAAATTTTTTCAGTTTCAAATAGCCTGGTGGCGTCCTGTACGGCAGATAAGTAAGACTCAAGTATCACTCGACCATTATAGTATATGTGTGTTTACAAATTTTTTTTTTCCAATACATTTTCTTGAGTCGTAAACCATTTCAAACTCTAGAGATCTCAATATGCCAGATAAGCAATTGTATGCTAGATATGCAAATTTATGCAGATCTTAACATATCATTTTTTCTTGATGATAGTTGTTTCATGCAAATTGTAAACTTCAGATTCAACATTTATTTAGTAGTGAAATGAATTTTATTTCAAGTTATTAACTCTGACTGCATATTATTTCATTTATGTTCTTAGTTAAATTATTGAAATAATTAGTTTTAATTAACTTATTGTGTTGTCATGGATGATGGGGGGATATCAAAGGTATCCTTGTCTTTTTATTATTCTGGCTGCTATCCTGGGTAAAAGGCTGACTTATTCTAAATTTTATGCAATTATTTTATTTCATTATTAGTCATATTATCATTTCTTTAAGTAATTATAAGTGTTGTTATTATACATTAGGACACATTAGTTTTTAAGTGAAGTGAATGTTTTCTATAGCCTACTAGAATGTCAGTCATGTGTGACAACACAATATTGTAGAGTACTTTCCCAAGATAAACAGAAGAACCCTGAGATCATCATCATTAATATTTCTTATTTATAAGGTATAGATTATTATTGCTATTATAGTTGTGTTGTTGCATAAAAGAGTTTTATTTTCAATTGTACCATAAGAAAAATATTTTCACTTTCATTTTATTCTGTAAAATTAGACTTCATTTCAGATCATACTGGTAAATTATTAATGTAACATTTCATAAAACATTAAAGAAGATGCAAGAATTAGTGAGAAGATATTGCTATTATTTAAAGTGCAGGTGTTTATAGCTCAGAGAATGTCTTTTTGATAAGGGAAGAGTTTTATTGTATTCTAAATTATTAATTAGGAAATGATTGCAGTTTTCTCTCTATTCCCAAGTTATTTATTTTACTTATAATAATTTATTTTATTATTTAAATTTCTTTCCTTGTCTTAACTGCATATCTCTGCAGCTGAATTCTTTAATAGCTAACTGACCACTGAGCATAGCCCACGTTTTATCATAAGTTTTTACAGTTATTTTGATAGGAGTCTCAAAGTGGTATTTATTGATGTTCATTTTACAAGAGTTACATCAATATGATTATTTGATTGATTTGCCATTGTTTTATAATATTAGAGATGAAGTGCATCGTTTGATTAGGTTAGAATATTAAATATTTTCCTATGCGATTTTGTCAGAATGAGTCTTTTCATACAAATATCCATGAATGCTAATTTTTGTTTTTGTTCTGGTTTTATTATAAATTTAATTGAAGGGGATATTTTATTGATGTTGTTCTATAATGTTTTATTATGCTTCAACAAATTTATCAACAGTATAGTGAAATCACTGTTGAGGTGGAGATGGGCGAGTGGTATTTATGGCTGTGGTTTCAAATTATTCTATGTAAATGTTGCTGATCAGAGATGACAATGGTGAACGCATAACAATCTCTTGATTTTATTGGAAGAATTTTATGTTGTATTGAAAATATGTTATGCATAATGTTAAAGTTCCATTATACTATTTGTCAATAGGAAAAGTTGTTCTAGTTTGTAAGCTATTATCCTTATTTAATTTTTTCCTTACAATTGACAATGCTTTGAAAAGAAAATATGTTATGCATAATGTTAAAGTTCCATTATACTATTTGTCAATAGGAAGAGTTGTTCTAGTTTGTAAGCTATTATCCTTATTTAATTTTTTCCTTACAATTGACAATGCTTTGAAAATAAACTTTCGACATCAAACTTTCCATTAAATCAATTCTATTCTACATAATTCGTAGAATTCTTCACAAAAAAGTGTTCTAAGGTGCCAAAAGACTAAGAACTTTAAAAAGAATTCTTGATAAGTTTTGACATGATAAATTTTTAGAACTAATGATAAGTCTTAATGGATCATAGTCTTTGTAGATTTTAAATAGATCATAAACATGTGGAATTTTGATAAAATGGATTATTATTTACCTTTTTTTAAATCAGTACCATGTGAAAGGATATATCGCTGAAATCAGATGTTCTTTTGAAAGTGATTAAAAAAGCTCTTAAGAGATACTAAGACCTTTCTTATTATCACCTAGGATTTTTTTAAAAAACAAACAAACAGATATATCTAAAGCAGTAATCATGCAGTACCAATGAATATATTGATTGGGAAACAATAAATATCTTGAACGGAGGGGAAAGAGTAAAAAGAAGAAAATTTAAAGAAGCTGCTTACAAGACAATGGCAAATAATTCAATAAATTAATTTAGTTGTAATAATTCATAATCTTTAGAAACCACTTATTAATCTTAACTTTTAAGATAAAGTGGAGAAATCATCAGGATCTTCTTTAGATAAGTATATAAAACTTCTACTGACTGTTGCTTTTGACAGAATAATTATTTAGAGCATTATCTTTAATTCAGTATACGTGAACAACAGTCATGGTTTATTTTCCATGCTTATATTGTTATTAGTCAGGCCAGCAATACCTGAAAAAGAGAGAGAATAATATCATTCAAAATGTTGTGTAATAACTTATGTGCTATTATTTATTATAGTTGAATGTATTTCAAAAATTTAAATAAAGTTTGAATTTTTCTAAAAGATATTTAACAATTAATTCATAGATAGAAATAGTTCAATTTATGATTACAAGTAAAATGCTATCATCGTGAACTTTCAGACAAAAACAAATTATTATATTGTAATAAAACTATATGTTCTCTGGAGATTATGCTCTTATCATTACCAAAAATAAATGTACAATATGTGGGTAATGTAATATATCTCCTCTAAAATTTTTTTGGTATTTTCTCCTATGTCTGTCTCTCTCTATCATAAAAATGTTCCTTCAAAATAATCTTATGTTTTCAATTGTTAAAATTATTAATTCACTTTCCAGAACTATCATTCTATGGCAAAGTTTCACTTATTAACATATTTATCTTTCCAAAAATCACCTACAATTAAATTCACTTTTTTCTTTAAAAAAAAAAACTTAATTTGTGCAAAATTGCTATGGATTAAAAAAAAAAAAAGTTTCTCTCAGAATCATTTAGAAAAATTCAAGGTTAATGGGTTCCTAGTTTCCATCTGCAGAGAATGATTAATGAGATGCATAAATTCACAACATCCTTCCCAAGTCCAATGAAAAACAGACACACATTAACAATAAATCTTTTAAAGATGTATTAGATTTTATTTTATGTTTTGTCCAATCATGCCAAATGCTATCCTGACAAGAAATCAAACATTGTAATTCTTATAACATGATTAGTAGTATTGGTCAGAAGACAATCCCTTTATTATGTCAATCACCACTAACAGATTATTTTTAAATTCAAGTTTTAGTACTTAGAACTCAAATATCTAGATTTTTTGATTAAAAAAAAAATCAGTCTTGTAGTATTTCTCAGTTTTTTTCTCTTCTCCAAGAGAATGTCTGGTGAAAATAAAGATGCTGTTTGTCTTCTCTATAGTCATGAAGAGGAAACAATGGAATATTTTATTAACTTCCTTGAAAAACTATCATACCATAGTGTATCCATTAACTAAATCTCCAATACATTCATTAACTTCTGTAATAAACAAAATTTAAAAGTCTTTTTTTCTTACATTAGAATCACCATTTTTTAAATCGTTACTCTTTATTTTGTAAGTTATTATTTTGTCTTCAATCAACAATTGAAGTATAAATTTCTGTTTATCAATAAACTTGGGAATATTCATGTTGATACTTAGATAGTTGCTTGTAATTTGGTCTTCTTCTCATCACTATTGTAGGTAGATATTTATAGATTTTTATTTTATTTACTATCAAGTCTTTATCAGTTATAATTATTTTAGTTGATTTATATTATTGAAATTATTTTAAATTTTTTTAAAATTTAAATTCCTTATATTTTCTCAAATTATATATTTATTTACCTATAATGTCCAGTTTTGCAAAATATAAAACTATATCAGAACCATAATATTTTAACTTTTACTATTTAGTGTAATCCATAATTTGATATAAATTTTTTTTCTGATCAATAAACACTACTTTAATTTAAATTAGAAGTCTGTAGCACTATATAGAGTGGCATATAAGGCATAGTTTTTTGAACTGGTTTTTCCAATTCTTTACATTCACTTTATTTACAATAAAATGAAATCATGACAGCAATATTTTGCAGATCACTTAAATAAGCAGACTTTTTCTTATTTGACGTGAATAAAAAATTACATAATACATATAAAATATTTTTGATAATATCTTTATCTATATGTATGTAATAAGCAGATTTTTTTCTTATTTGACATGATTAAAAATTACATAATACATATAAAATATTTTTTGATAATATCTTTATCTATATTGTAACAGGATGGGGTGGGTGAGAAGTTGGAAGGAAAAAAATTTGAACTCGTGATGGAAAATCACCATCAACCCCATTTCAAAATATAAATATCAATAGTTTGAAAAATTATCTATAAGTAAGTATTTAAAGATATAAGAGTATGAGATTAAAGAATGTCTGAGAAATCATTGAAAGATCAGCCAGCTAACTCAGAAGAGCAACTAAAGCATAATTAACCATCAATCATATATCAAACAGCATTATAAAGTAAAAGTACTCAAGAGAAATAACCATCCATCATCATTAATGGGAATAAACAAATCAGTACAATAAAACAACAGTCCATCTTGTGGCTGGATTTGAACCATAAAAAAATATAAATCAACAGTCAACCTTGTGACTGGATTGGAAATGGGTCTTCTGTAGACCAGGCTAACTATTGAGCCTTTGCCAGCTTGGGCAATTATTTAAATATAACTTGGATGCACCAGATTAGTGCCCATCCATTAGAATACACAATAATCAGAAATCAAAACAATAATGCTGGGACATTAAAACATGCTGATCATCATCAATGCTCAGGCCACTTGTACTGGCCAACTATAAACTGAACTTCTAATAAGATTAAATTAAAAATAAAATATAGTGCATGGGCTTTAAAGAGTATCCTCTTTTGCGCCAACCAGGATGATGATTGATCATCTCTGGATGCCCCAAAGCACTAAATACACAGCCCCATTTATATATTCATCCCGTGCTCGAATCTAGCTCAGAGAACACAAGATCTATTACTTTATGTGACCAAGAGATGATGGAAACCATTTTAACAATTAAATATAAGTTTATTAATAACAATAAAAACGAATTTAGGTCTTATAAGGGTTCTGATTTTGAAAAGTACACAATAATAAAGTCATCACTCTGTAATTTGTAAGATTACTACAAAATTCAAATTATTACATAATGGGTATCTATAAACGCATACATATATCCATACACAGATGTGTGTTTTATAATATATGATGAAGACATTTCAATTAAACAAAATAATTATTACATTTGTGATTTACATAATTACTATTCAAAATTTAAATTATTACATTAATTTACATATATGTGCACACAGATGCGCAATTTATAATATACAATTAATATTAAAAAAAAATGAATTTGACATTTAATCAAAAAAAATATTAAAATTTTACATATATGAATGTGCACACTGACTTTTATCTATTTCAACTCGTTACAGTAATATTATATTTTTTTTCATAATTAATTCATTTGGAAAACACATACATGTGTATAAACAAAATATATAATTTAACATTTATTTTCAGTTTATAAGTTCTTTTTTTTTTTTTATCAAATTAAATAAAGTCAACTTTTGTTTGACAGGGACTTGTTGATTAATTATCAGCGCTCTTAGACCAATTTAAAAGATTTGCTTTTACGATTTTAATTCAAACAAAATTATGCTTGCATTTGTATATTCTTCTTTTAATGTCATTTTTTTTTTAAGGAATTATCAAAACAATTTCTTCAAAAATATATATCAAATCGTTTTTCTTTTAGACATTTGACTCAAGCAAACTATTTACGTGTTTTGTTTTAAGTTATTAATTTATAATTTTATAAGTCGTTTTAAGGAATATTAAAATAAAATAACTCACTGTATATACACGTGATGTGTTTATCTGTGGTTCCCTGTGTTTATAGATAAGCAGCAGCATACGTATAACTACTTTATTCAGCTGCTCTCTTTGGCAAGCTGTTTTTTGGTCAGTCCAGGAAATTGTCATCAGGTAAAAGTACATAATTCAGGTATGGTTGGCTTTTTCCTTTCTGTAGTCAGTTCCACTTATACTTGGATTTTGTAAGCTTCAGATCAACAAGCTGTTTTCCAGAACACTTTTAAGGCTATGAATTACAAAGAATCTTGACCCGTTTCCTCCATGTAAATTCAAACTCCTCCAGTGAAATGTTGAGCAGCCACTTCCTTGCATTCTTAAATCCTCGTGGCAGTTCTCTTGATAATTATACTAGCCATCTTTGCAGCTAGCGTTACTATGGCCATTTTCTGCTACAGCTATCAACTCTTCACAAAATATTTTAGCCAATTTTACAGCTAGCTCTTCTGCTAACTCTTATAAAACTGCAAGCCAAAAACTAACTGATATTTTTTTTATCAGTCTTGTACAACCTTGGGTAGGTTAGGTGACAAAAACACAGTGGCTGTTTTCAATAAACTTTAATCCATTTGAAAATAAGTTGGAAATTTCTATCAAAGTGTGATTTTCATGTTTTTACATTAATCTTTGGAATTTGACCAACAAAGATTTTTAACTACATAGTAGAAATGCAAACAAGCATTAATTAAAAAAGATATTTTATACAAGTATTAATTAAAAGATTTTAAAAAATAAATTATGCTTGCTTTTTTTTTGTTAATTTCCAAATCATAATTACAAATATTATTTATCTGACCTTTTTAAAATAATTATTTCACAATGAAATTTTACGTTAAACCCAGAGTTATTTAACCCTTTACTTATTATTTTATTTTAGGAAATGTAGAAAAATATCTACAAAAATTTATTCTATGTTTATTTCTACTTTTCCTTTATTTTACATATATATATATGCACATATGCTACATTTGTGTGTTTTATGTAACCCAACTGGTTACAATTTGTATGTAATTGTATCCAAGATATATGTCAAACACAAATCTAAGTAACAAATTTGGTTTAATAAACTGGACACAAGCATGTAAATTAATTAATAGTTAATCATCTATATTATGTATTTCTAATTTGAATATTTATACATTATGTTGATATATAAAGAACTGATGTTATTTCTTAACAGTTACTTAATGAGTTCCTAATTCTGAAACAAAATGCTTGTAGTGATAAAATATTACTTTTCTCTACACATGTTATATATAGGGTATATGAGCACAGACTTTCACATGACCCACCACTCTCCACACTATCTCATAACACTGATACACTTGAACACATATATGTTGAAAAGATAAATAATCACCAATAACATATTTCATGCTAAACCAGCAATCATCAGTTGGTCCAGATTACCATCTCTACACATATATGCTATAAGTGCTCAGATATATATTAAGATAGCCAATCCTCATACTTTAATGGACAGGCTTCAATCTACTCCACCCTCCAACTCTTCAACCGTCCATTCAATTGAAAATCTGATGGTAGAACGTTCAAAGACCACCCTGAGGCCGAGATTCTTGTCACACCCATGTTGACCTAAGATCAATCTGACCCCACATGTACAGGATATAATCCATTAAATACATATACAAGGGATGGACAGACATCTCTACAATGTAATAACTGAAACACACAGGCTTATTATATACCTGTGTCTATATATGTAATATATGGGGTATATGAGCACAGACTTTCACATGTCCCACCACTCTCCACACTATCTCATAACACTGATACACTTGAACACATATATTGAAAAGATAAATAATCACCAATATACGTATTTCATGCTAAACCTTGTATATGTATTTAATGGATTATATCCTGTACATGAGGGGTCAGATTGACCTTAGGTCAACATGGATGTGACAAGAATCTTGGCCTCAGGGTGGCCTTTGAGCGTTCCATCATCAGATTTTCAATTGGATGGATGGTTGAAGAGTTGGAGTGTGGAGTAGATTGAAGCCTGTCCATTAAAGTATGAGGATTGGCTATCTTAATATATATCTGAGCACTTATAGCATATATATGTAGAGATGGTAATCTGAACCAACTGATGATTGCTTGTTTAGCATGAAATACGTATATTGGTGATTATTTATCTTTTCAACATATATGTGTTCAAGTGTATCAGTGTTATGAGAGAGTGTGGAGAGTGGTGGGTCATGTGAAAGTCTGTGCTCATATACCCTATATATTACATATATAGACACAGGTATATAATAAGCCTGTGTGTTTCAGTTTCTACATATGTTATGAATTAATTAGTTATTACATCATTTATACACTTGTATGTATGCATATATATATATACTATAAATAAAATGTTTGTTAATTTAAAAACTATATTAATAACTATTGTTATTACAATAGTTTTTAATTAACTGATATTTTATTTGTATTACTTTTTTAAGTGGCATTAAGAAACAATGGATCATTAAGGAGTGTTGGAAACAATGTAAAAAAGTTGTTAATTTAAATGCAAACTTCTGTTTTTTTAAGGATTGTAAAGTTGACCATGTATTCCCAAATTGTTATTTACATGTATACATATACACATATATTTATATAGTTCAAAATAACTTTCCATATAAAAATATTGTGTCATTGTAAGAAGTGATCATTTTCTTATTGTAAAAATTACTAAACATAGCAAATGAACAGCAATTAAATTATTTATTAAGTGAACTGTGAAATCAATTCTTGGCATTTTATATTTTCACAATATTAATTTTTATCATTAGATATACATCTAATATGAATAAATGCAGCACTTTCAAATTAAAGATAAGAATATGAAAATTATTTTTATTTCTGCAGGCCAATAATATTATTCAATATAAATAATACATACAACATATATACTAAGGAACGTCTTGTTTAGTACTTTAAAATAAAAAGGTTAAATATATCAACATAGTATGCTGAACATGCTTTAGACTAACTGGTAATCATACTTATACATTGGAAAAGTTCAAAAATATTAGAATTACAATAATATTATTGTATAATTTTCTTTGTCAGAATGCCTGCAAGGATAAAATGATCATTTGTTCTTTGCAATACTGGATTTTAAAGAGATATATCTTTTGATCAAGTAATCTAATTAGGGTTAAATTTAAATTCACATTAAATATAAACAATGCTGCATTTAATCTAGAAAACAAATCTTCAACATAAGGTCAATTCAACAATATTAATTTTGTCACATATATAGATTTTAATTCTATTATTTTCCAGATTTTCTCCAGTCTTTTAAAAAAACATTGGATAGACATTTTAGTGTATATAAATTAGTAAATTTTTATTTAAAAAAAAAAAAAAATTCTACTTTAGTTACATGATCATTTTATAAATGTATAATTAATACTGTCATGATTTTGTTATGATGGAAAATATATATATTATTAATACATATTTATAAAAATCAAATCATAGAATAATCAAGATTTAATTAAAATATTGAATAATATTTTTGTCTTTTCAACTCTATAATGGCAACTATCTTTAGCAAAAGAAAAAAGCTGCCTCTACATGATTGAAAGGACTGAAAAATAATGTCTGATTTTCATTTATTTGATATTCAGATAGTTTTATATGTAGTAGTCTTAGATTACTTTGTATAATAACATCAAATACTTATCTTTAATAGAATTTTTTTTTTTACTTTTCTATCTTTGTTTTTTTCCCCATCTAATGGAGTTAAAATGACATATTCATTTAAACTTTTATATATACATTGAAACTTTAATCTAGCATTCCTATATATTACATATGCCTTTTTTTTTTTTTGATATTGCAATTATTACAGTATAAATATTTTTTCGTGAATCCATTATTCCTCAAACTGTTTTCATATTGGTTATTGATAAATCTGGGTCTGATGCAAGAATTTTTTCCATATGAATAGTTTTATTTTATTTTAATAATATCAAATAATAACAATAAATTATAAAACAAAAGCAGTTATTTTGTTTAATGCCATCTATAGTAAGCTTGTATAGTAATGATTATCAGATGATGCATTTAAAAAACTAGAAGTAGTGCAGTTATGCCTCTAACAACCAACCTTACCTTCATTTTACTATTCAAACTAAAGTTTGAAATTCAATAATCCATTGAGGGTATTACAATCACACTTCACAGACTGACTGATTTCATAAATGAGACCTGCATGTGTGAATAAGTATCTCTGAAAGAGTGAAGAATACATACATACTAACACTGTATTAAGTTAGCAATAATTAAGTTTATTAAGTAAAAGTAACAATATGAAATCAAAAGTATGATACAATTACAGATATTGTCAGTAATAAAATGGAAAAAATATATTCTTTCAGCCCTCCCTCAATTTATTTAAAGAACATCAAATATTTAAAGTCTGCCTTCTATAAAAGTTATTTAAACATTCATATTGATTCATTGTACTATTTTAAAATAATATTAATATGATTACATATTAAACTTAAAAGAAATAAACATTCATATTGATTCATTGTACTATTTTAAAATAATATTAATATGATTACATATTAAACTTAAAAGAAATAAACATTCATATTGATTCATTGTACTATTTTAAAATAATATTAATATGATTACATATTAAACTTACAAGAAATAAACATTCATATTGATTCATTGTACTATTTTAAAATAATATTAATATGATTACATATTAAACTTACAAGAAATTAATCATAAACTATTCCCAAAAGAAAAATCTCAAAAAGCAATATTAAAAAAATAATAATTAAAATATTATCTAGAACTTATTACTTTTGAAAATCTTTAATCTATTTTATAACCATCTAATGAAAGCTTGAATCTTCAGTGAACAACAGATGGTATAGTGCTAAAAAATCTTATCTCCAAACTAAATGGTGTTTGGCTTAAACTAGGATTCAAAGCTAGAACTAAATAATTTAAGCATCTAGAAATTACTTATTTATTCCTATACTATTCAAGCTATTAAATTGAAATGGCTGTCAGATGATGAAGTTCATTAATTCTAGTCTTCACTGATGAAGAAAAAAGCAAGAAATTGATTTATCTGGAGATGGAAGTATCATATTACATTACATGATTACCACTTCTTGTGCTTACATAGGCTGTTAAAAGAGGCAAAACTCTCTTTACAGTAGTGCTAACCAATGCAAGCCAGAGTAATCAATGGATGCAAGAAGGTTTGTACATAAATCCTTATCTAATGCCTATTTATCTAATATCCCCAAACTAGTTTCTAGTTTGTGGCTTTCATCAGTGATGATCCTTGGATCTGAGAGTACTGCACCTAAATCTTATGATGTGTTGTGATATGATGCACTATGACTTCTCCTTAAATGGAGTCAGGAATCTCTCAGCAACTATGCCCAGAGAAACCTGTTAGCCACTTTACCTTTCCATCCCCCACCCTATGTTTCCCCATAACCTGCTCCATCCCATTTCCACAACATAATTTTTGTCAACTCTATGGCCTTTATATCTAAATCCCTCTTATCTTTTCCCAAACCCAGAATAAAAATCAATAACACACTTTCTGTATAATCACTTTGTTCATATCATTACTTGTACCCATTCTGCTTTCAAGCATTTGCATTCAGTTAACAGATGCCTAATATTTTCTATGCCTTCCTTACACAATTTGCAGACTAAATCACCCATATTTTTCCATTTACTTAGGATCTAATGCAAATCTCTAGCTGCCACCTTTTATCTTTATAGTTAACTATAAAGCTATGATTCCCAAGACACCAAACTATTGTAAGATGCAACTCTTACATCCTTCCAATATCAATTTCACATTTTCTGGCTAATTTGAATCCCAAGACCCAATATAGTGACATTCTTTATTAATCACTTTATTAATAAAATAAAGCACTATAATTGACAAAACATTAATTCTTATACACATTTAAACCCCAATTTAATCATACTATAAATATGTATCTCAATTAAATTATAGAACACATACATGACAGCTAATCTTTAATAATTATTATCTTGTTAAGTGTACGTAACTCCAACACTATAACAATCTGTGAGAAATCGGATTGGATAAAGTGAATACAAGCAAGAAATAAAAATTTATATTAAAATAAAGAAATAGCAAATAAAGTTTTTTTTATTATTAACACATTATATATAATAATCACTAATAATGATGTGAACAATGGACTTAAATGATAATCATGAACTTCCTTTTTTTTCAAAGAGTTTCACCAAAGAGAGATAAAATTTCTCATTTGCTGAATAACCTGTGAAAATTTAAGCAGAGAATTTAAATTTGCAATTCGAATAGAAATACCCAACACCTTTGAGTTGAAATAATAATAAAAATCAATATCCAAGAAAGCAATGACAAGCATATAGAATTAAAGCTAGACAATGGAGGAATTTGAAACTGTAATCTTCAAAATTAAAATTGGATTATTCGAATTTTCAAAGTGTCTGTAATTCTAAATCATAGATCGAAGTATCTAGACTTGAGGGTATCTAATAGTTCAAGAAATATATAAATAATGATACAAACATGCATTGCTGAGTGCAAAAGTGACATCGGGGAATGAAAGTCATCATTCATGAAACTGTGATTGCTGGAACTGGGAGAAATTTGACCGAGCATTTACATCTGTGCCATGAAACATCAAGTTTATTATTAAGAAATGGATATAACAACTTCACACTTCAAAATGAAAGTTCCAAGGATACAAAGGATAAATGACTTAATAGATGGTCTAGAACACTCACGATGTACCATCTATGCCTGAAATGGATTAATGATGATTATGGGAATGATTCACTAAAACATTTTTTTTAATGAACTTTAAAATTACATTTTAGGTTGACATCATGAATTTTATTTGTATATTTTATATAAATGGTTTTTGTTCATATCTTTACTTTACAATGCATACAAAGATGAACATAAGTGTTAATACATAACATAATGGAGAAATATTATTGTCATTAGTGTAAGTAAAATATAATATAGGTTGACAAGCACTTACATTCAAATCCGATCATTATCAAAGGGGAAAGGTAAGATTTTACCTAACACATATTTAGTCCAAACATTTCTACAATTGCACCATATATATATTTCTTTGTTTGTTTATACTAATAGTTGTGTTAATTGTTTTTGGTATAGTTGAGTAACTATTTTTATCATAAATGGTCTTCCTTGTCTGTATCATAACTACAGTATATAACGGGGATCACATATCACCACTATGACAGATAGGAACTTAATATATCAAGTTAATTAAAATAAAATGAATTATAATTTTCAAATAAGAATATAGTAAGCAAAGATGTTTTAATATAAATTTCATTTATGTTGATATGGACATCAAATGACTATTCTTTGTACGGGATAAGGGTTTGGAATAATAATGGGAATCAATTATAAACAAAGAGTAACCATAGATGTCGATTTAAAGGTTTTATAATTTGTTACAAATTTTCTTTATTAAAAATATAGGCTACTATAAATATAGTTGTTAAATATATTGTACCGCCAATGAATATATGGTTAAAAACACATTTTCTGCATTACATATGTAATCATTTAATAATAAATGATCAAATTGATTTTAAAAGGAAAAGTGATAATAATGAAATATAAATTATAATATGTTTTTAAAGTTTTTTTTTTTTGAAACGCAAACTTGCATGCATGCGTCACTTTTTACTGTTAAAAATAAAGGAAAGTTTTAATATTAAAGAGCGAATAGAGGGGGGGGGATTAATTCTAAATAATTTTTAAGTAAAAGTTAGAATGTGCTCTCTCTTTTATAAATAAAAAAAAGAAATAATAAAAAATGAATGTAAAAGTGAAATTAAACTAAAAATATAATCTGTAACAAGAAAGCTTTTGAAATTTGCAATTCATTAAAGATTACTTAGTTGATAAAAAGAAATGATAACTCCTATTTGTACTAATTAAAGAAACAAAGGAAAAGACTATGGACAATATCTTATCAAAGTATTAGATTAATCTAAGCAAGAGATTAAATTAAAACAGAATGCAAAAACTAATTAAGGAAATATAAAATTAATTAAACCAGATCGAAAGACAATAAAGAGAAACAATGAGAAAGGAACATATAAAAGGACCAAGAGATGAGAAATTATTATTGATTGATTCATTCATTATCATTATTATTGCCAGTCAGATTGTTTCAGATGCAATAAAATTATTAAAAATTTTAAAGAAGAGAAGACAGCAAAGGCTATACATGTTTCCAATATGCTTCACTGAAGGCCAACCTAGCAGCATGCAGTGCTAAATAATAATCAAAATGTGCAGCTAGCCTTCAATCCCAGTCCTCGGTACCATCATATGTTCTCTGCCTGTAACTCATGCCCACCTCATGATTTGTGAACTACCGATAATCTTCTCATTGCAAACTGGAAAATAAGTAAGAAGCCAAAACCATCGGTGGAAAGACTAACCAGTTGGTAATCGATAAAGAAACAAACAAGGAACTGTATCCTTGAAAGTGTAATGTGCTATCCAAAATTCTAGGTAAATAAAATTCTTATTATCCCATTCTAAAGATTTGCGCATTTATGTGAATGAAAGACTTTAATGAACTCTAATAGTTACCATCAATATAATATTACATTCATAAATTAGTATTATATTGTGTTATTAATATGTGTGTGCGCATATGTACTTTTTTAATCTATATGTTATAATTATGAGTGTGTATAAAATAAAATATTTGTCTGCTTAATTGTTATCCAATGGATACTCTCTTTATAACTGTCACTAGTAAATTAATTTATAGATAGCTATACGTATTGGGAAAGTGTGCCAAAGATTTTACTTTCACAATTGAGAAAATGAGCTAGCTTGGATATATCAAGCACTAGATTGTGAACCTGTCATCCGGGCATGCTGACTATATAACCTGTGGTTAGCTGGCATCTGAACTTAACTTCAAAACAAATAAGTGTTTGGATAGCAGGGATTTGAATCTAGCAGTTGAGAAGTGCTATAGCCTGGAAATGTGGTCATAGGTTATACTTTGTATAGCTTCAGTCTGGTTATAGGTACCATGAATGTTTCATCTATCTGTGCCATTATACTTCTCTGCTTGATGGGCCAGTCTGCTGCTGTAGTGGAAGTGAAGCCTGAGTCAAAATCAAGATCTAAAGAAAGTGATCAGAGTTATTCTCTTGGACCTGATTATGATAATGGGAATCAATTATAAGCAGAGAGTAACCATAGATGTCAAATTAAAGATAAAGATTTTATAATTTGTTATAAATTTTCTTTATTAAAAATATTGACTACTGGAAATATAGATGTTAAATATATAAAAGTGTTAAATTAAAAACTCTTGATGTAATTTTCTAAATCCCCTTTTCAATTGGGCATATCTTCTCACATACTTATAAATATTTATGCACATTTACATATATTTTTATATATTCACACCTATCATTAAAAGCCTACATGTCTTTATTTATACCTGTATTTTAAGTGATATTAATATACTCTGAACTAGATGATCATGCAAATTCTTCATGAGTTTGAAACTTGGGGAATAATGGAAATGAAAAAAGGTAAGGACGAGTTGAATTTAGGTACATATTTTGATATTTATTTCATCACTAACCTCTCCTCTCCTAAGAATGAAATTGAAGTGTATGTAACAATAGAATTTTATTCACTGTGTTGACCTAGCTAACCTATTTTCATACCAGGTAAAATCCTGTTCTGTTACATTATGTAGATACTGAACTGGATTTAGATCTGTATGATTATACAAACGAATGAGCTTGGATTGAAAGCATTGTTTTCATTTTGGAATCATAGCTTTATATTATAGTTAACTATAAAGTTAAAAAGTAGCTGGTAGAGGGTTGCATTAAATCCTAAGATCTCGGTGCAATGCTCTAAGATCCAAGGCTTTTAACTGATGAAAGCCACAAACTAGTCTGGGAATATTGGATGAAAAGGTATTTGTTAGGGATTTTATGCACAAACCAGTTTACACTGAGTGGCACTACTGTATGGAGTTTTGCCTTTGTTTTTATTGAAATGGAAGGATATTAAAAAGTGTATATGATGCCATGTGATGTAGTTTATATTAACCTTCATAGCCATTTATTAGAAGGTAAATCTTCTGAATTGCCCAGAATTTTAAATGAAGAAGTGAGCTATGCAATTAAATTTATGAAGGAAGGAAAGGCTCCAGGTAATGATGGAATTATAATTGATATATTAAAAGAAGCTTTTAAAGAAATAGAAATTTTTTTTAGTAAAGTTATATACCAAATGTTTAAATGATAAAGATGTACCAGATGATTGGAAGAATGCAGTATTAATATTAGTATTTAAAAAAGGTGATAAATATATTAGAAATTACAGACCTATCAGCACATTGGATTTTCACCAACCAAATGAACAAGCTGGATTTAAAAGTGGTTTTAGTACAGTAGAACATATCCAGATATTGAGAGAAGTTATAGAAAGGACAAATGAGTATGAGTTGCCATTATGCTTTGGATTTGTAGATTATGAAAAGGCATTTGATTCTACAAACATTTCTTCAGTGATTAAAGCATTGGATTAGCAAGGTATAGATCCAAGGTATTGTCATATTTTAAAGAATATTTATAAAAATGCAACATCAACAATTAGATTACATAATGATACTAGGAAAGTCAACATTGAGAAGGGTGTAATACAGGATGACTCCATATCTCCAAAACTTTTTACAGCAGTACTGCAAGAAGTATTTTGTGAATTAAAATGGGAAACTAAAGGAATGAAAGTAAATGGAGATTGTTTAAATCATTTAGATTTTGCAGATGATATAGTTGTTTTTGCAAATAAAGTTTTAGAGCTGCAGGAAATGTAGGGGTTATCAAATGAAAGTGGGACTAAATGTAAATGCTAAAAAGATTAAAGTAATGTTCAATGGATTTTCTCAAAATATGAAAATAAAGATTGATTATGATGATTTAGAAGAAGTTAACAGCTACTAATACCTTGGTCAGGTTTTTAATACAGATGGAAACATAATGGATGAAATTAGTCATAGAATTAAACTTGGTTGGAGGGCTTTTGGTAGAAATAACTTTATTCTAAAAGGAAATATGCCTATGTATTTGAAAAGGAAGGTTTTTGATAAATGTGTTTTACAAATTCTTACTTATAGATCTGAGACTTGAACACTTAATAGTAGAGCAATACAGAGACTTCAGAACATTCAAAGAAGTATGGAGAGATGCATGTTAGGAGTAACAAGAAGAAATTGAAAATGTAATGTATGGATAAGAGAACAAACAGGTATTACTGACCTCATTGAAAAAATTAAAAGATTGAAGTGGAGTTGGGCTGGACATATTGCTAAAAGAGATTATAATAGATAGACAATTGAAATCTTAAACTGGATTCCAAGAGATTATAAAAGAACCAGAGACCACATATGAGATGGATGAAATATGGAAGTTTGCAGGGGTGATGTGGAGAAGAGAAGCTAAAGATTGGATAAGATTGATTGAATTTGGAGAGACCATCCTCCAATGGATTTATAATGGTTGTTGATGATGATGATGGACTATAGTTGATATAGAGCTGAGGTCAAAAAAATATATAAAAACTGACTTTATGTCAAATCTATATAGCTATGTAAATGAAAAAAACAGCCTAAGTTTGAAATTCTGTTTTTGTTTTTTTATAAGTTTTGATTATTAGTTTAAATAACATAAAAAAGTAAAAGATAATTGCTAAATACATTAGTGAATTCTAATTTTCACAAAGACAAAGGCTAGAAATCAATTGATCTAGAGATGAGGATTTTGTAACACTGTATCATCTGTTGTTCATTGGTTGCTCAAGCTTACAATAGATGATTCTAGAATAGGATGAAGTATATGTTTTTGAAAGCAAGTGGACTGCAATTGGGAAACTCTGAATAGGTAGTCAACTGTCATTTAGAGGGTAAGATTTCTAGAACTTATTCTTTCACTTTCTAATTTATTTTTATGTATAAAGTTGTTTGGTTTTCATTAGAAATATCAGTTTTAACAGTTTTATTCAACTTTAGACAAGATGGTTACTTCAACTTTGGACATACTGAATATTGAATTTCATAGGTCCAAAAGTTAAGCAACCCTAAAGAGTTTTTTTAACAAAATTGTTATAAGAGGCATTGGCATAATGATATATTATGTATATGTGAGAGTTTTCCTCCACTTTATGTAATTTTTTTCTTCGAGTTTAATAGCAAATATAGAAATCCGATGGAAAAAAATGATGATAGCTACACATGTTCACCCCATGTTTATTTATTTATTATATTTTTTAATAAGAAATTAAAATTATTTAAATTAGTAATTGCTTATTTTTAGAATTATTTAGTCTTTAGTCGACTTATTTTATGTTTTGTTTTTTTTTTTTTGCTAATTTTTTTGAGTTTATAGAATTGATTATAGAATTTACTGAATATAAATTTTCAAATGGTACCTAAATTGTTATTTTCAGAATTATTTGGACTTTAGTTATTTTATGTTTTTTTGCTAATTTTTTTGAGTTTATAGAATTGATTATAAGAATTTATTTTATGTAAATTTTCAAATTGTATGAAAATTGTTTGTTATTTAAGGGGAAAAAAACAAACAATTTTATTGCTTCTCTTTTTCCTAAAAAAAGTGCAATTTCTTTAGTTCCATATTTTTTGGGGGCCTGGCGGGGTGGATAAAAAAGTTATTTTTTCATTTTTTTCAGGAACTAATAATATAAACTAATAATGTATATTAATTTAATAATTCAACTCATAATAATTTCTTGAAAATTAATGTTTAATTAATACTTGATAAAATCTTACTTAATCATTATTTTATGATTATTGATATGAAGACAATGGGGTCAATAGTCTTAATATATCCATGCTTGTAGAATGTTTATATTATTATTTCTATTATCATCTTATAATTTTTCTTGTTCTTTTATTTCTGTGCGCATATGCAAAGTATAAATTTTGTATGCCGATATTATTCACTAATAATCACATTCATTTTATATACCTATATGCACATGTGTTTTAATTAAACTTTGATATTTCAAAATACTTTAATAATTCCAATATAGATATGTAAAAATACCTGGTGAATTAATGTCTTCCCACTTTTTCTTCAAAAGATTATTGGAGAGGTATTTGACCTGTAGGATCTTAATAGGCTGTTTTACCTTATTTTTTTAGTTAATAATATATATTGTACCCTTTTGTTTAGGTTAGAATGGATTATTTCTAACAATTTACTAGAAAATTTTAAAGTTAAGTAAGAGATGATGTATGTTATGTGTTGATGATCTTTGAATAATTTAGTTAAGGCAAGTAAAATAATAGATGTATAATATTGTGTTGGTATTTGTAAGAAAGTAGTTAGCTAAAAATCATTATAACATGGTATGATTGGGAGAACTGGCCAGAATAAATATTGATTTAATAAGTCTTATAGATAAGTTATTAATGTTAATTTTAAAAGGAATACTTTAAAGTTAAATGAATAGATTATTTAATAATAATAATTGTATTTAATGGTTATATGTTAAATTATTTAATTAAAAATAATAATATAGGGAGAAAAGTGTATTTTTGATCTTATAATATTAAAATAATTATTTTAATATTGTGATTGATGTAATATTTTATAAATTAAATTATTTATTTTAGTTTCCTTTAAATTAGTAGCATCTCATTTAATTTTATAAATCACATGATGTATAATATTTACACCTGTGCTTGAAAATAAAATAATGTTATCTGTTATAAATATTAGATTAGGTTTTAAAAATAGATATAATAGATGAAATAAGATTTATGTTTTGTGTTGAAAATAAATACGTTAGGTTTAAAATAAAGGTAGAAATGGTAATAAATATTAAGATATGATATTTAAAAGTTATTTTGAAGTATTTATTAAGTGTAAATAAAATGTGAAAATTAATTAAGAATTGAATAATACAATAAAAATAAATATTTAATAAATTATTATTAATTTTAACTTTAATCTGGTGTTCTATTCCCAGGATTGTGAAGCAAGCATTGTTGAAATTGACCAATAAAAATGTGTATTTTCGACAGATATAAAAGAGCTATGCAGGAAAATCCAGGTTACTGTTATCTTATTATACCGATATACTGTTATACCATTGTCAGTATTTCTATAACTTCAGTAAAGTAATTAAGTATATTATAATAGTCAATTTTATCATTTTTAAAATTCTAAAAGTACAGTAATTTGTTATTATAAGATCGTGATATGGAAATGAGTGACTAAAATCAAATAATTCCTTGCTAGCTGATCTGTTTTTATTCAATTTACCATCAACTTAGACATGAAGGAGTCATCAGTGAACTTAAATTTATGTAGGAAAATATCGAATTATTATTGTTTTACTAGGCACATAATTTTGCCTATCTTAAGCATTTATGCTAACGTAATAGTCAATTTAATAGACAGAACTTCACAGGAAAAATTCAGATATGCTCGTCAGAGATGGAAAGGAAAATATGAAATTTTTATTCTGAAAGTGTTTTTTTTTTTTTAAAGTAGAATAGTTTTTTTTTTTTTTTTAAAAAAAAAAAAAAACTGTTAATGTGAAATAACCATTATTTAAGACGTTAAAATATTTCTTTGTAAAGAAATATTGAAATTGATTTTGAAAATTTAAGTTTTAAAAAAGTTGAAAAAATGCAGAATATATTCGGAAAAATATTTATAAGAATATTTAAAACTACAATAATACATGTACTATCAGATGCCGTGTTGTACTCAAGAACATTGACCTATAGGAAATTTAACTGAAAGAAAAGTTTTTTAGAAAAGATATGTTGTAATAGAGGATTAAAAAATGCATTTAATAATTACTGTCAGAAATAAAAGAAGAACCTGAACTATTTGTATGGCAATAGGAGATTTCACAAGTCGACTTACTTTTGTTTATTTTCTTTATTCTTAGAACAATCATCGGACATGTCATAAAAAGGAAATTATCGGAGCATGTGTAATGTGGTTTGCGTTAAAGGAAGATGTTTTTGACAACAAATGTTGCAGGATGAGAAGGAATTTTCCATAAAGAACTTTGTGGGAGTTTTTGTAAATATGAACTTTAAATTTTATTTTTACTAACTTTTCATAATGTTTAAAATAGAAGTAGGGTAGGAACATAAAAAAACATTAAATTATTTACTAACCTAGAAATTCGTTATTATAAAAAAAAAAAGGCTTTAATAATTTTTTTAAAAAAGTTTAATATTCTAAAGTATGATATGGAATGAGTGATATTTAAATAATGTTTTATTTAGTTCTTGATCCAGAGATATTAATGGAATAATCGACAAGGAATACATATTATTGATGGTAACAATTATAAAAGTATTGATCATTTTCTTATGTATTTTATATATTTTAGTGTGGATGTATGAAATGATTATGAAAAACACAATACGTACACATAGTTTATAATTTGTTTACTCATGTTAAAGAATATGCATACTTTTAATAATATTATAAGTACATTTTAATATAAGGGAAATATAAGTATATGATTCTATTATAACAGAATTTAATGTTTATTTTAAGTGGTCAAAAATAATAAACCGGGATATCGATACTGATTGTTTGTATTTATGTGTAAAGTTACTAATGGATAAAATAATCTTTTCTTATCGATTGGTTAGATGGTGATTTCAGACATGAATTTATTTATTATTATAAGAATGTAAGAATATGTTTAGTGATGTAAGTTTGGTATTAAGCTAAATAGAACCAAGAGAATATTTTTAGGTAGGATTTGTTTATATTGGAATAAGTATAGACGATAGAGATTATTGTGCAAGTATAGATAACTTAGCCCCATAACTTGTATTTGTTCATGGTAGTGTTATTTTCTGTGTGTTGATGTTGTAATGTTCCATAGAGCTGAATAAATAGCTTGGACATTATGTTTATTGGTAAAGGTGATGAACTAAAATAGTCATACCTTATTTATGATACACTGTGACCATGATGGTTATTTAATAGAAGTACTATTAAATTAAAATCTGATTTATTCCATATATCTACTTGTATTTACTATCAATATTGCTTGAATGGCATTGTAAAGGCTAGTATTTTAAAATATGAAATGATGAATAAGTTTAAAATGCAGAATTGTTATTAAAGAAGATAAGATGGGTTATAATTGTTTAAAAGTAAAGATATGAGTGAGGATAAAGAATACAAGATTGTCACTTGTTAATAAGGAATCATAAACTTTTTTATGTTTGGGACTCATTATTATTTATTACAAATAAATAAATGATGAAGAAATGTGTTTTATAAAAATATTATTTAATCATTAAGTTTTAAAGAAATTCAATGTTAATGGATATTTTTACAAGTAAAAGAAATATGCATAAATCATATTTGAAGAATGCAAGTGATCATTATTTTATATTATTATTATTTTATAATAATACACATTAATGTTTACATTTATTTGACATCATATTGAGGAATAATAAGCAGTTTAGGTTAATGGGTATATTATTAATTAAAATTATTTACACTATGAGTAAGTTAAGAATAATTATAGGATATAGTAAAAATGTTTTTTAAAAAACTAAATAATAAAAGATAAATTCAAAGTGAATTAATAATTTAAATAATACTTTTGTAATGTAATAATTTAAAGAAAATTAATGGAGGCCATAATTATGTTATGGTAATATTTCAATAATAAGAATTTTATAAAGCAATTTTTTTGTATCTAATATTTTTTTTATTTAATTCATTTTTTGTGTGAGATTACTGAAATGAGAGTAAGACAAAGTGCATGCATATTGTACATACTGTATATAATTTATTGTTAGTTTATTAATAAATTTGTTAAATTTTGTTATAAATCTTGATGTCGACTCAATTTCTTCACATCACAATTACATAATCACAGATAATTATAATTAAGACATAATATTTGCACATCATAAATAAAATTGTTATTTAAGAGTTATAATATTTTTATTGATATATTTTATTTAAGAAGTTTTATTTATTATATTATTCTGATAGTCATGGAATAATTACAAAAGATTTACATTGAATTATCTTAGTAATGATTGCCACATATTCTCAGATTATAATATATCATATATGTTTACTTAAGATGCCATATAAATAAGAGGTTATATTACATTATTATTATATGATATACATGAACAACATTATAAGTAGAAAGATATGAGAGTAAATTATAAATTAAAGAATAGTATTATTATTTTGTTATTATTAGTATTGAGTTGTAGTTAGGAATGATATTAAATCCCTTATCATACTTGATTACAAAAGGTTATAATTAATTTAGAATTATTTTAAAGAACCTGAGATAATTTGAGTTAAATTAATTTAAATAAAGATATTCAGATTGATTTATTAAGAGTTATGTACTTAACTAGTTTAGATTAAAGACGTAAGAGTACTATAAATGTAGTATTTAAGTAATAAGAGTAGGTATAGTATTCTTATGCCATTAAGGTGATATCCTATAGGATATTGGCTTAATGTATTCATTCTGTCACTTGTAAACTCACTTCATAGTCTCATGATTTTATTAGATATTCATTTATTTAATTTTATAAAACAGAACTATATTATTATTTATTAGTTAAGCTAATTTGATAATTGATATTATTAAAGAATATGGTTATTGTTGATTTAGATACAATTTAAATAAACATAGTTATTTATCTGAGCTAGATCAAGTGATTATAATTATATATTTCCTGGGAGTGAGGGTACAACAGTACTGATGAATTGGTGTTGCAACTCTCAGGGGCATCGATAGGTGTTTGTAGGGTAGTTAAATTTATAAAATACAATGGTAATTAAGTTATGAATTGATACTGTAACTTTGGAACTTTGAGGTAGTAGGAGATAGTAAATTTTTAGTATGATTGCATAGATATATGATAGATGTATGATGAACCCCAATCCGCTAGGTAGCGAATTGGCGCCACAACTTTCGGGGCATCGATATATGTTAGGAAGGTATAGTGATAGTTGTAGATGTGTCAAAAAAAAAGAGTAGAAATTAAAATAAAATTTTTAGGATTATTAATAGTCATATCTTGTTAAATATAAGTAATTTAGTTATGTCTTAATAGCAGTGATAATTATTTTAAAGTTGATTATGAAATTGAAGTAGATGTTTTATTATTAAAATTATTATCATGTGTGGTAGTTATAATCTGAGTATTTAAAATGAAATATTATATGTTGCTTGTAAATTAAGAAGCAAATAAATATATGAGATATGTAAATGTGGCTAATAGTTATTTTATGATATGACCATATTAATTAGTAAAGTGTTTAAAATAGATATTGAATATATTCTATTATGTGCAAATTTATCTGTGAATTGTGTGTGTGGAGATTGAGGACATAACACATATAATTTTGTTGTATATAATTATTATAATTTAGG
This sequence comes from Epiperipatus broadwayi, assembly GCA_028023455.1. Taxonomy (NCBI): domain Eukaryota; kingdom Metazoa; phylum Onychophora; class Udeonychophora; order Euonychophora; family Peripatidae; genus Epiperipatus; species Epiperipatus broadwayi. The sequence goes on along the minus strand of JAQFVV010012999.1, from coordinate 47,559 downwards.
AAGTATTAAGTGGTGTAAGGTTTAGATGGTGATATTCTATGGTTTAGGGTGGATGTGAATTGGGTGGAGTTGGAAAGGCTGGTAGGGAATTATTTTTATGAAAATATATTCATAGTAATACTGTACACTGTTTAAAATTGAATTTTGGAAATATTTAAATATGAGTAATTGGGATAAAAAATTAGAGACTGAGATGTCTCTTTGTTATTGATGATAATATTTGTGAGGAAGGAGGAGGAGAAAATTTAGTAAATCCTGATACAGTTATGGATAGTACTCACATTATGAGTAGTGAAATAAAGGAAGAGGAGAAAGAGATGGTAGAAATAAAAATAGTACAGAAAGAGTTAGTAAAAACTGAGAAAAGTATAGAGAATTTCTCTGTGTTAGATATAATGAAGCATTTTGAATTAATGAATCAAGGTTTTGTTGATTCAATCAATAAATCTCTTAAAGAAAATAGTATGAATTCAGATGCTAAGTTTGACTTAATGAATAAAAATTTTGAAGATATGAAAAAGGAGAATAATTTTCTAAGAGAAGACATGAGATCTCTTAAAGAAAATAGTATGAATTCAGATGCTAAATTGGAATCTCTTAGTGAAAACATTAAAGAAATTAGAAAAGACTTAAGAGAAGAGATTAGATTTTGTATAACTAACTTAAATCAGAAAATTGAAGATAATGCTAGGACAGTGGAGGAATTTAAAGAAGAAGTAAAAAGTAAATTTGATAGTTTTGATTTGAAGTTTCATAGGAATGAGGAGGCTATTGAAGCTTTGAAGACAGAGGTTATCCAAATTGATGATAAGAATCAGGAATTGTTAGCAAGGAAATTTTGTGAATTTTCTGAAGATACTGTCAAAAGTTTGAAGGTTCAAATAGATGAGGGTGTTAACCAATGTAAGACTAATAATGATGATTTGGTTGTAAAAATAGATAATATCAATTGAATGTTAGTAATGAAATGTGTGAAGTAAAAGGTCATATTGATAAGGTTAGTGAGGAAGTTAAGAATATTAAGAATGAAGTAGTTCAAACTAAAAGTCGTATAAAAGAAGAAGTTAAAAAAGAAGTAAGTAGAAAAATAAAGGAGTTAGGAATACCAAAATGTGATGAAAATATAAGGAATAAGATAGTATCCTTTGAAATAGATTTTGAGTCTGTTGAGATAACTAGGACAGATTTAAAGGTGAGTAAAGAACCTGTTAATTTAATTAGTAGTAATGCGATACAAATTAAGCAAATTATTGAAATAATAGAGGAAATTCACAAGTTATTAAAGTGGATAATGAAGATATTAACTTGGGTAATAGTTTGTCAGAAGAAAGTGAAGATTTTGTTAGATTAATTGATGAAGATGTACCTGATAAAGTATTATTGGTTGAGTCAGAGCATAGTGAGTTAAGAGAAGACACATGTTATGATGAGTTCAATAATAGGAAATTCAGTTATTTATAGATGAAATTATTCTAGATGATGAACTGATTCAAGAAGAACCAAAAAAGTAAGAGATAATTGAAGTAGGTAGTAAAGAGTTTGAATTGGTTGATGAAGAAATGGAAAAATGTATAGAGTCCATTGTAATGATGAAAGGAGGTGTGAATGAGAATAGAAAATATGTTAGAATATGTGGTAAAAGAAATAAGTTGTATAAAAGAATATGGAGAAAACCTAAAGGATTTTTTACATTGATGAATAATATAATAGAAGTGGATAAATTTTGTGAAAGATTGTTTTGTGAAAAAATTAGGGATACATTTAAAATTTGTAATGGATACGATAGCAAGGATAAGAAGTTATAAATCTTCAAGGATAAAGTTAATGTTTTTACATAAAAAGTATCTAGAGTTGTTAGATAATGAATTGCCAAAGATTATGGATAATACCAGTAATAAATTCAAAAATAAAATACAAAATATAATTTGGAAATCAAGTATTGATGATGAACATGTTTATTTAAAAGATAATACTTATGAAGAAGTTTTAGGTGCAAGAGTTAAAGGTATAATGTTTAGTGTAAATGTTATAAAAGGGAAAGTTAATCAAAATAGAGATTTAAGTAAAGCCAAAGTTAAACTTAAGGTTAAGGATGGGAAAATAAATAATTTTGATTTTCTTAAAGAGAAAATTGATAAGGAAAGAGGTGTAGGTACAGCCAAGGTGAAACTTAAGTGTCTGAAACAAGAATATTAAGATAGATTTTGTTAAGAAAAATTTTGATAAACAGAAGAATACAGGAAAAGCTAAAGTGAGACTTAAAGAAGTCAAATGATAATTAAGAACTTATTTTGGAAATAAAAGTTATGAAAGACTAAGGTAAATATTTTTTTTTTGAATAAGACAAACAGATACAAATGTTATAACCTGATTTAGAAAATAAAAAATGAGATTTGAAATGTTATAGCCTTATTTGGAAGAAAAGATAAGGATAAGACTGTAGAAGAATATTTAGTATTTTGTGTCAAAGGTATGGAATACAATAAGTTTGATTTTATATTATCTGATGTGTAGATAGTAATGTTATTTAAAAGTGCTGTCTGGTTGAGATTTTTATGTGATGTAATATTTTGTGAAATTTTAGGTTAAAGTAGTTTGTTATGGCATACAATAACATAGGATAAATTTAACTATAAAGGCAAAAGGAATTATAAGTATAGATTAAATAGGTTAAAGGTGAATGGTTAATTTAAAATTTTATTAGAAGGGAGGGAATATGTACCCTTTTGTTTAGGTTAGAATGGATTATTTCTAACAATTTACTAGAAAATATTAAAGTTAAGTAAGAGATGATGTATGTTATGTGTTGATGATCTTTGAATAATTTAGTTAAGGCAAGTAAAATAATTGACGTATAATATTGTGTTGGTATTTTTAGAAAGTAGTTAGCTAAAAATCATTACAAGATGGTATGATTGGGAGAACTGGCCAGAATAAATATTGATTTAATAAGTATTATAGATAAATTATTAAGGTAAATTTTAAAAGGAATACTTTAAAGTTAAACGAATAGATTATTTGATAATAATAATTGTATTTAATGGTTATATGTTAAATTATTTAATTAAAAATAATAATATAGGGAGAAAAGTGTATTTTTGATCTTATAATATTAAAATAATTATTTTAATATTGTGATTGATGTAATATTTTATAAATTAAATTATTTATTTTAGTTTCCTTTAAATTAGTAGCATCTCATTTAATTTTATAAATCACATGACATATAATATTTACACCTGTGCTTGAAAATAAAATAATGTTATCTGTTATAAATATTAGATTAGGTTTTAAAAATAGATATAATAGATGAAATTAGATGTATGTTTTGTGTTAAAAATAAATATGTTAGGTTTAAAATAAAGGTATAAATGATAATAAATATTAAGATATGATTTTTAAAAGTTATTTTGAAGTATTTATTAAGTGTAAATAAAATGTGAAAATTAATTAAAAATTGAATAATATAATAAAAATAAATATTTAATACATTATTATTAATTTTAACTTTAATCTGGCATTCTATTCCCGGGATTGTGAAGCAAGCATTGTTGAAATTGACCAATGAAAAGGTGTATTTTGGACAGATATAAAAGAGCTATGCAGGAAAATCCAGGTTACTGTTTTCTCATTATACCGATATACTGTTATACCATCGTCAGTATTTCTACAACATCGGTAAAGTAATTAAGTATTGAAGTAGTCGGATCTGAGTTCGATCCTAGCTTAATGACATCTAGCCATATGCCCACTTCAAACCTAATACTAAACTTAAATTTCCGATGCAATGGGGCTTTATATGTTCAATCCACGCTAATTTCCATAAAGAAAAACTTATTTCATGAATGTGTATTCAAATAACTAGTTTCAGATTTAAATTGATCAATTCTATTAATAAATTCATGATAGAATTATTCATGAATTTATATATTATAACTGTGTGGATTGTGCGTATATATTTGTAAATATTTAAATATATATAATTGTTTGAAAGTTTCATTGCGTTGGAAATGTTTGATTTTATTTTTAAATAATTTGTTAAAGTTTTAATGATTAAAAGCTACATTCTTTCGATAAGCTTTCAGATTTTCCCTTTCCAAAAACAATAGTTAAAGTTTTATTAATTAGAAAAAAGATGAGGATTTCCTAATTAAAATCATTTTCTGATTTTAAGAATTCATTTTCTAATTAGAAAATGAATTCAAGTTAATGAGTTTGAAAGCCTTATCGAAGGAATGCATTTAAAAACAACCAGTAAATCTAAAAACATTGATAATGAAAGAAGCGCTAGCCTGAAGGCATCACAGGACAGTATATATAGCTCTGAAAAGTTTGGAGAGAAAAACCATCTTTGTTGTAGAGAAGTGCAGTAAATTCGGTGCGTTTTAAGTAGTGTTTCAATTATGGTGAAGGGCTAAAACATCAGGATTCTGGCTATGGTTCCTAAAGTCCCCTGGAAATCTTCAATGGAGCTGCCAACTTCTTTCCAGACAAATCATGCTGCCAAAATCAACTAAAATGCTGTTCAAGTAATCAACTAAATGCGTGCCTACATTTTTACCAACTCGGACATGTAACATAAGGAGCCCAGCCCGGAAGAAATGGGTAATATATTTCTATAATGAACCTTAAACTTTCTGGCCAGTTCCGAACTTTACTTTACACTCCCTTTAAGAGCTCTTTTCATTTGTTAATGTAATAATCTCTGTGTAAAACTCTTTTTATTTATGCTTTTTAAATTCATAGTAATTCTCTCAACCTCTAGTCTTTAACTTTCCTTTTTTACGATGGCGGTTCATTTACTATATTATATATATATTGTGTAATTTATTAATGTTGTTTATTTTTAATTATATGCCAATAATTCTTCGACTCGATGAGTTTTTTTGTTCTATTTGCCTTCTGCAAAATATAATTTTAATTCTGATAGTTAATTTTCGCCCATTAGAACTAGATTTATACACTTCTATCAATCATCGAGTCGAAAGAAATTATTAAATGATTGTTATTTTTATCATTAGCTAATAATAAATTATTAGGTCCGTTTCTAAGCTATGCCACCACTATTTTTTCGTTTCACTAATATTTATTTATATATAATCTTAAAATGTTTTTTGCAAAAGGGCTGATAAAGGAATCAAATATATACTAATTCAACTTTTTTATTTTCTATTAAGATTCAGGAAGGGCACGATGATTGGGGCATAATTAATATGATTTACAAATACTTTAAATAATTTTAGTTAAAAGCTCGTTTGCCTTTGATTAAATTGATTAAGTCATCAAACGATGACTATCAAGTCATCATCTTCGAACGTTGCTGATGTAGGGCAATCTGCTCCGTCAGGCTGATCAGTAGTAATATTTCTGTTATTTTAAATTATCGAGGAAGAAAGCACTTCCTCTCCTGTTCATATTACTCAAAGGTAATAAGACTTGTCCTATGCAAGCCACCATAGGATATAGATTATCGACCAGCTATCGTCCTTCAATTTCATTTTATAGCTCATAATTCGTCAGCACCGTTGCCTCTGTTCCGGTAAAGTCTGCTCTGATGCTCATAATTCATGATGAAGCAATTTCAATTAAAGTCAAACAAATTCTCAGTTATTTCGAAGTAAATAAGTTTTCCAATAAAGATTAAAGTTATGCCCTGAAATACGTATCTTGCTCTTCATGAATGGATTTGCGAATGTGAAAATAAATATCACATTCTTTCGTGTAAAATTAGAGTAATAATTTCCTTTACTAATGAATACCTTTATCTGCTTTTTATTTCTTGTTGAGGGCATAGACATAGACTTTCAAATATTGTGTAATATTCATTGGCATATAATAAGGACCGCCACTCTTATCATAATTATAAACTATGTTAAAGGCTAGAGGTGATTAATATAATCATTATTAAAAATTCAAACAAAACAAACTATTATTATTAAATATTTTCTGAACACACTTGGTTTCTTAGTTTCTTAATTATCTTATTCATTAATTATTTTTAATGTTAATGCTCGCTGTCTGTGTTGGCAACCCGAACGTATACATATGATTCGACTTAAAAGTATTTTAAGTTAATTAATTATCCGACATTAGTGTCAGTTCAGGGGTCTCTGATCCTCACCAACTGTGGAACTAGTCTCTTGGCACATAGCACTGTGCCGTCGAGTTAGATTTCTACTAATCTCAGTTGGTGAGTTGGGTTTGAATTCAGTTTGAACCGCCTGAGTTTGGATCTGACTAGCGTTTAGGTGGTAGTGTTTTTTCGACTGGTACATGGTTATGTTTTTGGCGCCCAGTACCAGTCGAAAAAACACCACCACCTAAACGCAAGTCGGATCCAAACTTAGGCAGTTCAAACTGAATTCAAACCCAACTCACCAGCTCAGATTAGTAGAAATCTAAATCGAAGGCACAGTGCTATATGCCCAGAAACTAGCTCAACGGTTGGTGAGGATCAGAGACCCTGAACTGACACTAATATCGGATAATTAATTAACTTAAAATACTTTTAAGTCGAATCATATGTATATGTTCGGGTTGCCAACACAGACAGTGAGCATTAACATTAAAAATAATTATTGAATAAGATAATTAAGAAACTATCACGAATTAGGAGCATCAGAGCGGGCTTTACTGGAACAGAGAGGCAACAGTGCTGACGGATTATGAGCTATAAAATGAAATTGAAGAACGATAGCTGGTCGATAATCTAAGTCCTATGGCGGCTTGCATATGACAAGTCTTATGCCCTTTGACTAATATGAACAGGAGAGGAAGTGCTTTCTTTCTCAATAATTTAAAATAACAAATACTATCACCGACCAGCTTGACGGAGCGGAAGATTGCCCTACGTCAGGAACGTTCGAAGATGATGACTTGATAGTCATCATTTGAAAAATAAAACCCAATTATAGAATGCTCTATGTGATGACTTGATCAATTTAATCAAAGGCAAATGAGCTTTTAACTAAAATTATTTAAAGTATTTGTAAATCATATTAATTATGCCCCAATCATCGTGCCCTTCCTGAATCTTAATAGAAAATAAAAAAGTTGAATTAGAATATATTTGATTTCTTTATCGGCCCTTTTGCAAAAAACATTTTAAGATTATATATAAATAAATATTAGTGAAACGAGAAAATATCGATGGCATAGCTTAGAAACGGAGCTAATAATTTATTATTAGCTAATGATAAAAATAACAATCATTTAATAATTTCTTTCGACTCGATGATTGATAGAACTGTATAAATCTAGTTCTAATGGGCGAAAATTAACTATCAGAATTAAGATTATATTTTGCAGAAGGCAAATGGAACAAAGGAACTCATCGAGTCGAAGAATTATTGGCATATAATTAAAAATAAACAACATTAATAAATTACACAATATATATATAATATAGTAAATGAACTGCCATTGTAAGAAAGGAAAGTTAAAGACTAGAGGTTGAAAGAATTACTATGAATTTAAAAAGCATAAATAAAAAGAGTTTTACACAGAGATTATTACATTAACGAATGAAAAGAGCTCTTAAAGGGAGTGTAAAGTAAAGTTCGTAACTGGCCAGAAAGTTTAAGGTTCATTATAGAAATATATTACCCATTTTTTCCGGGCTGGGCTTCTTAGGTTACACGTCCGAGTTGGTAAAAACATAGGCACGCATTTAGTTGATTACTTGAACAGCATTTTAGTTGATTTTGGCAGCATAATTTGTCTGGAAAGAAGTTGGCAGATCCATTGAAGATTTCCAGGGGACTTCAGGAACCATAGCCAGATTCCTGATGTTTTAGCCCTTCACCATAATCGAAACACTATTTAAAACACACCGAATTTACTGCACTTCTCTACAACAAAGATGGTTTTTCTCTCCAAACTTTTCAGAGCTATATATACTGTCGTCTGATGCCTTCAGGCTAGCGCTTCTTTCATTATCAATGTTTTTAGATTTACTGGTTGTTTTTAGATACATTCTTTTGATAAGGCTTTCAAACTCATTAACTTGAATTCATTTTCTAATTAGAAAATGAATTCTTAAAATCAGAAAATGATTTTAATTAGGAAATCATTATCTTTTTTCTAATTAATAAAACTTTAACTATTGTTTTTGTAAAGGGAAAATCTGAAAGCTTATCGAAAGAATGTAGCTTTTAATCATTAAAACTTTAACAAATTATTTAAAAATAAAATCAAACATTCCCGACGCAATGAAGCTTTCAAACAATTATATATATTTAAATATTTACAAATATATATGCACAATTCACACAGTTATAATATATAAATTCATGAATAATTCCATCATGAATTTATTAATAGAATTGATCAATTTAAATCTGAAACTAGTTATTTGAATACACATTCATGAAATAAGTTTTTCTTTATGGAAATTAACGTGGATTGAACGTATAAAGCCCCATTACATCGGAAATTTAAGGTTAGTATTAGGGTTTGAAGTGGGCATATGGCTAGATGTCATGAAGCTAGTATCGAACTCAGATCCGACTGCTTCAGTATATTATAATAGTCAATTTTATCATTTTTAAAATTTTAAAAGTACAGCAATTTGTTATTATAAGATCGTGATATGGAAACGAGTGGCTAAAAATCAAATAATTCCTTGCTAGCTGATCTGTTTTTATTCAATTTACCATCAACTTAGACATGGAGGAGTCATCAGTGAACTTAAATTTATGTAGGAAAATATCGAATTATTGTTTTACTAGGCACATAATTTTGCCTATCTTAAGCATTCATGCTAACGTAATAGTCAATTTAATAGACAGAACTTCACAGGAAAAATTCAGATATGCTTGTCAGAGATGGAAAGGAAAATATAAAAATTTTTATTCTGAAAGTTTTTTTTTTTTAAAAAAGTAGAATAGTTTTTTTTTTAAAAAAAATTGTTAATGTGAAATAATCACTATTTAAGACGTTAAAATATTTCTTTGTAAAGAAATATTGAAATTGATTTTGAAAATATAAGGTTTAAAAAAGTTGAAAAAATGAAGATTATTAGTATAATAATTGCTATTACATTGGGAAAGTCTTTAAAATAATAATGTTGTATGCGGTACATACAGAATATATTCGGAAAAATATTTATAAGAATATTTAAAACTACAATAATACGTACTATCAGACACCATGTTGTACTCAAGAACATTGACCTATAGGAAATTTAACTGAAAGAAATGAATTTTTTAGAAAAGATATGTCATAATAGAGGATTAAAAAATGCATTTAATAATTACTGTCGGAAATAAAAAAAGAACCTGAACTATTTGTATGGCAATAGGAGATTTTACAAGTCGGCTTACTTTTGTTTATTTTCTTTATTCTTAAAAGAATCGTCGGACATGTCATAAAAGGGAAATTATCGAAGCATGTGTAGTTTTGTTTGCATTAAAGGAAGATGTTTTTGTCAACAAATGCTGCAGGATGAGAAGGACATTTTTCATAAAGAACTTTGTGGGAGTTTTTGTAAATATGAACTTTGTATTTTATTTTTACTAACTTTTCATAATGTTTAAAATAGAAGTAGGGTAGGAACATAAAAAAACATTAAATTATTTACTAACCTAGAAATTAGTTATTATAATAAAAAAAAAGTCTTTAATAATTTTTTAAAAAAAGCTTAATATTCTAAAGTATGATATGGAATGAGTGATATTTAAATGTTTTATTTAGTTTGTGATCCAGAGATATTAATGGAATAATCGACAAGGAATACATATTATTGATGGTAACAATTATAAAAGTATTGATCATTTTCTTATGTATTTTATTATTATATATTTTAGTGTGGATGTATGAAATGATTATGAAAAACACAATACGTACACATAGTTTATAATTTGTTTATTCATGTTAAAGAATATGCATACTTTTAATAATATTATAAGTACATTTTAATATAAGGGAAATATAAGTATATGATTCTATTATAACAGAATTTAATGTTTATTTTAAGTGGTCAAAAATAATAAACCGGGATATCGATACTGATTGTTTGTATTTATGTGTAAAGTTACTAATGGTTAAAATAATCTTTTTTTATCGATTGGTTAGATTGTTATTTCAGACATGAATTTATTTATTACTTAGCCCTATAACTTGTATTTGTTCATGGTAGTGTTATTTTCTGTATGTTGACGTTGTAGTGTTCCATAGAGCTGAATAAATAGCTTGGACATTATGTTTATTGGTAAAGGTGATGAACTAAAATAGTCATACCTTATTTATGATACACTATGACCATGATGATTATTTAATAGAAGTGCTATTAAATTAAAATCTGATTTATTCCATATATCTACTTGTATTTACTATCAATATTGCTTGTATGGCATCGTAAAGGCTAGTATTTTAAAATATAAAATGATGAATAAGTTTAAAATGCAGAATTGTTATTAAAGAAGATAAGATGGGTTATATTGTTTAAAAGTAAAGATATGAGTGAGGATAAAGAATACAAGATTGTCACTTGTTAATAAGGAATCATAAACTTTTTTATGTTTGGGACTCATTATTATTTGTTACAAATAAATAAATGATGAATGAAATGTGTTTTATAAAAATATTATTTAATCATTAAGTTTTAAAGAAATTCAATGTTAATGGATATTTTTACAAGTAAAAGAAATATGCATAAATCATATTTGAAGAATGCAAGTGATCATTATTTTATATTATTATTATTTTATAATAATACACATTAATGTTTACATTTATTTGACATCATATTGAGGAATAATAAGCAGTTTAGGTTAATGGGTATATTATTAATTAAAATTATTTACACTATGAGTAAGTTAAGAATAATTATAGGATATAGTAAAAATGTTTTTAAAAAACTAAATAATAAAAGATAAATTCAAAGTGAATTAATAATTTAAATAATACTTTTGTAATGTAATAATTTAAAGAAAATTAATGGAGGCCATAATTATGTTATGGTAATATTTCAATAATAAGAATTTTATAAAGCAATTTTTTTGTATCTAATATTTTTTTTATTTAATTCATTTTTTGTGTGAGATTACCGAAATGAGAGTAAGACAAAGTGCCTGCATATTGTACATACTGTATATAATTTATTGTTAGTTTATTAATAAATTTGTTAAATTTTGTTATAAATCTTGATGTCGACTCAATTTCTTCACATCACAATTACATAATCACAGATAATTATAATTAAGACATAATATTTGCACATCATAAATAAAATTGTTATTTAAGAGTTATAATATTTTTATTGATGTATTTTATTTAAGAAGTTTTATTTATTATATTATTCTGATGGTCACGGAATAATTACAAAAGATTTACATTGAATTATCTTAGTAATGATTGCCACATATTCTCAGATTATAATATCATATATGTTTACTTAAGATGCCATATAAATAAGATGTTATATTACATTATTATTATATGATATACATGAACAACATTATAAGTAGAGAGATATGAGAGTAAATTATAAATTAAAGAATAGTATTATTATTTTGTTATTATTAGTATTGAGTTGTAGTTAGGAATGATATTAAATTCCTTATCATACTTGATTACAAAAGGTTATAATTAATTTAGAATTATTTTAAAGAACCTGAGATAATTTGAGTTAAATTAATTTAAATAAAGATATTCAGATTGATTTATTAAGAGTTATGTACTTAACTAGTTTAGATTAAAGACGTAAGAGTACTATAAATGTAGTATTTAAGTAATAAGAGTAGGTATAGTATTCTTATGCCATTAAGGTGATATCCTATGGGATATTGGCTTAATGTATTCGTTCTGTCACTTGTAAACTCACTTCATAGTCTCATGATTTTATTAGATATTCATTTATTTAATTTTATAAAACAGAACTATATTATTATTTATTAGTTAAGCTAATTTGATAATTGATATTATTAAAGAATATGGTTATTGTTGATTTAGATACAATTTAAATAAACATAGTTATTTATCTGAGCTAGATCAAGTGATTATAATTATATATTTCATGGAAGTGAGGGTACAATATATATATTGTAGCATTATATTGTGGTACCAATGCTATCATAGTCTACAAAGTATAAATTGTTCAATACTTTTCTCGATTATATATTTCACAAAAGATAGGAAGATGAGATGTAAAACCAAGGATAAACTTCCTTAAAGGCAATATGCAAGGGGATAATTGTCTTTTTAATTTTTTTTATGACTTCAAATATTAGTTTTGAATATTCTCAAATATGAAATATTGCATTTTCTTATAAAAATTTAACAAGCAATTAGTGAATTGTTTTAGCGATAGCTATAAATCAAGATATATATAGAATAGGGTTTGTGAATAAACAATGAAATTGTAAGTAGTCAAACTTTGCTAAATTGGAATATTTACAACAAATTCAAAGTGAATAAATTGTTGATTAATTTAGCAAATGTACTAGTAATTAAAAATATATAATTTTTTTGTTACATTTACATATGAATGCACGGGTACATATGTAAATAATATTCACAAAATTAGAAAAATGTGTTAGAAAGACTAACAAAACAATTACTGAAATTTTAGATAATTAAAAGTTTGGATTTAATAAATATTTCTAAAATAAAGGAATATAAAACATAATGAAATTATTGATAATAAGAGTAATAAAATTGTATTGATCTAATATTTATTGACAAATATGTATTGCTCTGATAAGGCTTGTTCATAAATGAATAAATGTATTTAAATTTATTTGTTTATAAGAAATTGATGTTAAACATTTCTTTTTATCATTATTTTATTGTTTTATATTACAAAGTGAATACACATTCCTGCCCATTGGGAGAAAAACAATGGGATATCATCTGATTATTTATGGTGCTATGGAGACACTTTTTTATGAACTACAAAAGAGATGCATTGTGGAAAATGTTAACATCATAGGAGAAAACCTATAAATATCAGTAAATTAAAATGAGAGGTCTGTCTATAAAATTTTCAGTAAGTATAAGATCAGTCTTGTTTTTATCCAAAATCGCCATTTTTGTTCCTACCTATTCAAGGATGATAGGTAGAACAACATCTAGAAATCTGCCATAGACAGCATCAGGTCTACTCCATTTCAATAGCAGCGATGGATATATATGTTAAACTAAAATATAAAAGGAAAATTGCTTTTTTTTTTTTTAATTTTCAGTTAAGAAAATTTTTAATTTGTGATATTGAAATTCTAGAATATCCAACTAAAAATTTATTTACAGAATTTAAATTGCATTTCTCCACGTCCAAAGGAATATGCCTTTAATATATGTTCCAATAAAATTTTGAGTGTTTATCCCAGAATCTTATCCAGTAAAGGAAGTTTTTGACTAAGGATATTGGAAGTGCCTCATATATAAAGAAATAAATAATATATTGCTATTGAATAGAAATGAAATTTTTTTTTTAAAAAAACATCATAAGCATAAAACTGATACAGTGACCAGAGTATTTGTCTTGATAAAAAGTTACTTAGAGATTTTATGTGTTTATACATGTGACTATGAAAAGAATTAAGGAGATAAAGGGAATTCAAAATATACATTTAATATTTCAGATAAATATTTCCCAAAAAGGATTAATTTGATTGTGATAAATTGTTAAATGTATTGTTGTTTGTGATTCCTATCATCAATAAATTTGGGAATGCTTGGTATTGGATTGCCATATAAACTTTATATGAATGCTATGTTAGCTAGTTATGTATCTATGAATAGTTTAATCATAAAGCTCCATTGGAAATCCAGATAGTATATTTTGTATTCAATATTTAAGGGTATAGTGTGTTATATAAGTGTGAATGAATACAAATTAAATCTTTGTTATTGGAGAGAGACTGCATTTTTTTATCCATTATTTTATATTTATTTAAAATATAAATATTAAATTATATTTCAGGATTTGTGATTTTTTCTTTTAAAGTTCTTTCTCTATATTTGAGTAACACTATCTAGAAGAAATAGTGCATTTTTCAGGATAAAGGTTATTTATATTTGGTGCACCAAATAATATGATCTTAAAATATATGCTATAATTAATTTAAAATTATGAGTTCAAATTTGATGCTGCAATATAATTGATATACTAGTTCCACTAGCATGGTTGAGAAGTATTAAAATACTCTATAGCGTAGATGTTTGTAAAATAAACCTTACCAGTAATAAAATTTGAAATCAATTCAAGCGGATAAAGTGACAAATGTGTAAGTATTACATTTATAGTTTTGAGATATTTAATCCAATTATATGTTCAAAGTAAAAGTGGAATGAAACATTGCAATCCATCTCCTATAACATGTATATCGTATTGCTACATATAAGGTGAGTTTATACATTAAATGTAGATATCAATATTGCTCATACATGTTTAAAAAGAACCAAAAACATTTTTCTTTAATATTTGTTGTCATATGGAGATAGTTCATATTATAAATATTTATATTTGCTGTCATATAATGCTGATTTGTATTTATTATTATATTTTTTTGTTATTTACATGAAATAAATAATTTTGTTATTTTTGTTAGTATATGGTATTATTTTTTGGTCATCATTTTGATACTATTTAAGTTCAGTCAAGACATTACATTGCTGATTCATTTAACGTTATTTAAATATTTTATTATATTTGCTATTTGAATCCAATAAGTGAAAAGTTGAATGCATATGTAAAAATCCCTGATATGCTTATTCATCTTGATAGTAGTAAATGTTTATTAAAGAAAAGACTTAAGATAATTATTACAACCCTGAGAATATGTAGTTAATGAATAGATAAAACAAAATTATATAGGTATAAAATTATTTAGTAATAAACCAATGATTATTAAAATATAAAAAAATATATATTATATTTTAAAAGTTTAGTAGTCAATATTTAAATTCCTGAGGAATTATATATTTTACATTGAATATTTATTTTGTTTCGGAAATCTGGAGTGAGTGCATTTGTGTGGGTTAGAGTCTTATACAGGCTCAAGCATATGCAAATGCATTTTCAGTACACACAAACACAACCGGAGGTACATTGTCAGTTTCTCTGACTCTGGTTTTCATTTTAGTACAGTTAATCTCTTACTTACTAAGTCTCTTCCAAACAAATTTAGATAGAGAGGTTATAATATATATGTACAGTTAAATTATAATGTGCTATATGGATTACTTGAAAAAATATTTGTTTCTAATATATCTATAATGTGAGAGGTTGGTCTGATTTCTGACCTGATGGATGGTTGTGATAGGATTGAGCTAAGGTGACAAATGTACTGAGATAATATAATTTGACATTAACTGGTTCTCTGTCCAAGTTGTCTGCAGCTCCTCTGAATCATGTGTTGCATAATGATATAAGGACATATTTACCACAATTAATTTTAAGGCTTTGGATTATGAATTATGACATAAATATTACAGTGGGTTTTTACCTGTAAGAATCCACAGTAAAACAATGTGCTAATATTAAACTTTGTTTTAAATTGGGCAAAACTGCTACTGAAACATGAAATGATTCAGATTGTATATGGCATTGAAGCCATGAATTATAAGAACATTTTCAAGTATTGGTAAGATTTCATGATGGCAGGGAGAATATATGATACTCGCTTTTTATGCCTCAACTCATAATCCAGACATGCTTTTGCTTCAAAATTATTGTGGTGAATAGCTGAACTATGTTTCTATGTAATGTATTGAATCATAAGTTGTGCTGCAGGGAGTTTTGAGAAAAAACAAGTCATAAAGTGTCATTATAATTTAATGCTTAGATTAATTTTTTTAGATAGTAGTATTGTACTATTGAATAACTGTTTTAAGAACCCTTTTGTTTTTATCATAGTCCTTTCTAAATTAAATGAGTAAATGTTTGATTTATTTCAGATCCTCCAGATATTGTTATTATACATGATGCTGTTCGGTTATTTGTTCCCGAGAAGATTCTTTTGGAAATTATTTTAGCTGCTAAAAATTTTGGAGTAATTATATTCTTTTTTTTTTCATCTTTTTATAATTGTTTTTGTTTGTATTTATTTTAATAATTTTAATATCTGCTAATTTTAATTATTAATCAGTCCATTATTCTTTTTTTACTGATTTAGTAGTTATTATTGTTGTTTAGTAATTAATAGTCATAAAATATAATAATTCAACAGGTTATTAGTTGTTTTATAACTTGCTTCTTTGTACTGTATCAATTGCAAAGCAAGTTACATAATTGACCACAAGAATGGCTAAATGCTGATTACTTTTGGGGTAAAGTTTTAATAAAATTGTTAATACCAAAAAAAAAAAAAAAAAGAGTAGATAAATAAGTTTTAAAAAAGAGATAAAAATATTTCTTTTAGTTCACTGATTTGAAGTTTGCTTGTGTTGTCTCTAAATTTAACATTCAAAGATCAATTATTCAAAGTTTTAATAACTAAAATCTGATTTTTTTTTTTTTTTAAAAAAAAGATTCGTTTTATATTGTTAAAATGTCAATTTTATAAAAATTTTGTATTGTAACAAATATTTTTTTTTGTTATTGTAAGTAATAAAGTTAACTAAAAAAAATGGTGAGAAAAGTAATAAATATGATTTATTTATTTTTAAACAATAATAGTAATTTAAAATTTTTATTAAACTAGCTTGTTGTCTTGAGTCTGTCTTTAAGTTTGTTTATTTTTAGCAGAATTATGAACAACATTGTATACAAAATGAACATGATTACCCATGATGGCTAAATTCACTGTGTGTATTGTTTACCCTGGATACAATGTAGCCTGGGTCAATTATTTATTTAAATCTTGTGATCAAACTTGAACTGCCATTTTTGAGTTGTGCTTAATCTACTGTAAAATGTATATATATATGCTTGCAAAAATAATTGTTAAATGAAAGTTTTTTCTCATGGAATATTTGTATCTTTAGAGAGGTTAATGTTTTTAAATTTTCAAGGATGGGTTTATAGCATCTGAAATATTGGAATAGACTCCATAATGTAAAAATAGACAAATGAAGAAAAATATTAACCTTAACAAAAAAGGATTTTAAACCAGAGACTTTAATAAAACTTTGTTTTAAGTGGGATTACCTGAAGGATGGTAATATTTATGTATTTATATTTTTTTATATTTTATAATTTATTGTAATAGTATCTTAATATTTTATACTGTCACGCTCTTATTTCCACACACTTAAGATTTTCCCATACATAAACATTTGGGTCAAAAGAATGAGTGGATTCATTCCATTCTTTCTAAAATACTATGTCTCGTGTAGGTAAAAATTGAGTATTCATTTATAATTTATCTTTAAAGCGCATGTGCATTGGCTTAATCGCTAATATTACTATAATATTATTGTATAATAAATATTTTTTGTGTTATTTATTAATCTAGCCTCCTATTTCTCTTTTCATAAATTCTTACTATTTAAATATAATAAATTAATTTTGTAATACTTAGTGAGATAAGAGTTCATATTCTGCTAAATTAGTCCTGGTATAGTTTAATAATGTTGATGGTGTAATATATTTTCATTTGGTTTTCCTAGTATTGGGTTGCACTCTCTGTTTTAAACCTAATATAAATTCTTAATCCATAAAGGATCTAATTTCCCTTCACTTAAATAGGAGTGATTTAATGATAGGGACAGATGACCATAGTCTAATATTTTTATGAATATAGCTAGATCTGACAAGTAGTATAATTTACAATTAAATTAAACTATTTTTTCTCCTATGTTGTTTAATCTCTGTTATTTGGATTTAAGTGTGAAATCTCAAAAGTTAGTTTTATTATAGCATTAAGTTTTCATATCCATAGGATTATTATAATTTGTGCTTAACTTTATCTCTTTATCCAAATGGTATGATTGTTACAATACATATATTAATATATATTTAAAATTATATATGAGTGTTTAACATTAATTATTCATTTGTAATTAGATATAATGTAACGGTAAGAATTCGTATGCCTTGTTAATATGTTGCAAAATTCCACCACCATGTTCGAAGCGCAAGGGTCTGCGGTACAGTGTTCAAACATAGTCATTTTATTTCACAACAAAACCCACTTGACAATGCCTATACCATAACAATAGTAAATATCTTTCTAAGCCCGGTGGTCAGGTAGATCAAGAAACTCTAATTAAATTATTTTAAGATTAAGAACTACTGCTTTATACTTTAATGCGATTTCAATAATTAAATGAGACACTAAATATTATTATTAAATCAAGCAGACACGCAAATATAGAAATAGGTAGACATAAATATTTAATAACAATGAAATTAGGTTACATGTAATGAAAACGCTACTGGGGTATCATTATTCAATCATATCTCATGCCTCATGTTTAAGTTGCGAACGTTGCGAGATTACGATACGAGGTTATAATGAGGAGTGCATTTGCTAACTCATCAATCATTATTTATTTTCTTATTATTAATATACAATCTACACTAACGAATTATTATTAGAGCAGCAGATGTGGACAAGTGGAAATAGATCGAACATATACATTCATAATCATAAACAAAGTGACATGCGATAGATTTAGATTTTGCCGAGTTTTAAAGAGATTCGGCTTTTCTTCGAGTATAAGCGCTGAAAAACGTTAGAGACGGGAGAGATGGCCAAACATTGGGCCGGAGCTCTTAGGAGTTGTCACATTTGCGGCATTGGTGTGAGGTCTTAGCCTTTCCATCCCCAACTGTGTGACGAGGTTAGTTACCATTGGGGTCATTTCTTTATACCCATTTATTATGGGAACTAGAATATTTGAAGAACATCTATTTCATTTTTGCAGTTTAAAATTAAGGCATTTATAAACCACCGCAGTTCACACATTCAATGCAAAAACATTTTATCTACTCTATGCTTTTAAAAATAGAAAGTTTATTTCCAATCCCCACATTGACTAAACAAATTATTAACTACCTATTATCCCCAACCTTCTCATAATAATACTACTCTAAAATGAAATGATCGCTAAGTGGCCAATACACTATACCAACGATTATAGGATCTTGCTTTCATAGTAAACATATAAAAATAATTTATAATTTCTGAGCTGAGCATTTATTAAAAAAAAGTTTTTTTTTAGGTGAATCTAAAGTCGCGCAAAAGAGTAGCAACTCTTTTGC
Source organism: Epiperipatus broadwayi (assembly GCA_028023455.1). Lineage (NCBI taxonomy): Eukaryota > Metazoa > Onychophora > Udeonychophora > Euonychophora > Peripatidae > Epiperipatus > Epiperipatus broadwayi. Next base: position 28,409 of record JAQFVV010012999.1, on the reverse strand, counting down.
GAATTAAATGGGTAGGAAATATCAGCTCGGAAATCATGTAGGCATGAAATATAATATCTAATCAATAACAAAAAAATTTTAGATACCCAAGTAGAAGAATAAGAATAGGTTGTTTTTATGAGATTTATAAAATATTATATTACTTTTATACATAAATACAAGATGGAGACTAGAGTTTAGTTTTAAAATTTATACTACATTTAAGTTAAGAGTCAAGCTTTAAAGGTACAGCAGGTAATAGGAATTTAAATTGAGAGTTCAAAAGGACAGTTTTTTACTCTTGGATATCATTTTACCTTTGACTAGTTGAAGTGTGCACACTTGATGGGAGAGTCCGAGGTTCCTTGTTTAACAGCATTCACATTTAGGAGAAACACACAGGCAGCAGTTTAAGTTCAGGTTTATTTCACATTTTTATGGGAAGCTCCGTATTTCCATAGCCACAGTCCGGAGAAGTGCAGCAGTCGCCTACTCCTCGCACATTGTTAGATTAAAATTAGGATCTGGATACGAAAGTAAAGCAACAGCATAACTTTGAAACTAAATAGCCACACAAATTACCAATGATAATAATCCTCATAAAATAACCAGCCTGTTGCTTTTATTCCTTTCTCCTTTATCTTTCGGATCCATTGAACAATTGTCATCCATCCAAGCGTTCTCTCTGGTCTGTGCTATATATCCCTTCAGGTCTTGGATGCATTAGTGGCACATGTTGAAATTTCAATTTCAATCCGACCACCTTTTTAATTTACCTTATATGTGACGTAATTAGAAATGCTTTTAACAAACCTTTTTACAATTATGAGTTTAAGAATACTTTTTAGCTCTGTCATCTTTTCCCTCTCCCGCTATGACTTGCACTCTAATTAGCAGGGGAATATCTATTTTTAAAATATGTTTTAGAAGAACTTTTAGATTTTATAATTTAACTCTTACATAAATCTGACCTAAATAATAACAAAAATATGTTTACAAATTAAAATATTACGTAAATCTGATCAAAATAATAATAATACGATTATTAAATCTTACACAAAATTACACACAACAAATCTAACAATCATCTGCAGTGCATTATTTTTAAATAGACCTTATTGGGAGTGTGTGCATATATACGATGTTGTTAAATAATTGCACATATATTTTATAATATCATGCACAAAGTGCAATATTCAAGGTCAGAACCTATGTAAACTAATAATAATTGGTGAGAGGTGGAGCGATGACAGAACTAAGGTAAAACTAAGATTTGAATTCAAATATTACTGTTTCATATTCCCTTACTCAGAATGGGTGGTAATAAACAAATCCTCCCTTTAAAGAAGAGGAGAAAAAAACATTCCTAGAATTCATGGATACATATCTTCTTATTATGTACTGTTGTTTTTTTTTTTTTGAAACCTGGGTTTATGGTAAAACAATATCATACTCAGATCAGTGATTGACCTACTAGCTTCTGCACCCCTTCCTTTTTTATAGATATATTAGTACTTATCTGAACAACATATGGGTTAAACTGCCTCATTTTCCTTTCCTTTTCTGGTTTCTTCAATGATCTCGGCAAGCCCTATAGAATTGATTTAATTAGATTCCCGGATCGTGTGGGTGATGTCCATTCCTTGTTGTTACTGGAGGTTGTCTCTGACTTTCCGGTTTTCGTGTTTTCTCAAGGGTGTCTTTAGACCAATGGTTAAAAACTCCATCATGTCTTCCAACTCCTTTATTCGGCTTCCTGCCATCAACTGCTGGATGGGTAGCGGCATGTTCTGCTGGATGGTCCCCATAATCTGCGCTTTTGACAAGGTAAATGCTGTAAGAAATCTCAACCGGCTTGCTTAGTGCAGGAAGAACTGCGTGTGCGTCTGGTGTTCCAATCTTGTATTTTTCTTGGCAGAGTGTATTGAATACCCCACTCTGGCGCTCATCACTCCAATAGTGTCTTAGCAGCATTTCTTTAGGGTCTGTGGTTTATTTTTGATCAGATTCCTCCATTGTTTTGCGTGTTCATATAAATGGTGTTTGGTGATGGCGACTTGCTCACTCTGCCCCGCTTAGTGGATTAGGAGGAAGTCTTGGATACTCTCGAGATGTTCTTGAGGGTTCTCCCCTATTTCTCTTTTAAAAATTTTGATGTGTATAAACTTGGCCAGATAACTTTGTAAGCCCACAGTCTTATGTTGTTCCAGAATTTCCGTGTCTGTTCTGGGGCTGCTTGCTTTTTTATTGTCAGTCATGTATTCTGATGTGATATCCTCTTCTTGCTTTCCTACTGGCCCCTCTACCTTTTTCACCTCAAGTCCCTCACTATTTTCGTGGCTTTGTCCTCCATCCTGTTTTATCCCTTTTATTTCGTTAATTACAAATTCTTTGAATTCCCTCATTTCTTTCTCTCTTAATTTTCTTACTTGTTCATACAATTCCCTAATTTTTTTATTTCTTAATCTCCTTTCTTGTTCATACAATTGCCTCATTTCTTTCCTTTCCTGTTGATATAGTTCCCTCATCTCTTCCTTTCCTGCCTAAACATTTCCTCTATGAACTTTATCTGGAAGTCTCTTGGCTTTTGTGGTGTTTCTAACTTGCAAACTCCCTCCAATTCGTCCATGGTTCACCTTTGCTATTTTTTTTAATCTAATGACTTATTACTATCTATTTTCTTACTGGTTGTTGCTGTTCTGATATCAAATGGCTTGTTGCTATTGTGGCTATATCTGCTCTTCCCGCTATTCTTTACACTTATCTTACCCTACTCTGACTGTTACCTATATCTATTTCAGATCAATTACAATTTGCTGCTGCTATTATTCCTCTGGCTCTCATACATATTTTACTTTTTTCAGATCCGAGTATGCTTCGTCATCACCCTTTTATATACATTCGTACCTTCTTTATACCCATTCTACGTCTTCTGTCTCCTCAATATCTCATTTCAACTCACTCAATTTTTTTTTTGATTGAAATTACTGAATTATAAAATCGCCTTTAAGACATCTTATCTCATTATATATATATTTTTGGTATACTACCAATCTTTCACTTTGTAGTATTAGCAGTTATAAAACAATTTTTTTTTTCACTTCTGCCCACTCTCAGGGTATTTTTAGTATTTGGCCCATGTTGCGGCATCAGTGGCTAAAACAAATATACTATGTAATGGTAAGAACTCGTAAGCCTTGTTAACATGTTGCAAAATTCTACCACTATGTTCGAAGAGCAATACAACAGGTGGGTTCAAGGCCTGCGGTACAGTGTTCGAACATAGTCATTTTATTTCACAACAAAACCCATATGACAATGCATATACCATAACAATAGTAAATATCTTTCTAGGCCCGGTGGTCAGGTAGATCAAGAAATTCTAATTAAATTATTTTAAGATTAAGGGCTACTGCTATATACTTTAATGCGATTTCATTAATTAAATGAGACACTAAATATTATTAAATCAAGCAGACATGCAAACATAGAAATAGGTAGACATAAATATTTAATAACGATGAAATTAGATTACATGTAATTAAAACGTTACTGGGGTATCATTATTCAATCATATCTCATACCTCACGTTTAAGTTGGGAATGTTGCGAGATTACAATACGAGGTCATAATGAGGAGTGCATTTGCCAACTCAGCAATCATTATTTACTTTGTTATTATTAATATACAATCTACACTAACGAATTATTATTAGAGCAGCAGATGTGGACGAGTGGAAATAGATTGAACATATACATTCATAATCATAAACCAAGTGGCAGGCGATAGGTTTAGATGCTGCCGAGTTTTAAAGAGATTCGGCTTTTCTTCGAGTATAACCGCTGAGAGCCGATAGGAATTGTCACGTTTGCGGCATCAGTGTGAGGTCTTAGGCTTTCCATCCCCGACCACATGACGAGGTTAGTTACCATTGGGGTCATTTCTTTATGCCCTTTTATTATGGGAACTAGAATATTTGAAGAACATCTATTTCGTTTCTGCAGTTTAAAATTAAGCCATCTATAAACCAACACAGTTTACACATTCAGTGCAAAAACATTTTATCTACTTTATGCTTTTAAAAATAGAAAGTTTATTTCCAATCCCTACATTGACTAAACAAATTATTAACTATCTACTACCCCCCTTCCCTTATAATAATACTACTCTAGATTAAAAAAAGACTTGATGAAATATAACTTATATAATATACTATTTAAAATGAAATGGTCGCTAAGTGACCAATATACTATACCAATGATTATAGGATCTCGCTTTCATAGAAAACGTATAGAAATAATTTATAATTCCTGAGCTGAGCATTTATTAAAAGAAATAGTTTTTTTAAGGTGAATGTAAAGTCGCGTAAAAAAATAGCAACTCTTTTGCGAATTAAATGGGTAGGAAATATCAGCTCGGAAATCATGTAGGCATCACATATAATATCTAATCAACAACAAAAAAATTTTAGATACCAAAGTAGAAGAATAAGAATAGGTTGTTTTTATGAGATTTATAAAATATTATATTACTTTTGGAGACTAGAGTTTAGTTTTAAAATTTATACTACATTTAAGTTAAGAGTGGAACTTTAAAAGTACAGCAGGTAATAGGAATTTAAATTCAGAGTTCAAAAGGACATTCTTTTACTCTTGGGTATCGTTTTACCTTTGACTAGTTGAAGTGTGCACACTTGATGGGAGAGTCCGAGGTTCCTTGTTTAACTGCATTCACATTTAGGAGAAACATACAGGCAGCAGTTTAAGTTCAGGTTTATTTCACATTTTTATGGGGAGCTCCATATTTCCATAGCCACAGTCCGGAGAAGCGCAACAGTCGCCTATTCCTCGCATATTGTTAGATTAAAATTAGGATCTGGATATGAAAATAAAGCAATAGCATAACTTTGAAACTAGATAGCCACATGAATTACCAACGATAATAATCCTCATAAAATAACAAGTCTGTTGCTTTTATTCTTTTCTCGTTTATCTTTCGGATCCATCGAACAATTGTGTCATCCATCCAAGCGGTCTCTCTGGTCTGTGCTATATATCCTTTCAGGTCACGGATGCATTTGAGGCACATGTTGAAATTTCAATTTTAATCTGACCACCTTTTTAATTTACCTTACATGTGACATAATTAGAAATGCTTTTAACAAACCTTTTTACAATTATGAGTTTAAGAATACTTTTCAGCTCTGTCATTTTTTCCCTTTCCCGCTATGACTTGCATTCTAATTAGCAGGGGAATATCTATTTTTAAAATATGTTTTAAAAGAACTTAGATTTTATAATTTGACTCTTACATAAATCTGATCTAAATAATAGCAAAAATATGTTTAAATTTAAAATAAAACTATTTTAGTTTTTATAAATTAAAATATTATGTAAATCTGATCAAAATAATAATAATACGATTATTAAATCTTACACAAAATTACGCACGACAAATCTAACAATCATCTGCAGTGCATTATTTTTAAATAGACTATATTGGAGTGTGTGCATATATACAATGTTTTTAAATAACTGTACATATATTTTATAATATCATGCACAAAGTCCAATATTCAAGGTCAGAACCCATGTAAACTAATAATAGTAGGTGAGAGGTGGAGCTATGACAGAACTAAGGTGAAACTAAGATTTGAATTCAAATCTTACTGTTTCAATAAGCACATGGAGACACAAGTTAAGAAAAGCTTGAAAATTGTTTACTGATAAGCAAGATATATGAACTCCATCAGAGTGGGATTTATATATATATATATACACACACAATGTAATCCACTAAGCATGCTTTCAATAGCTTGTAAGCAATATTATAATCATAGTGATGTGTCTGCAAACTCTAGAGAAGAGATGTGATATTAATGCTATTTAAATTATATAAATGATTTGTTCTACATGGTTCACCTTTTGGAAAGGGGGAAACAAGATTCTTTTTTGTTGATGGCATTGCCATTATTTGATATTTCAGACTTCCTTTCCTTTATGCTTTGCATCATTTCTTTCTAAGCATATGACTGTTGCTAGTGTGGATTCAAATGCATGGTGATTGATCTGGTTTTCATGGTCCAGAAATATGGATTTGTGGTTAGGATTGTTTTTGGCTCTTTTATATAGATATTGGTATTGGACCCATAAGGATCACACGTTCACCATATCTTATACCAGCACATTATTGTTATCAAACAATATTGGATGAGTAGGCACTAGATAAGGATTTTATGCCCAAGCCTTCTGGCCTCCATTGATTACTCTGGTTGGCACAGGGTGGCACTACTGTATGGAGAGTTTTGCCTTATTTGATATTGGTATTGGGAGAATTTGGTTGCCAGGCTGGTGCAAGTTTCTCCGAAGTAAATCACATTACAATTGGTTTGATTGCAAGAAATCTTATATATGCTTTGGAAGGATTGTTTAGGTAAGAGTTTGTCCTTAGAGTTGTTGATTAGTTAATTTAACATGGATGGGGTACGAAACTCTATATAAGTATCAGAGCATGTATGGTTTATACTTCTAGAAATGTTGGGCATATAGGGTAGAGATATTCAGGGCTTGGCATTGGCTAGGGTAGGGGTAGAATTGATTCATAATATTAGTAAGTGTTCTGCACTTGTACTCAGAGTGACATAAGTTTTTAATATAATTCTTGCTGTTAGATTTACAGTTGGATTCAAGCTTGCAAAGATTAAAGTTTCTATGTCTTTTTATCTATGGCAATTAAATTCCTTGACTCATATATTCAAAGAGGCTATGTCCAATTCAGTTATAAAATGATAATAAAACCTATCTAATTTAGAGGCATAATATGCCCAGAATCCATAGCCCCTAATGCACATAAATTTGCTTGCTTGAAAGTGTTTCTAGATAGAAACTTTAATCTTTGCAAGCTTGAATCTGACCACAAATCTAACATTGAGAATTGTATTAAAGGCTTATGTCACTTTGGATACAAGTGCAGAATGCTCATCAACATTATTAATAGAATTTATATCCAAAATCAACTCTACCCTAGCCAATGCCAAGTTCTGGATATCCCTACCTTATATTCCCAACATTTCTAGAAGTATAAATAATGCTTGCTCTGATACTTATAGAATTAGTATTCATATCCCATCCACATTAAATTGACTAATTAACAACTATAAGGAGAAACTTCCTCCTGAACAAACTCCCCAAACCGTGTACAAGGTTTCTGCAATCAAGACAATTGCAATGTGGTTTACTTGAGATTCTTGCACCAGACTGATAACCAGAATCCAACACCAATATTTATATAAAAGAGCCAAAAACAATTCTGACCACAAATCCATATTTCTGGACAATGAAAATCAGCACAGCTACGTACCCGAACCCATACTACCACAGACATATTTTTAGAAAGAAATGATGCAAAGCATAAAGTAAAGGAAGCCTGGCAGATCGCAAATAATACCAATGCCATCAGAAAAAATGAATCATGCTTTCCTCTCTCTAAAAAGTGGGTCATGGAGACCAACTCATTTACATACAATTTACTTAGTATTTATATTACACCCCATCTATAGACCTTGAAACCATGTTTAGTGAATTACATTAAGTGTATATAAAAAAAATCCCCCCCAAAGGAGTCTGTATATCTTGCTTTCCAGTAAACAATTTTCAAGCTTTTCTTAACTTGCATTTCCAAGCACTTATATCTAATATTTTTAAAATTATAATCTTTTCAAAATAAAATGAAAAATATCAGCTTTTGTTGTTAGTTTTTTTTATTTTATAGCTGTAAAAATGTGATCTACAAATAGAAAAAAAATTATCGAAAACTGAAAGAATATAAATTTTAAAAATATTATACTGTATTATTATTATTATTACTTTCTTAAGGTTTATTTATTCTTTAGTTTTTGTTCATGCATTAAATTACACTTTGGAAAATATTGTATAGATTTTATAAGTATAAAGGGTATTACGTTTTCTGAAAATTTGAAATAATAATCAGCCTAATGTCATTGATTACTAAGTATATTATAAGACTATAACCTCAATCTCTGTAAAAGCTATAGAAATTTAGACATATACTAGATGCAAAAAGGAATGAATTATCAAGCAAATAAGTTAACTAATAATCTTCAAATTTATAATTAACTGAGGAATTGTGGATTACTAATTTGTTTCAACAAATTGATCATCTGAACATCACATGATCACCATTTCTTATGCTTGCTCATAACTGTTATTAAACAGGCAAAACTCTCCATATAGTAGTGCCACTCATTCGTTGATTACTCTGGCTTGCTCCGAGTGGCACTACTGTATGGAGAGTTTTGCCTGTTTAAATTGATCATCTGTTGGAAAAAGTTATATTCCCCTTGTATGAAGATATTGAAGGCATGTAACTTGAAAACTTGAAAACATCAATTTGTCCTTTTCAAATATTTTCAGACCTAATGCCCATTGCTGCAATATGGCCACTAATGCTAGAGATAACTATACCAGAAAGCTGTGACTCTTCAACAAAATTGTTTAATTTGCAACTTTTATGAAATACAAGAATTTCTAATAATTATTTAATCACTCAACAAGCAAAGTATATCGGTGAATCTCTTATGTTTTAAATATAAGATGATTTAATTATTACTCACATTTATGCCAGAACATTTCAAAGAATTGAATTTAAAAGACTTTTTGCTTAACCCAGTTTTCTTCTTTTTTAAAAAACTTTTTCAGATCTAATTCTTGAGAAATTTAGGTGACCCTATTATATTGTAAAGTAATATAATAATTTAGATGAAATTATATATCTTATAATTATATTATTACAATATATTTTTCTATTACAATACTTATTAAACATAGATTACCTATCTATTTAAATATATTTACATTTTTTATTGGTTAAATGTACTGAGATGGACAATGTGACAAATACAATACCTCTGTTTTACATTTAACAAGAAAACTCAGATTATATATTACAATTATTGTACACCAAAAAGAGGATGAAATGTTTTTAAATATAAGAGTTTCAGAAGAAAAAAAAATAATGAGAGTGCTAATAGAATTATTTCTTAAGAAATAAGTTTAAACTACCAGAGAACTAATTGGGATCAAAGCAAGAAAAGATTCTCAAGATTTTGAGGTATTAGGTTTTCCTAATTTTACTTCAAATGCTGAACTAAGAACCACAGTTCAATCAATGAAATATTTGCAGATTTAAGTGCTATCCAGGAAAATATTGTAGAATTAGATTCTATGACAAACCAAATTCACTGAAGTCTGACCATTTGAATTATGACTTTATCTATGATATGACTTTTACTTTAAAAAGAAAGGAGATAACTCTTGTCAAAAAGACATAATACAAAAAAAAAAACTTATAAATTCTGAAATTCATCCAAGAAATAATACATTCAATTTTATTTAATTCAGTTGTTTTTCTACCAATACCATCCTTTTCTACATATGAATCTTTAAATCAACAGGCCCATACCTCTTAAAATTCAGACAAGTTCTCTAAAATCCCAACAAATCAAAAACTTGTTTCTATGTAAATTGTCACTAGATTGGCAATTATATATTTTAATATCAAGCAACTATCTAATTTCCATTAATGCAGTATTGCTTTGATTTGTTACAAAATCTCAAATTCTAATATTTATCAGACATTTTTTTGGAGTTTAAACATGGATATGTATATTGAAAAAAAAATCTAAAAAAAAATCAAATATTAATGACTGTAGATTGTTTTATCATTCAATGGATATTTTATAGCTAGCATAAGATAACCACAGATGGTACAATAATAATATAATTATTAGAAAGTTAATGCTATACATAGTTTTAAGAAAATAGAATGAAGATCATTCTTTTGATAAATAAATGATTTTATAATCCATTTTAGGATAATACTGTATTCTCTACTTTAAGCATTATTTGGATATAGTAGAAATCTATTCTATTAAAATTAAAAAGTAAAATTTTTTATCATCTTTCTTAACTCAGAAATTCTTAGATTTTTTTTTTTTTATGTTAATTTTAACTTACAAAAGCAAACAGAAATAATTTCTATTATATATGTAAATATGTATAATATTTTATATTTATCATTTATTATAAAATTTGTTGATAAATTTAGCACTATGTGAAATGCCTTTAAAATCAAAAAATTTATGATTAATAAATATGAAATTTATTTGGCAATTTAGAATGAAAAATGTCATATTAGAAAGTATGTTGAATCAGCTCTTTCTTGAACAAAATAAATACTAATCTAAATAAAGGAATCAATACATTAGTGAAATAAATTATGAGAAAGTCTTACTTGAAAAAGAAACAAATACATAAGCTATTAATTCTTTATCTGCAATAGATGCAAAAATAATTTATAATGATTTAAAGCAATAAAAGCAAACACATTATAGGATTTTGTAAAACTAAGTGATTTTTGAAGGAACATTTTGGTGCTCCCATGATCCAAGTAAAAACATTTAATTATTAAGTAATAAAATGTACAATTTCTAATGTTTAAAAATAATTTATTTAAAAAAGAAATAAAATCAATAGCAGTAAATGTAATAAATAAAAACATGGAAGTATAATATATTTAATAACCAAACCATTAATGAATGAATAGATCTTGCTTTACATTTTGCTAATAAATAAAATATGTTTCATTTACAAGAAAATTGAAATAATATACATTTTACTAAACTAAAAGTGATTCATGTATGATAATTAAAACATAATATCATTAAAAATGGAAATAAAGAAAATCCATTATGATGTTTTTTTTTTCATATAAATTTATAATAAAGTAATGTAAATATCATTATAAAAAAGTGATTACAAAATAAAAAAAATTATTACAAAATATATATTTTCATAATTATACAAAAAGTTGTATAATTTATTTAAACTTTTATTGAATTTCCAACAATCTAGATTGCTGTATTATAATTTTATTTTATTCAGTTATTATTTTATTTATTACTATTGTTATTTTTCTTTCTATTATGAAATTATTGATGTCATTATGCAAAAATATATTATTTGTTAAAACAAATATCATTTAACATTGAAATGAACATAAAATTGTTTGCTGTAAAGGGCTTTTTTGTATAATTATATGTATGTATTTTTTATAATTGCTGCTATGTATTGATATTTATATTACTTTATTGTAAAACATAATATATTTAGCTATTAAGTCATCGCATTTTAAATGAATATAAATAATATTTTAACAACCCAGCAATGAATTAAAAGTAATTGACAGCAATTATTTACATTTCTTCAAAAATGAAATGTTTTATTACTTTGCTAAAGATACTAGTTTCATGCATTATAAATACATCACAAATACATTTTTAAAAGTAATTCATCATTTTCCCTTAAGTGAATCATGTTTTTAATTTATTATACAAAATATGAAACGAATTATTGATTCTATATTAGTTTGGTTATTTTCCTCTATTTATTTACTATATTTACTACTGTGGAATTTATTTCTTTTCTAAATAAATTATTTTCAAGCATCAGAAATATATACATCTTATTGATTTTTTTTTTTTTAGCAATTATTATGACATATGTGATGGGCAATATTTTTTATCAAAATTAGATTTTGTCATATATTCAGAATCTTTATCTTATAATTTAAAAGTATCAGTTATTTTTTAAAACAATCTGACATTCAATCATTCTTTATTTCTAATGCACTCATAGAAGTAGAGCCCCATTTGCTAAAGACTTTAACAAGAATCAACAGAAAAATTTTAACAAAACTAATAAATATTAAACTGTTCACTATATATCAAAAGAAGTATAATCATTGGTTCATAATGAAATTTTACAAATTCTAATCATTTAATAATATTTACTTCCAAAAACAAATTGATGATTTATGCTGAAATTATAAAGATGAAAAGAATACTACATAGGTATATGATATATAATTTTTTTCCTCATGTAAAATATATTTGAAGTCGATAAGAAGAAAAATAGCAGACCAACTTCTCCATCATATTTTTTTAAAAAACAAACAAATGTTTTTTAGTAATTAAAGATTATGCATTTTTGGATTTCTGGATACATTGCAATTCTCTCAGTGCCAATTATTATTCCTCTGCTTATGACCAATTATTTAGTAAATATTTATAAAGTTGCAGAATTATTTTCAAAATACTTGTATTAGTAGTAGGAGACAATAAAAAGATACCCTGGAAGCCAATTCTAATGACTGGAAATTAATTTTTAAAAAAAATACTGAAGCTTTTTGTGAAGATTTAAAAAATAAGCTGAATAAGAAACTTTATTTAAACTTTCCAAATACAAACAACTTGTTAGTAATAATACACAAATAGACAACACAGGTTAATTACACAACGTTTTGAGTAGTATTATTCTCCACTCTTCTTCAGGTGTTGCTGGTCTATTTGCACAGTGACAATATTTGCTTAGAATTTGAAATATTTTATCAACAGCTATTCTGTCAAAGGCAACATATAGTAGAAATTTGGATATATTTATATGTGAGGGTTGGTTCAAATCCTTCTGAGTCTTGCAATTTTTTTTATTTTTTATGAGCAAGGCTAATTAGTTTTTATTATTATTATTCATAATGAATAAATAAATAGAATAGATGATTATTATTATTATTATTTATTATTATTATTATTATCATCATCATCATCATCATCAGCAGCAGCAGCAGCAATGTATTCAGCACATCCTTTATAAATGAAAGCTAGAATATTGTCAAGGCCCACACTAGAATGTAATTTAAGCTGCCCAATAGCAAAAATAACATCAGATTCAATAACATTTGATTCATTTATTGAATCTGATGTTATTTTTGCTATTGGGCAGCTTAAATTACATTCTAGTGTGGGCCTTGACAATATTCCAGCTTTCATTTATAAAGGATGTGCTGAATACATTGCTTCTCCTCTTTTGCATATTTTTAATTGCTCTTTGGCAAATGGTACTTTTCCTACATCACTTAAAATTGCTAAAGTTGTTCCTATTTTTAAGAATAGTGTGTAAGCATGTTGTAGACTTTAAATTTAATTCTATTTTATCAAATTAGCTTAATTTACAGAATTGAAACCTTAATGACTAATCATTTTTTTTTTTTTTTTGTAAATTATATATTGATATGTACAGGCCTAGACTTTAATCTAAGCAGCCTTACATTCATTAATTTTATTTTTGAAACCAACACAAAGAAGTTTTAACAACTTAACATTGAGTTTATCACTCAAAACATATATATGAATTAGTAATAGGTTAGTATCTTCAACTACGACTTGCTGATTGAACTCCATAATATAATCAGTCTTTTAATTTCATACAGAATAGTTCTTTATAGAGTTTGACTTTATTATTATAATTTATTAAAAGTCCTTCATTTTAATGTATTAACTTTCTATATTAATTTTCCACTAGCTTTTCCATCTGTATTTACTGTTCACCGACATCAGATTTGGTAAGCACAAATTGCTAACTCAACTATCTCTGACTCAGTCTACTTGATTCCAAATTATTTTTTTTTACCTTTTCTCCCCTTAAAGTTCTGCAGACATTTTGAATAACGCTCCTAATTTGTATAAATATTTAATTATTGTCCTTATGCAAATTAGGATATCCAGATTAACTTGCACTTTGTGTAATTTATTTATGTTTTACAATATTGTATGTAATGACCAGTTTTGAACATACACACATGCATGTAACTATTTATTTCATAAAGTCTTTTTTGTATAGACTTATTGATCTAAATTATTAAATAATTTTTTATTAAACAAGTTGTATTTTTCTAAGTTTTATCATATGGTATCCAAACCTCATGTGACTTCAAACAAAGATTATAAAAGAAATTGATTTTTCTGTGATTGAGCATTTACTTATGTATAAATGGTTAGAAGGCAAAGTTATGTAAATATTTGTTTAACATGCAAGAATCAAGAATTAACTATATAGATTCTCATCTCTCCAGGCATATTTGCTTCCATTTTCTTTCATGTCTACCTATTACTAAATTATAATTAAAATTAGCCATAATACACAGATGAAAAAACAATTTCTAGGAATTTTGGTAAAATGAGAAAATTTCTTAGATATTCTAAAACTTTATTTACTAATATTTCTCTTTAAAGTTAAATCTCATAAGCTTTTGTTTTTAATTAATTATCACAAACAGTTCAAGATATGCTACAACTAAAAATAAAGTTAATAATGAAAGTAAGCAATACACTAAGAAGTCAACAAATAATAGTTTTTTTTTCCAAAGTCTGTAAAATTCTTCCAAGAGCTTTAATAACTTTATGAATGTCTAATTGAAATTTTCAAAATTTATTTATTTGTATGATTGAAAACTCATAGTTGAAAAAAGAAGTGTATTAGTAATTTAATCCATTACTGGCATATGTTGTCCTACCTAAAGATTTTATTTTATAAACTATTTTAAAGTGGCTACTAATATGTATATAAAATAATAAATGTGAATCCTTTATACATTTGTCTACATACTTATCTAAAGTATTGCATTCATTTATTACTGAACTCTCTTAATTTAAATTATCATTTAGAGAACAATTAAAATCTATAAAGAAATAATTGTATGCAATAATGATTCCATTTGTATTAAAATTCTTATGGTTAAAATATTTATTGAAAATTTCTACAGAAACTTCCCAATATAATAATAATTTAATGATTCTAACTGTCTTGAGAAAAGAAATTCAAATCCCATAATGTCAATTATTTATATTAAAATTTCTGCAGATTTCCATAACCAGGTACATTAATCATTTACTAATACTTATCATGAATTTTATTATATATTTTTTTACTTTATTGTTTTTTTAATTAATATTAATAATTATATTTATAAAAAAATATGTATGTTTTTGATCTCTCTATCATTTCAAATATATAAAAAAAAAGACATCAGGAGAGGAAGAAAGAAGTATCCCAAAGAAAATAAATGGATATATTAAATTATATTTTGATGCCTTTAATTTTCATCTTAAAGGAAATGGATATATTAAGTTATATTTTGATTTTATATTTTATCTGGATAGTTAGAATTATAGAGTGATTCAGATTAACATTTAATTCGAATTACAATTGCATAAGAAAAGTTAAAACATATAATAAAATTGTAGAGTAAGTAAAGTAAAAAACAAACTTTTCAAATGTATATGTATGCACTTATCCTTATGTAAGTGAAAATCGTAATGAACTTAGTATTTGAATGAATGGTTTTCCAAAAATATTATTATCAATAAAATATTTGTTATTGATTAAAACATGAAAGTTGAAATTATATTTGTGCTTCATTCTGCTTTGAGGTTTTGACTGCCAAAACTTTAGATGGTATAGATTTAAATACTTGTCATTATTTTTTATTTTTGCGTGGTTTATTTGAGAATGATTCAGGAATTGATTGACTTTATTCAATGGTTCTGTGGTAAGATATCCTCATTTACTACACTGTTCTTGCTTTAGGAGAAACTCTCTTTGAATGTTTACCTGTAGGTTTGGTTTTTTTGGCATTTTTATGTTGATCTATTTTTATAATGTAATATTAAATATTGAATGCCTTTGGAAAAATTTAACTTTACTTAAATTTTTCAATTATATTCAATTGTTAGTAATAGCACACAGGTTAATATATACACAACATTTTGATTGATATTATTCTCCTTCTTTAAGTCTTGCTGACCTGATCAGTGACAGTACTAGCATGGGAATCAAAACCTGAGAGTTTATATCATTGAATTTTAAAGAAAAACTCTAAAACTGAGCCATCCTGCCTAAATCAGTAGAAAATTCATATACTTATCTATGAAGTTTCTCCTAATTTCTCCATTTTTTTCTAAGAACAAAATTAATTAGTGGCTTCCAGACATTATGTATATTCACACTAGGTTGACTTATGGTGTTATGTGCCATTGACATGTGAGCAGTTTCTTTTAATCTTCTTTGTATCTTCTCCCTATTCAATATTTTTTTTTTATTGGTCACACAAGGTTTGCTATTTTAGACCCATTTGTTTTCTCTTTTGTAATCATTGTGTTCTTACAATTATTTTTCAGTGGAGTAACTGGTTTCACCAACATAGGTCCTTTCATATTCACATGATATTTCATAAGTACAGTTTTTGTTTTTCAGCATTTCAGGCTTATGCTTTGTAGATGTTAGAATTCCTTGTAGGGTGGTATGGGCTCTGGAAAGCTGTTCTGATGTTATACTGATTGCAAATTTTCCTTAATTTGTCTACTATTTTTGGAATGTATGGATATACTACAGTACCAGTAATTGTCTTTTTTCTGGATGGTTCTTTTTGTTGTCTATTTAATGTTTTTTTAATAACAGCTGATGGATAACCATTTTTCATAAGAGTTTGTTCTATATAGATCTTTTCTTTTTCCAAATCACTGGTTTCGGAACAAATTTCTTTTTCTCTGTTCCACAGTGATAATATAACTTCATGTGTTGTGTTTTTGATGTGATTGGATGTATATGGCAAGTATTTTCCTGTATGTATGAATTTATTGTAAACTCTAGTTTTGATTTTGTCATGAGGGAATCTTGTCACAAGAACATCTAAAAATGCCAATTTTTGTTGAATTTTAATAGAAGGGAATAGGTTGTTGATGTGTTTCTAGAAAATTCAAAGTAGTGCTTTACCAAGTGGCTATACAACAAATGTAGTATTAACATAGTGAATCCAAACTTTAAACCAATCTGGAGTAATCTGTATGGCTGTGGTTTCATGTACTTCCATATAAACATTGCTAATTGGGTGTGATAATAGTGTCATAGCCATGTTTTGATTTTGTTGGAAAAATTTTGTGTTATATTAAAATGTGTTGTCATAAAGAATGTTAAAGTTCCATTGATCTAAAAGCTTATTCACAAATATACCATGTGAAGAAGCATTGTCTATTATAAGGAAAAAATTAAGTGGTGATAATAGCTTATAAACCAGAACAATTTTTCCTATTGATAGTATACTAGAACTATTAACATTCTGTATACAACAACATACTTTCAATACAACACAGAATTCTTCCAACATAATCAAGCAATGGCTATGGGCTCACCATTGTCACTCCAGATTGGCAATATTCATATCGAAGAACTTAAAGCTATAGCTATAAAGACTCCCATGTTCATCTAAAATTTGACTTCATTATGTTGATGATACATGTGTTGTTTGGCTACAGGGTGAAGTACTACTACAAACTTTTTGGAAGCACATCAACATATCCCCTTCATTTAAATTCACTGAGAAGTGGCATTTTTAAATGTTCTTGTAGCCAGACTCTCAGGACAAAATCAAAAGTACAGTTTTCAGAAAATCCACACATACAGGAAAATACTTAGGATATACATCCAATCACACCAGAAACATAGAATATAGTTATACTATTACTATGAAACAGAGCAAAAGAAGTTTGTTTAGAAACCAATGATTTGGAAAAAGAAAAGATTTATATAGAACTCTTAAGAAAACTGATTATCCATCAGCTATCATTAAGAAAACCTTACATAGACAATAAAAAAACTATATAAGGAAAAAACAATTATTGATACTGTAGTGTATTTGTGCATACTAGGAATAGCAGACAAATTTTTAAAAAATCTATCAATATAACATCTACAAAGTTTAAACTTGAAATACTCAAAAGCAAAAACCATATCTATGAAATACCATGTGAATGTGGAAAGATATGTATTGGTGAGACCAGTTGCCTCATTGAAAAGTGAGAGAAACAAGATAGAAAATACAAGTATTGAATTGAGAGGAAAAGTTACAAAGAAGAAAATTAAAAGAAATTGCTGGTAAATAATTCTATAAGTCAACCTATTGTAAATATACATAATGTTTGGACCACTAATTAACTTTGCTCTTAGGGAAAAAATGAAGAAATGATGAGGAACCTCATAAGAAAGTATATATGAAATTTTTACTGACTGTTGCCTTTGGAAGGCTGACTCAGTTTGTTAACATTTACATTAAAATTCAATGTTCAACAATCTAAAGGTCCAAGTTTAATTCCCATGCTAGTACTGTCACTGGTCAGGCCAGCAACACTTGAAGATGAAATGAGAATAATACCATTTGAAAGTTGTGTATATATTAACCTGTGTTATTACTAACAGTTGTATGTAATTGGAAAATTTGAATCTTAAATTTTTGAAAAGATGTTTAATATTTAATATTAGATTATGAAAATAATTCAACATATAATAAATATAATTGAATATTTATTGTGTGAATTTTTTTTCCTTTGTTAAGGAAGAATTATACTTTGATGCATATTTTATATATATGGCTATGGTAGGACAGAGCTTTTAATACTGCTACCAATTATAAATTAGTGTTTTGAAATGAAATGATATTTACTTTATAGAAGCAATGAAGACCTAATCTGCTCTAATATTTTGAAATGAATGTACTTTGAACCATGTAGATTTACTGAATATTTATGCTTATTAAATTATATACTTTTTTGATAATGATCAAGGCAATCTTTAAAATCCCATGTACTAATTGAGTGAGAAATGTTTTCAACTAAATATGTACTAGCTTTCATATATATATATTGTGAGCTTCTGAATACGCACAAGAAACAAATTTTAAGTAGATAGCACTGTATTAGTAATAACTAATTGCATTCAGCTAAAAAATAATATGAAATTTTAAAAATTTTTCATTAATAATCCAAAACCTTGCTTAGAAAGTACTTCCAGATATTATTTAGAAGTTTTAAGACATTTAGTATTTCTTTGATGGGTATTTAATGATAGAAAGGGGGGTGGCTTTTCACGGAAATTGTTGGTGTATAGGTTGAGTTGTATTTGTCTGTAAGACAGTGGTTGATATTTGTTTAGTGATTTTCTGGTTTATTTGCTCATTGATACTTCAGCCCATAGTATAGTTAGTACAGTCGATTTGACTCATGATCATATAAGCTTCTATTTTAATCTTATTGATTTAGTACTTATAGTGCAGCATATATGTGTGTGCGTGTATGTTTGTGGCAACTTACAACTTCATCTTTCACTCATATATTTGGTTATATACAGAATATTGTGTTTTACAGTGAAATATTTAAATTTATAATAAATATCTTTGATAACCAATTTAAATACATTTTAAGTGATTAATGGGTAGATGGATCGGTTGAATTGTTAAGCAAAACAAATACACTACCAACTACTTTATTTGCTAAATAATTATTTTTTATTTACGAGTGTAGAAAGTCTTTTTATTGATTTAATTTAATTAATATTATTTAGAAAACAATGATTTTTTTTCTTTTTCAGGAGAGAAAAAGTTATTGAATATTTCCAGCTAATTATTTCAGTGCAAAGGGTGGGATTAAACTTCTTGAAGTTGACCTTTGGGGAGAGTAACCTCTTGATTGTGGAAGGAATGGATATGTAAGCAATAATCGATAATAAAAAGAGGGATAATACACAAGAAAGTGGTCTGCTTTATTACACTCCTCTCTCTTTCTAGGTGGTTCTTCCAAAATCAAGTTGTTAATATTCAGTTTAAATTCAAATGTATGACTTTCTTTAAGTATTATTTTTTTTTATATGAAACTGGTTTAAAAAAATTTTCTTTGGAATATAAAGAAAAAGATGAGAATGTAATCAACTTCAACAAGGTATATCACCCTATGTTTTCAATTACTTTAGATTTAATATCGTCATTTAATATGCATATGTGTATCTATAACTCAAGTTTAATTTACCTAATCTTAATCTTTAGTATTAATGAAAAAATGGAATTGTATGAATTTTGCTATTTTATGGGAAAAATTATGCTGAACTTTTTAATAAAACATTTCATAAACACTAGATTTAAAAAAATTCTTCTGGCTATAGAAAAGTGATACTCAAATGGAAGGATGTGTGTGTCTAACTTAGTATAACATGCCATAAATTATTAGTAGTGGATGAGAATATATCTAATTCATATCATATAGGAGTAAGGAATTGAATGTGTGGCTTATATAACTAATGTATAACTAATCTATATTAAATGTGCATATAACAATGCGAGTAGAAGAGCATGAATATTAAATGTGTACAGTCTCTTATTGTTCTCCTCGTTTATACTTAATCTATCACTAAAATATATTGTCATTTAAGGAATTATGTAGAATTAAATGAATATCATAAATTAACTAACTATTCACCTAATGGATGGCCTTTGATAAATTATTATGAATTCCTTGATAAATGTAATTGTAGTCAATGTTAGTTGGTGGAAAACTAATGTTCCTTTTAAATTTGAAAGATTGAGTGCTGAGTTATAAAACTACAAAACCACCAATTAAACAAAATATTACTAGAAATCTGCAACAGTAAATGTGATTTGTCATTATGAAAAGAAAATATGTTGAATACTTCGCTTACTATATCGTCAGCAATTTCAATTAATTATTTGCTAAGAACTTTGGAAACTGCTCTTCAATTGGATCCAAAAATGAGTATTAACCATCTTTCAGGAATTTATCTATATGTCTACTAACACCTATCCATTTTATAATTATTGCCATTATCTTTGCACATGCCTAAGAGTCTGTATTTACAGACTGTATGGATGAGCTTTTATTTTCCAGCTAAAGAAGGTTTAATCATTTCTTTTGTTGTTAGTGTATGATAGATAGGTAGATCAATTTATTTGTCTTTATATATTTTTGTATTTTATTTTGCTCCAAGATTGTCTTGGATATGTATAATATGAAAAGTATTATACTGGGTAATTGAACATTATTTTCATGTGATTTTTTTTTATACATGTATTCTATACACTTATGTTATCAGTAGAAATATTTATTTGCTATTAGCTAATTTAAAGAGGGGGAAATGCATAAAAAGTATTGTTTTATCTGTGCGTTGTCAGAGATGATGAGGCTTATTTAATAATGATTATTATATTTCAAATTTAAAACATTTATAGTTCGTCATAAATTAAAATTTTATTTTGATTTATTAGTTAATATCAAATACACAAAAATGTTGTTTTTTCTTTGCATTGTCAGAGATAATGAGGTCTATTTAATAATGATTATTATACTTCAAATATAAAATGTTTATAGTTCATCATAAATTAGAATTTTATTTTGATTTATTTGTTAATATTAAATACACAAAAGTGTTGTTTTATCTTTGCATTGTTAGAGATGATGAAGCCTGTTTAATAATGATTATTATACCTCAATATTTGAAGCATTTATAATTCATCATGAATTAGAGATATATTTTCGATTTATTAGTTAATGTTGGTATAATATCTACGTATTGAATATGATTTGAAATTATTTTGTGCACTGTTATGCGTGTGTGTGCCTGTTTTATGCAGTTCATTTATATAATTGTTAAATTTATAGTCGCTTGACTTATATTTTTCCAGTCAGTTTCGGATGATGTAATATGCCAAAAGAGGTGAGAGAATTAGGAATTTATTTAAGAATGAATTTATTTTTTTAATGTTTAGAATGAAATATGTTAAGTAGCTATGAGGAAATAAATCATTAAGGATATATATTATATTGTCAGGGATTGAGAGAACTCTCCCTTAGTTTATTTAAATACTTATTATGAGTGGTTTATATTTCCTAGATTAAGCATTTGTGCATTATATTATATAAAGTGAAGCAGTGTATTTTCTTTGTTTTCGGTGATGAGACTGAGTCCACGCCAATATTGAACCTCTGAGTAAGGTTAGGGAGTCACTATATTTTGTCATTTAGATTATTAGAATTAAGAAGGTCTTCTTGTCCCTCATGTATCCATTTGGAATGTTTTTCCATCGTGTCGTTATAGCTATGTGTAATATAGTTTGCCAATTAAAATGAAAGGTAGGATTAGTCTCTTATGGAACATCTAAAGCAGAAGTAGTGCTAAAGTCGTTGGTTGGTCTATGGCATCATCTGTATTATATGTTATCTTTTAATTTCATAAGCAAACTGATAGGATGTAGCTGTGTTAATTATATTATAACAGGTGGCATAATACTGAGGCATGCATGAAATATTGTTTCTGGAGAAATGGAAGAAATGTATCACTAGATTTGTAAATCTTGGGTAGATATTTCAAATCATATCATACTAATTTATTTTAAATCATCAAATCCTCAGAATGATTCATCCTCATCTTGAATGAGTAAACAAAAAGAAAGGGGAAAAGAAAGTATAGCTAGTTAATAGAATTGTTCATTTGACTTATAAAGGATAGTGTGACCTCTCTGTCTCACATGTTTAGATCCATATTGCATTGTTTAATTACCCCAATGTTGATTTGGTTGACACAGAATATTAGAATTGGCTGATGACACATATATAGGTGAAGCAAGAAGTACAAAGAAATTTATTTTAATGTTTAATTACTCCAATGTTAGTTTGTTCCATAATGAATATTGGAATTGGCAAATAACATTTATATGTGTGAAGTAAAAGGATAAAATGATTATTTTGACTACATAATGTAATAAATGTTTTATTTATTAAAAACTTTGTTGAGAGTTATTTTTTACATGCATTCGTATCCTTAGTTTCCACACCTACATAGTCAATATGATGTAATTGCACTCTTTCATGAATTGAATAATGAACATGTTCAAATCTGATGATATTATTTTCTTGATCTAAACATTATATGAAATGTCTAATTATTTGAAGAACTTCTGGGTAAGTTTATGTACTTAGTTATTATTTAGATAATGATTTGAAATAAAAAGATACCCTATTTTTTTTCATTGTCTAACTACTATTCCATTATAACAATACTCAATTTTATATCATTACCTTTTATGATGGTAATTGGTAGCTATTATATAGTATGAATTTTTAAATAAGTTATATTATAAAATCCTGAGATATTCCATTATTGTTTCCAAGTAGATATTAACTTAGTCATTCAGTTTAAACTTATCATACAGTAAAGTTAATTAGTGCTATATTTTTGTTTCATTTAATTTAAACTCATTATGGAGTAAAAATTGATTGGTTCTATATCTTTGTTTCATATAATTTAAACTTATTGTACAGCAAAAGTTAATTAGTGCTATATCTTTGATTTATTTAATTTAAACTTATACTGTAAAAGTTGATTAGTGCTATATCATTGTTTTATTTAATTTAAACTTATACTGTAAAAATTGATCAATGCTATATCTTTGTCTCATATAATTTAAACTTATTACAGATAAAGTTGATTAGTGTTACATCTTTGTTTAATTTAATTTAAACTTATCATACAGTAAAGTTGATTAGTGCTACATCTTTGTTTTATTTAAGTTAAACTTAATATATAGTAAAAGTTGATTAGTGCATTTAGATGATGGGAGGAGCTAAACTTGAATTATAACTTATTAGTTTGACTGGATGGAACTTTGTCAATTTCAATTACTTATTTATTGTGAAACCAAGCAGATATTTTATTCTTTTTGATTCATAATATTTCTTCCTGTATTTTATTTGCATTGTTGGACATTATTATAAGAGTCTCAATAGTAACTTAAAGTAGAGTTAGATTATTAATTTATTCTACTATCAATAGAATTGGCATCCTGGGTATTTATGCATAGGTGATGTAGGATTGGGGTTGGGGGAGGGTTACAATATATATGTAATAATATTATTCGATGTGTATTTTTTCAAAGCAATATACATAATTATATAATTAAATATTTATAAATATAGTAATTAGATAATTAAAAATCTTATCCACTTAGGAGCGCTTTAGTTTATCCTTGTAATATTTGTCAACTAACACTTTGAAAGGCTAACCTTCTCACAATTCTGTGATCTTAATGTTTGTTGCTTGCCTGTTATATAAGTCATGGTTGCATTTTCATATTAGTATAGCTTTCTTTATTTTCCTTTATTGTTATTTTTTTTAATTTGCAATATTTTTACATGATTAAAATTGAAGTCAAAACCATAAATACATGACTTATTATGGTCGTAAAAAACAGATGCTGAAATATTATTATCATTTTATTTCGATTTCTGAATCCATTTTAATAACAGAAAGTGCTCTTTAGTTCTTTTTTCCAATGTACATCTCGATTCACCTATATACCCACTACCACATCTACATATCAATTTATAAATGACACAATTTTTATTTATAAATGAGGTTTTATCTTTAGAGCTATTTATTAATTTGTTTAATGTAGGACATGTGTAAAATGCTCTATCACATATACCTTTATAAATTTTCCATACAAAATTTACTTGATCATTCGAAATATATGGTATTAATATCCATATTTTTTATTAGCAGGAGAATCAATATTATTATTAAAATTGTTATTCTTATATTTTGTATTAAAATCTCTAATAACATTATATATATGATTATAATTGTAGCCAACATTTAACAATTCATTCGAATATATTACAATATTTTTGCCTTTATCCAATGAATATTTGCAAAAACTATTATTTCTAAATAAGAAGGACTTCAAACCTGCCATTTTGTGTGACATTGCGCTCCTATGTGGATAAAATTTTTAATTATCTAATTATTGTGTTTATAAATATTTAATTATATATATATTGTTGCACATACAAATATGTTCCAGTAACATGTAAACAGATGATGTATGTTGGCTAACCCAGTTCGAATACTAGGCTTTGAAGGTACCTTGGGTACCACTCATACGAGATATTAAATCAAGAATACTATGACCTCTGCCCATTCGCATATTCTCGAGGCCTGATCACGAACAAACAACACTATCTGAGCCATGCATAAATTATTTTTCAACCGGCCAAGCTTAAGGCACAGCTTTGGTAGAGCATCATGGACTGAAACAAAATAAAGAGCTAAATAGTTAAATGTGCAATAAAAGTACTAAGAAACATGCAAGTGTTATGTGCCTGGATCATTGAAAAGTAAAATAAAGCATTATAATAAAATTAGGAAACTCAAGCTTTTAATAGATTCAAATAATATGTTTAATTGATGGCCTTAAAATATGAATAATGATTAATGACTCCACTATTCCTTAAATTAATGAAACAAACTAATTAGACAATAAAAACAGATTAATAGATTCAGTCTAATTATCTTCCCATTTTATTAGAAATTGTCAACTAGATCTTCTCGATAAATACGATAAAAGAATCTTTGCAAAGCATTTCTAATTGCTTTGCACTAAAAATCAATCATTTAAAAATTATTTAAACGTATATAGGTTAAATCAGATATGGTAAAGAAGCTAATAGCGGACAAAAGGTACTATCAAAGAGATCAAGTTAATACAAAAGAAACTGACTCGTATTATTAAATAACATAAATAAATTTGAAAGAGATTTTAAAATGAACAAAAATTAATGTTAACTCAACAGCAATGGAATACTAAATATTTACCAGGTTAGTAAGTAAGAATATCAAGGGAAAGAAAAAAGGTTAAATATAGATTGATGATCACACTATATATATAATTAAGACTTGTCTAATAAAAATGGGTTATATATACAATACATATCAATTCAAATGAAGCAATTAAAAAAATATATGAACAAAAAGGTAGCATAGGAAAGTAAGTTCAATAGAGGTAGATACGATTACCGTGAAAATTCCTTGGTCATGTTCTCTACGGCGTTGATGAGCTTGATCTGACCGTGGAACAGGTATTTATCAGTGACAATGAATTATGTAGCATGGTTTCACGAAAAGTTCTCCAAAGACTATGACTAGAAGTTCCAGATGACTATTGAGTGGATACTATGGCATTTTGGATGGTATTCAGGAACATCGGTGATAGGCCAAAGCTATTTATTTGCCTAGCCGAACATATTCATTTCCCTTCAAAATACTATGGCTTTTAACTGGAGCATGTTCAAACTTCTCCATTATTTGAAAGGGACCGCTGTAATTTTTGAGCACAAGCTAAATGTGAAGCAAATCGGAGAGTTCTCCCAAAAAAGAAATATGAATGCACTCTCAAGAAACTTGGAATAACCAGCAAGAAAACTCTGAATGAACCTTCAAAAGCAAAAATCTGAATCAACTGGGAATCCTTCAAAAGGAAAATCTGAATAATCCTCTCCAAAGGAAAAAATCTGAATACCCTGAATCCTTCAAAAAGTAAAGAATCTGAATTAATCTAGCCTCCTTCCAAAAAGAAAAAATCTGAATAATAATAATCTGAACCTTCAAAAAGAAAAATCTGAATCCGCTAGTCTTTTGTTCTCACTTCTATTTATACCCTCTCTGTCAGCTACCTTCTATTGTTTGTATGATCTGAGATCTTGATAAGCCTTCCCATGCTCCTTTGTTTCAAAGCAAACATTTTCTAAAAATAACTTTTTATTTTTTGACCTAAATTTCTTCTTTAAAGTTTGAATTCTATTAATTAAAAAGAAAGAAAGCCATGGCTAATCCTTAATTTGAATTGAATGGGCTTTAGTCGTTGGGGTGGGCTGATCTTCAAAATCAAATCATACTAAATATTTTAACAAAATTCCCTAACAACAATATATTATTATTTTTTTATAGGTAGAATAAGCATTTTATTTCAGCAGAATATAGGCATTAACTCATATATATACGCTAGATGTATATATATGTTTAACTAATAGGCTAAGTAATTTTTATTAATAGAATGGAAATTTTCATATTTAAAACAAAGTACTAAAATGTAATACACATTTAATAAGCATAATTATTTTTAACTCTAATGCAAAAACCCTGCTGATATTGGACTATAAACTTAATTTAGGTTTACAATATTAATCAAGTTTATAGAAGATGTAAAGCATGGATCGGACTTCAGATCCATTGCTTCAATATATATATATATATGTGTGTGTGTGTGTGTGTAATCGTATAATTAAATATTAACAAATACAGTATTTATTAATATTTATTTATAAGATTATATACGTCTTGAATACATATAATAAACCGTTGGAGGTCTGTTTTTGGCCTATAAAATTACTCCACATATATATATATGTATGTGTGTGTGTGTGTTATAAATTATTTTAATGTTATTTAAACTTTTTATTACAATAATTGTTGAAAAATCATAATTTTGATATAACATTTTGTAACATAAATAGTATTTTTTTTTAAAAAAAAAAAAGTTCAAATGATGGATAGCAATTTTCGACTTTTTGTTTTTAAATAAGTGAAGTCTTGAATAAATATCATTGAAAAACGAATGATTTATCCAATACACTTATAAATACTTTCGAGTTTTAACTAATAAAAAGTGTTTCTGTATTGTGGCACTAAAAATTATTTATACTGTTTAACCCCCAATATTATTTTGTTCCTGGTACCCTTCAATATTTCAAAATATGTTTTTATGCAAGCTATATGAATTTTATACAAATACATTAACTAAACTACATTGAAACAAAATTTTGTCCAGAAAAAATGTTACATACAAATATATATGAATAAGTAGTGATTTTTTTTTATTATTTAAAAAATTGAACCTTGATATTGAACATATTTTTACTTATCTTTTATTACTTGGAGATATATAATCAAGCCTACAATAAAAAAAAATATAAAGATTTACATATATCTAATTATTGTATTTTTATATGAATCCACATTTTTTAAGCATTATATGTAATTATTATGCTATTAAACAGTATATGTATATATTAAGAACTATGCTGTACTTTTGACATGTATTCATATTTTCTTTTAAAAATGGATAGTCTGGACTATCTTTCTCAACATAATCTATGGAAAAAAATGTAAGTATTTACATATCTAACTGGTTAATAATCTGAGAAAATAATAGAACAATATATGTTGTGAAAATGTTAGGCTAATATATTTTGATTGATCAATAGCATAGAAGAATATAAAGGGTCATCTCAAGTTTCACTATGAATTGAATTAATTCCCTTATTATCATCAGGTCACACACACATTTATCAAAGTCATGTATCTATCTACTCTATGTATATTTAGTTATCAATTTAACAGAGTATACCTCTAACTATCTATAGATTTATCTATGGGCTTCAATCTATCTACCTATCTGTCTCTATATCAACTTACTAATGGATAAATAGATAGTCAGATACAAATACATAGATATATAAAAACATTCATGCATATGTAGGTAAGTAAACCATATTTCTACTATCAAACTCATTTTTTCTTTTTCTAAACTTTCAAATAATAAATAAATAGTTGTTGAGAAATATTCAAAATGTCAGTCTCTTTTTCAATATGTATCTGTAAGCATATAACAAACCTCCATATTAATTCTTCAATTTTTATTATAATGATATGCAAATAAATTATATTAAAAATTGGAGAAATAATTCCAGTAGTTTGTTTTACTCTATATATTTTTATAATCTATATATATTTCAGTACAGCCAGATTTCCCTGATATTATTGAAGGTAAATATATATTTAATAATG